>CM052263.1:1780308-2326491 GCA_028455795.1 Lasioglossum marginatum
TAGCAATAGCAGAAATGATCGCGATTTTAAAGTGGCATTCGAGGCGTCAAAACACAATGGCCGAGTACGATTGAAAATAAAAGGGTTGGCGAGAAAGAAATTGGAGCAAGATGTCCGGCATTGTTCGAATCAACGTGGAAGCGTAAGATAGAACAAGCGACAGCCGGCCAAGCAATACACGAGGTTTATTATGCGCGCGATCCGTGCGCGCTCTAACCAAAGCTTATGAATAAATATCGGGATTTCCGTCGACAGAGAGATCGAAGCCCAAACCTAGCATCGACGGCGCAGCAACAGAACGGATCGATAAAAATTCGTCTCGTACAGGCAGCCGCCATAAATATTCCAATAAAGGTCGACCGTGCGTCGTCGAGCCGCCTTGAGAACGTTTCGTCTCTGTCCCTATATTCAATGCTCGCCGAGGTCCTGCCCGGCTATATCGCGCGGGCCGCGATAAAAATTTTCCAAGATATTTTTTTCGCCATCCCTCTTGTTCCTCTTCCTCCGTTGTACTCGCGCTTCGCAACAGTCTACTCGATGATCGTGTCAGCATCGACATGTTTCTTCCCTACCCTCTCGATCCTGTCTGCGAAAACGCGTCTCTCTCTCTCTCTCTCTACTATTTCATCCTATCCTCCTCAGAATCATGTCTGCGATCGAACCAATGCTTCTGAAATTTTTCAATTAATTAACATTAAATCTACCGGCCGAATGACCGTTCCCAGAGATTTTGTATTCTACTGAAATGATAAAAATGATTTCATAAGAAATTAGTGTTATTATTCTTCGAATTCCATTACATTGCTCGGAAAGTTCGTTTCACTTTTTTATCAACTTTTTTATCAGTTCACACAAAACCTTGAGAAATAACCGCGCGGTGTTCACACACGCTGTTCTTTTCTACTTTCGGCGCGATCGGCGAGGTCACAAATAGTAAAACGGAATTTCTCGACGAGTTTTGTGAAACAGCCGAGTGCTCGAAAATTTTCGTGGAAGGATTGCTGGGAGAGCTGGCGATATCCAGTGGTGTGGAAATTTGATTCGTCGGATTTCGGACGGAAAAAGTCGAAAAAGGGCCATCAACATGGCCATTGTCCACACATCGGTTACTACGTTCGACCATTAAACACTGGCCCCCGCATTATCAGAGCAAATACGAGTGTCGGGGAGCCATAAATATTTCCGCGTTACAATAAAATTATCCATGTAAGCGTAAAACGTCGGGCAAAGGATCGAAAACCCGACGACACGGTTCGTCGAACGAAACACAACGATTGCGTAACGCAGAAATCGTTTTGAAAATCAATTTACGATCGCAGTCGAATCGGTCAGCCGTCCCATTCAATTTAAATATTTAACGGAAGAGAATAATAACGCTCCATTATTCGCGGCGATGCTGTATGTTGTGCGTGGCTCCCTATATCGGCGGCTATTATTAATGTTACCATTTACCATCACTGTTGGCGCAATTGTCATCACACCAGACGGTACACGGCACTAATTACCATCACGTCGGTCTATTGTTCCACTTAAAGCTGATTGTTATCGTTACGCAAATTGCAGCCAATGTAGTGTGCGTCAATAATGATTTCGCACCGATATCAATTTCGTCTCGAGCGACACGACGCTATAGTGGAATGCGCGCGGCCGTTTTTCTTATTGTTAACGACATTCTGATCGTTGTTAAGGGGAGCGCGAAATACTTCTCTGTCACTACAGGACAGTGAATAAATGGCCGGCTACGTAATCGGACAAAATAGTAACTGGTTAATATGTTTTGTTACACCGATACGATCGGCCGAGGTCGATGCACTCCAAGCGACAGTCAAATTAAATTTGCAAATTATTTTTTGATCTTGCTTCGTGCGTTATCGAAGTAATCAATTATTCTTATTAAACGACTCGGTAGTTCTGAATGCATAATGTTGTTAACAACGTGTTTTCTTCTAACGTTTCAATTCCATATGTAGAATTTATATTGTATTATTATAAAAACTTCGCCTTGTAGAATGAAGTTTATTTGAGAATTTATATGTTGATATAATTGTATTATGATTCGATACAATTTTTGTATTGGCATATGAAAAGATCGCAATTTTGTGAAGTACTGTCTAATATTGTCAAGCGATGGGAGGTCTTTCGAAGCGGTCGAGTCTGATCGTAATTATCCAGCTGCGTTTATAAATCACCAAGGATCAATATATAAATGCGAGCAAGAGAAGCCGGAGAAAAAAAGAGAGCATTAAAAGCAGCAAGTATGCGTTGTTTTATAATACAGTCCACGACGTGGCCACGATCTTATATCAACGTCTTTTCCTTGCTCGAAGATAAATCTTGAGTGATCGATACGGCTTAAGAGACATAAATACGTCCGTGCATAGAACGTTTTCTCACCCATGCACACAAATCGAAATAGGGTAGTATTTTTCATGTCAATTTTTTTGTCAATTTTTTTGTCAATGATTATTTTTCATCAATGAAAATTGTCATGTTTTTATTCAGCGAGAAAATTATTTTTACAAGTTATCATTTATTCGGTGAACGAACAATATTTAAAGTGAAGTTTGTATTTCCAGTTCACGCTGTTCAGAAGAATGAGACAAAAAAAGATGGAACGTCCTTGCAAGGTGTGTTTGCAGCGAATGCTGCGATACGAGTGGACGCTGCTTGGCTCGAACAGCGTCTCTTATTAGCCGCTAAGGCGTCGCGACGCCTTGGTTGCAGAAAACTCCGCGAGATGGGGACGCCCGTAAAGCTGACAACCACGAAATACAAGGCAGAACGAAGCATCGCGACGCTCGAATAGCTAAGTTTACCATTTTTGCTTGCGCCACTTGCATGCGTTGTCACTGGAATCCGTTGGACCGTGAAACTGCATTGCTTTGAAGAATTTCTTGAAAACACAACTAATTTTCATACATTTTTGTACAAAGCAGTACAAAAGATACACGCACAACAATCGCTAAACTCTTCGCAAATTTGCGGCTCTTACGCAAAATGAAAACTGTTTGTATCAACCTGTACAAAACGTAGCAGTGTTCTTAAATTCCAAAATTGTCCGAGGCTTCGCAAAAAAATCCGTGTGAGCGTCGGGTTTAGGTTGGTCCAGGTCTGCGCGAATAAGAAATATCGACATGCGCTTTAACGTACGCCTCATATGGCTGCCGAGTGCATCTAGACTGTCGCTATGGGAATATAAAAGGGAGCTACAATGATAGACAGATAACTAGAGTAGGACAGAGGATTCGATAGGGAGAGGAGTGAGGGACGAGTAGGAAAGGGAGAAAGAAAGTAACAAGGGACCCAGGAGGAACGAGCTGGTACAAAGGGAAGAAAGATCGAAGGAGATGCTTGTCACCTCCTACATCTTGCACCTTCTCGCGGGGTCTACACGTTTTCCCATTCTACATACGCCTCCTTTTTGCGGATCCCGTTCGCTCCACCCTATTCCGCGGGGCGGCTCTCCACCCTCTATCTTTCCACCTTCTTTCCTCGTCCCAACCATCTTCCAACGGCATCTTCTCACCCGACGACGCTAACCGTCCATCCCCTACATACAGAATAGACAGAAGAAGAAGAAGAAGCGAGGGGATCGTACTCGCCGCGCCGCCGGAGAAAAAGGTGACCGAGGAAGATCCGTGGTGGGGATGTGCTTGCTTCGAGCATAGCTAACTAGCTGAATCTGAATCAATACTTACTTCCTCCCACGGCCGTTTCCCATCTTTTTCTCTTTCGCCTCGCTCTCGTCCCCACCATCCCTTCCCCGACCACCCCTCTAGCCCTCCTTTTTAGCGAAAGGACTTTCGGGGCACCCCCCTGCACATACCTCTCGCCACCCAGTCCACTCTCTACTTTACTGTCTTTCAGTTTCTCCTTGTTCCCCTGCCATCCACGCCATCCACCCTCGCCGATCCCCCTTATCGGCATCCTTCTTCCCTTTGCGAACGGCATTTTTCGATAGTCGTCACGTTTGATCAGCCGAATTCACGCTTCTCGCGGCCCCAGCCCAGCCCAGATTTCGTTTGCTAGCTTTCGCGGGGAGATGCTTTCGACACCGTCGAGCGGAAGATCGGATTCACCATCGTAGGAAACGTGTGTGGGTGGAGATTTTTGGTTAGACGGGCTTTTGATAATGAGCCGGAGATTGCGAGATGCGACCGAGATCCGCGAACATGCATTGTTGGGCGGAAATGTCCTGGAGACTGTGAGATAAAATTTAGTTCACTGTTTTGTCCAGAAAACAGTATCTTTTATTATGGTTTCCAAGCATACAGGAATGAACAGGACGTAGGGGTGTGTACGTTTGCTGGGAGAAGGAATTTCTGTAAAGAAATGAGAAACAGCGTGCAGAATGAGCATCAGACAGTTTTGGTTCTAGTCTAGCTACTTTAAAATTCGAGTCTCCTCCCGTGGCATCACGATCTACAGACTACCGCGACTCAAGGGCCGATTCGAGGGGTTGTTTCCCCCCTGACAACCTACCGGCATCCCCTCCAAGGTTTTACGACACCGTTCCGCCACAAGGCTCTAAAACACGGAGCTTATCTCTTAAGTAAAAAGTACAGGAAATCCGAGCTCCGCACAGATTCTTCTTTTCACGATGGAGCCGAATTTAATTTCGCTCTGGAAGTATGTCTCTATCGACGTTTATGGAAAATGTATATATTCCAATCTCCACCGTGAAATTGGAATATTCTTATAATAAATGAACTTATAATTCTATAATAAATCTTGTAGAATGCTGTAGCGCATTGCTCAGACTCAATTAAATTCTTGACGCACAGGGTTAACGTATTTCAGATGCGGCGGGAATAAACTGGAACTCGAGTCAGGCCTTTGTAGATGACACGAAGGGAATCTTCTTTTGCATAATGATCCGCAGGCTATTGATCACGTTCTCTTTGCGTCGGCGTCCGCGAATCCGAGACTCGAGTGAAATAGAGAAAAGGAGACCGCGTCTGAAATTCATAGGTGAGATTAGAGCGATTTCCAACGCGGTCGTTTCGGTGCTATCCACCCTGGCCAAGCCGCGTTCGGTTGATCCTCTCTGTCTGTATCTCCGGGCCTGTGAAGCAAAGCCGAAACACCGTTCTTCATTCGAGAAGCGCGCGCGAGACGAGGCGAGGGTTCCGTGGATATTATAATTCCCTGGGTGGTCGCGGCTAATTGTGTTGCGTGGGTGTGAATATGGTTTATAGTTCGGCGGAAAAGCTGGCCGCGGGCCAGGCAAACGAGCTCACGTGACGTCACGCGACGGAAATACCCGAGCGGGCTAATTAGGCGAGGCACCTCTCCTCTTACGCTCGAATGCAAGCGGAACTCATGCATCGCGACGTTTCTGCAACGCCATGACTGGAGATGCGTGCCGCGTGTTCGGATTGCGTGCGCTTTACAGGAGGTCGCCTCCTCGAGGAACAAGGGGTGATAGCGTGGATAGCGAAAGGCGTCGAATTGCAGGAGCATACCGATGTCACCACTGGCCTGGAAAGATCGATTTAATTACTCGGCCGCTCTTTGCAAGCGTTATACCCTCCTCCTCACCCACGGCGAATTCTTCCGGTCGCGTTTCTCCCCATGACTTTCTTCTTCTCTGTCTTTCCTGCCGGCTGAATAATTGATAGAGCAACGTCTCTACCTTAGACCGTATTATCTGTGGTTCTCAGGAAAAACGCCACATGTCACAATTTCAAGAAATTTCAGTTTATGCGTTAATTGAACCTTGTAGTATAGGATTTATATGTATTTACCGGAAATAATTATTCAAATAAAAAAGAATTTTTAATATACCACGGTTTTAAGACGGACTACAAAGAATAAAGTAATTTTTCATACGTCCTGAAAATTTGTGATTGTGAATTTTGAATAGCTATGAAAGTACTTGTAAGATTTAAAACGAAAACTGTGGGGCGCATGCAATAGATAATTGATGCATGAATAGTTCACCTAAGTCACTAACAATTTGATTGCACTGCAAATGATATGAACTGTTGTGTGAGTTTTCTCAACGGCAGCTAGTCTCTATACTTCTTACTATTATCTTGTGCCCCACGTTTTTCGTTCTAAATCTTACAACTATTTTTATAGCTATTCAAAATTCACAATCACAAATTTTCAGGACTATCTGTATGGGGTTAGGAATCTGTATGGAGCTAGGAAAAGTTATTTTATACTTTTTGGTCCGTCTTAAAAGCGTGGTATATTAAAAATTTTTTTATTTAAATAATTATTTTCGAGTTAATATTGCATTGTCGTCCAATTCTGAGCTATGTTTAAAGTTTCAAGTCTCTAGCTTATCGGGAAGTTAGTTTAAAGTCAATTGCAAAATTTGTACCGAACAGACAAACAGACAAGAAAGCGACTTAATAAAAACGTGGTAAAAGGCCATGAAAATAAATTCGAACGGCTCAAAAAAATAATCTAATTTCACCGATGTCCTATGTCAAAGCATTAGTGATCAAAACTTTAAACGACAATATCTCGAAATATATACTTATAGACTCGCCTTCAGATAACCCGTCGTGTTTCAAGATTATTTCATCTACCAGATGACGGATGTGAAAGAAAGAGCAATCTGTATTAATATTTATGGAATACATTCATTTTTATTTTACTCTTATTTGGAAGAGGGGGAGAGTAGTAAATGGATTTGAAACCCTGAGAGGACCAAATATCATTACCCCAGACTTTACTCTTATTACCACGTATGATACTTAAACGTTTAGTAATTGGTTAGATACCAACATATTTAACAATGCAAACAATATTTTGAATAATGATACATCAATCTTTAATTCGAATAATAAGACTGTAACTAAACTGAGAACAGCGATTTGATCACGATTGAATTACAATGGAGACTTGGCCCAATTTCATTCTTCAAGATAGATATTTTGTGATATAATAATTTAGGAATATTATCAGAATTCGTTGTGCTCTCTATGATCAGCATTATTAGAAACGTCTGGCTACAATTACACTTTCGCATTTCTAAATCTTTTCGAGTCTATAATAATTCCACTTTCTAGATCGTAATAACATTCGAGATCATTTATCAGCCGAAGATCAAGCTGAAATGTACTTCATTGTAGAAAACTAGTTGCATTAATTTCAACTTTCATATTAAGTGGTTGAGATGTAAGTAACTCGGACTCGCTTTCGTAGAATCAGTTGTCCTACACGAATCAAATCGCTTGTCATTAATACAGCTATCCATGTAATCTATCCTTCCGTGATACTAATCGATCGCAGTATAAAGCGCATAGAAAAATGTCCAAAACCGGCGCTACTTGGCCTGGCTAGCTTTACCTTGACTGCTTAGCCACTTAAATAGCCTACATCTTGAAGTGTCGAAAAAGATAACAACATGGTAACGTAGTAAGTCAACTCCGGATGTTTATGCATTTATATAGTACATTCGGCTGTCTACCTTGTAGCAAGCAGCTTAATTAAACGAGGATTTTTATTTGGTATCTTGAATAAATTAAACGAGTTGCTCGCTGATTCTGGTTTCCATAAAATAGTCTGTAAAAACTTATAATTGCAGAAGTATCCGCGGTCTAGTCATAAAATGTTCGGTGCAAGCTTGTTGTATATAATACTTAATAAGGTGCTTCGGCGTGTTCGAACATGTCGAATAATTAACGTAGTATAATAACTAACGAGTATAATATATTTATTTAAATTCTAAACCTGCCGCGCGAGCTTTATAGAAATAAGATTAAATTTATTCGAACTTTGTGCGATTCATATCATAATACCTGCGCTATTAGATATATTTATTTAATCATTTATGCCACAGAAGCATCTTTCTAATTTCAATAATTGTGAAATAAGAGATCTAGAATCGATCAAACGACCGCTGGTGGTGGGTTTAGTGTTAAAGATTTATTAAAAAAAAATGTTTCTTCTGTCGTGAAGCCGGGCTCTAGGACTTGTCTCGTTCGTCTATTGGTTAAATCCGGCGCTGGATCGTACAACAGTCGAGCCGCGATCCTCGGTGTCTGTCCGCGCGGTATTTGTAAACGCTAATGGCGGAAACATAGTGGGAGATGTCGGTTTGTTACAGGAAGCAGCCGTAGACCGCACAGGTCTAAATGATCCGCGACGAGCCGGTCCGCGCGTATGCGAATAGAACTCGTATACGCGGGTTCCGCTTCCTGGTCGCCGGCTGATCAAGTCGTAGCAAAGCCACCGAGGTCTGTAATTATTCAACGCACAATCGCACTTCTGTCAACCGATACCGAGAATCCGGTCGGCTCCTTCCGGGCGCGATTAGGGTAGTCTTTCTCGAGCGAGAAAGAGAGCGAGAAAGAAAGAAAGAAAGAGAGAATTGAAAGGAAGGCAGAGAGGCGGAGAGAGCCCACGCGCTTCATTTGCATCGGGAACGATGTCGCTACACGCACCGGTTCCCCTTACGGGCACGGAGCTGTGTAATTAGCGGTGTGCAGCAATTAACCGGGGAGGCGTGCGTGCGTGCGTGCCTGCGTGCGTGCAAGCGAACCCGCTCTTCACTCTTCTCCTTGTTGCATGGCGTGGGCCCTGCCGAAGGAACGAGGCAAGACGAGCACAGGGATCCTGTGGAAACGGGGCCGCGAAGACACCCGTTTCCTCGAACAATGTAAAGCAGCATGTAAACGGTGTAAATAAGAGGGGTGGGCAAGCGGGCGTGACTGCGTTAAGTCAAGTTAAGTCGAGGTTAACTCCCTTAATTACTCAGATTTAATCAAAGCTCCGGGGTGTGTGCGTACATGAGGTACGAGCATAACTAACGGCGAAGAGACGGGGGAACACGGGGGAACGAATTACGGGGGTAAAGGGAAGCGCGCACGCGAGCTCGACGAGAGAGGAGAGCGAGAGATATGGGACTGCTCGCGACTACGGGCTTCACGGTGTTTCTCTCCTCTCTCTCCACACACGAGAAAGGCGTCACGGGCCGGGCCGATATGGCGTTGGTTGTGTTGGTCGTATTGGACGGTGTTGGTGGACAGAGTTCCGAGGCCTGTCCGTGTATAAGAGGCGTTCGCGCGATGCAAGCAGAAGGGTCCGCTCGCTTACTTAACGAAGATTAATTGCGCTTAAACCAACCGCGCACGGCCTCGTTACGGCTCCGCTGCTCCGAGTCTCGTTGTTGCCGCGCATTCTCACGTGACCCCACGAAATCTTGACCGTGATCGAGGATCGAGCGGGGCCCGGTATGCGCGATTTAAATTATTTCGCGCGACCGACTCTCGCTTGTCTCCTGCCATCTCTCTACCCCCCTCTCTCTCTCTCTCTCTCTCTTTCTCTCTCTCTCTCTCGCTGTGTCTCACGTACTGCTTACTCTTTCTCTCTTGCTCCGTGCCCTCTTGGAACGGGGAGTTGCAGGGCTCGATTAGCCACGGCCAGAACGCAGCTTCTCCCGGCCTTAGTTTTAAGCAACGTGATTTATACGGTTAAATGAGATGCCGCGTGGACCAGCCGCGTCCCGGACGCGCGCCGGTCCAAGAAAAATGATCGGGAATACGGTGATGAAGATTAATGACGATTAACTCCGGCCGACCGCGATCGGAGGCCCCGGCTAAGCGGATACATGAAATCTGATCCACGAAACTTCGAAAGATAGATTTCTATTGTAAGACCGCCGGACAACCGGGCAGAATTTGTCTGGACCGATCGATACACTCGACAAAAGCTCGAACACATCCCGAGAGGAATTTCAACTGACCTGCTGGTCACATGGCTGCTAAACAAGTGAGATCCACCAATTGAATTTGTACTGTTTCAATCTTTTCTTTTCGAGTATTTTGGAATTCCTCGAAGAATTCTTCTTATGTCAACGAGTGAATTTCATTTAAAATTTCAAGGAATCCGCGACTACAAAATTCTACGAACGTCATTGCATAATTCGATCTCTCGTAATTACCTATAATATAATTAAGAATCTGTCTATAATATCTATAGTGTAATTAAGAATCTCCAAGCAAAATTCCTCCGCAAGCTTGAAATTGCGATTAGTATATATGGGAGGGGGCGAGGGGGATGAGTACGCTATCAATGAACCGTAGTTCTTCGGATGAACGGGGGGGGAAAAAGGAAGGAAGAAAGTAAAATAGCCAGTTCTGTATAGGTGCTAGGTAACGTCTCCGCGATAACAATCGCACCGAGGCAGGGGGTGGAGGATGAAGGTTGGAGGTGTAGGTGAAAGAGGGCAGCAGCCGACCGAGGGCCGCTTTTGTTGTGTATAAAATATTATTTCGCCGAGGCCGGGCATTCATTCGGTAGGAGCTTTCCTTGAAAGGCGAGCTCAAAGATTAAGGACTGCTTGGACGGTAGGATAATTATCAAGAGAGGAAGAATTCTGAAAGCGCGGTTCACCGAGACAAAGATGGGGTGGAGTATCTTGAACAAGTTTCTTACCCTCGCGTTCAGATTTCTCCTCCTCCCCCGCGCCCGCACGTTTTTTTAATTTTCATTACGAACGCATTATCCGGATTTTCGTTCATTACTCTTCGAATTCCGGTTCTCGTTTTCTCGCGCGTCCGCGTCCCGTCTCGTGAAAGTTAATTTAGTAATTTATATAATGCTTGTTAATCGTCGAAACACCGACCGGGCTAACAAAACGGATTAAACGCGAGGCGATAAAATTCGTCCTGAGATAATTGAACTTTCTTCCCCTTTTTATCAGCCGCCGGCGGAATATTAAAATAAATGGCGGAAGATATCCCGTTATTATACTTTGTTATTGGTGTGCGGGCCCTGTGCTCTCCCGCGACAGAATATCGCGGCAACAGCTGCCACCTCAAATGGCCCGGGCTAATAAGGGCGAGGGGGATAATTATACGACGGCTAATTGCCCGACATCTCGGCTCACCTCGAGACATAACGAAATAATCTCGAGGCTCCCTCCGCTCTCGTCCCACCCTCGCCCCCGGTATTCTTTTCTTACCGTCTCACTGTATTCTTAACCGAGAAGCCACCCCCGCTAGGGATTCTTTTCTCTCCGTGGAATTAATTCCTGTTATGCAGACAAGAGGCTAAAACCGCGCACTTGATGAGCTTTAACTATTGTTGCTTCTTTGCTGCGGTCCCGAGACGAGAACAGTAACCCCTGGTTGATCACATGTTCAGCCTTAAAAATCATTTTTGACTGGTAAGGCCGGTTTCAAGCCTTTAGTTGAATCTTAGTAAAATTGCTTGCAGTCTGGTTACTAATTATCGAATCATTGTTGCTTCTTCACTGCAGCCCAGAGATAAATTCGAAATATTTACCATTTCAGAAATATTAGGCTTGGAGGTACTCCTGGTTGATCTTCGGCCTTAAAAATCATTTTCAACAGGTATAAGACCGGTTTCAACGCCTCAGTTGAATTTTGGTAAAATTGTTTCGAATCATTGTTGCTTTTTCACTGCAACCCCGAGACAAATTCGAAATATTTACCATTTCAGAAATATTAGGCTTGGAGGAGGAGATCAACCCCTGGTTGATCTTCGATCTTAAAAATCATTTTCGACAGGTAGGGCCAGCTTCAACCCCTCAGTTGAATTTTGGTGAAATTGTTTGCAGCCTGGTTGCTAATTGTTTAATCATCAAATACTCTTGGAGGCTCGGGACTACTTCCACGAATTTCGAACACAGTTAAGGGATCGCGCTCCCTAAAAATATAGGACTGGTCCGATCGCAAGGTTTTTTCCAGCCGGTCCCTCGAATTCTGACAGCTGAATGGGTCACCTAGCGAACTTGCGACTGGTTAGCTCCTAATTCCGAGTGTCTTTCGCGGCGCAACACGCAAGCCGGCTTTCCTTCGCCGCGTTCCAGGATTCCGACTGCAGCGCGGCACGCTCGAGTCCGCTCGAGGAAGGTTTCACGTGCAGAAATGCAGAGAGCCGTCAGCAATTTCACGAGAAACGATTCTCCCTCTCCCTCTTTCTCGCTCGTCCCGTTGCTCCGAAAGGACTCTGGGACGCGCATCCGCTGGCATTATAATCACAGGGTTCGCGATGGCGGCGAGGGCGAGAGGAGGGTCGCGGGGAGCAAAAAGGGGGAGAGAAAGGCGGTCTACCGAGAGAGGATCATTTTCGCGACGATAATTAGGCAGTGAGTCGCGCGGGTCGCACCGGTTACACGATGAAAAATAACGAGGAAATGATTGCTGCGAAGAATCTCGACGCAAGTCTCGTTTAAATAGCCAGGCCAGTGGTAAAACGGGGGAGAAAGAGAGTGGGGGAGAAAAAAAGAAAACAAGAACGAGAAGTGAAGGAGGAGGTTGAAGACGAGAGAGCAAGTACGTGGGGCAGTTTGTGGAAGGGATGCTGGTGGCGGACCATAGTAAGGAGAGGAAGAGTTTTCAGGGGTGCAAGCCATCGTCTTGCGGTGGCCCGAGGTGATGAAGAAGACGGCGACGGAGGAAGAAGAAGTTAATTAAGTAATAAAAAGTCACCAACCGTGGGGCTTTCTCGAGGCTGCACCTCACCCCCACCCTATGACGGGGTGAAATTAAAATAAACATCCTTTAAATGAGTCGCCGCTACGGTATCCGCCCCCGCTTAACTAGAGCTGCTAATTAATTCCAGGCCCGTGAAACCGAGAGGAACAAAAACCTCGGGGGTGGAGAGAGGACTTCTGGATTCTGTCCTGGTGCCGGGCAGGAGGAGCGAAATGGGGCTTGCCCGGAGGGTGAAGCAATGGTGTATTAAACACCGCGAAACCAGCCACCGTCTGACTCTTTAATTAGCCACCCCTAAAGTACCGCCAGGAGTGTCGAGGGTCGGTGTCGAGCAACAGGTGAGATGCAAAGCAAGGGAAGGGTTATTCTTGGCTTTAGAGCTTCGAGAGGCGGCCGAGGGTGAGTGGCCAACCCCGTATCGTGAATATACCATAGCCTCAGGCCGCGTTTCAGAGATATTATACCGAGATAACAGCCGAGAGGTGGAAAGTCAAGCGATTGTTCCGATTCACAACGATTTCTCTTACAAAATCATTGTTACATTCAACACAACAAAAATGAAATTTTTACATCGGCACGTGTGACGTTGCTCGAACGTCCTAATTTGCAAAATTCGATACACTAAAGATTTTATTACAGTCTAATTGTAAAGATATAATTTTAGTCTAATTTTTTATTTCTTTATGAATCGATTAAAACTAAACAAATTGAAAGGAGAGTATTGAAAAGAATATGCGCGCGAAATGGGGCGAAGTGTAACCGAGAGTGCCAAAGCGTTAATTAAAACCTGTTGAACGGCGATGCTGTGAAACGAACGTGTTTGTGTTGGTAATACCGTAATGGAGAAGGGTTGCGAGGCGATGAATATTCCAAGATTGAATCCACTCCGCGAAAGGGTTCGTGGCTAATGAAAAGTATATTATGAGCGACGACGGTATCCAGAAGCGGGATGGTAGTGGGGTGACAATCGACGAGAGACGAGATCGGCGAGGGTTAAATACGATAATTTGTGTGGGAGGGTGAACGTGGCTGGAGACGATAAACCCTCTGCCATTTAATTACACTTAAAACATGCATTAAATATTGTCGAAGGGTGGAAGCATCGGAAGGGTTGAACCCTTGGGCTCGTTAAATGAGCAGAGATTTTCCCTCGTCGACATTCATCCCTTCCTGGGTTAGCAGAGTGTTACGGATTTGTAAGTCCATAAAACAAGAGCTTTTCTCGCGTCCGCCTGTTTGTCACCGTGTCATTCCGTGTCATCTTTAAAACGCTTATTTACTCAGCCAATCAACGATATTTTACGGTGGAGGATTAGAACCACTATTTTATGCATTTACAACGAGAACGAATAGGACGTTTTATCGAGTAGATTATTGTGTAGTAAGAAAGTGTGGAAATCACGAGATTCGCAAGGAACTGTCTCGTGGTGTTGGGCCGGGTAGACAGATAGATTTGTTGTCCATATATTCGCCGACAGGGGTGGCGGCGTCCGGACGCTTTTCCAAGGCGTCTTCGCTGGGTATTAATTGTCTCTGTTGATTCATTTGATCGTGCTCGGGGTTCCCAAGCGAGTCCACCGACGCGACGACACTTTCGATACGAACGTCTTTTACGAGCGGGCTGCTGCAGTCGTAGAACCGTCCACTAGTATTCCTCTCTTTCTCCTACCCCCGTCTAATTCACGTGAAAGCGTTTCCCTCGATTAAAATTAACAGGGTGGACGGTGCCAGGCAGGTGGCTTCGTTAGGGTACCGTAAAGTGCCGTCGTCCTTTGAATTTCAAGCACCATCTAAGAATCTCGTTAAACTCCATCACTGTTACCAGGGATAATTGAAACTTCACGGAAGGGTTACCGGGCTAATTTACGTACTCGCCGCGTTCCTCTCCGCCGTTGATGTTAATTAGATTCGCAACGATCACGGGGTTAGCGAATTTTCTCGCCGCATTTAATTTATTTGCGCCCTATCAACAGCAGAACTTAGCGAGATCCCGGCGAAACAACTTGTTCTGCGAGTAAATCCATCGAACTTGTTGCGAGCCGTCAATATTTACTATAGGTTAACATTTCCGAATGTCAGTATCAAATACACACGAGCTGGGAGTCATTATTACCTTGATTTGCGGCGTGAAACCTAAGTTATTACCGCTGCGAAATGCAGATAAATTCCGTCGTCAAATTAATACTCGAATAAAAAATAAATGTTTTTTGCGTTACGAAACGACGAACAGGCATTCACGGAGTGTACCCACGGATTTCTTTTATTCGTCACGCAGCCAATTTGAGTTATTATACGAGTTCGCTGTGCAATCATTTTAATATTCCCTGGGAATCCGAGTCAAACGATTGGCATGACGAACATGATTTTGTCGGCCGAGAGAATTGATTTCGGTGAGAAAGTGACGCCTGAAATAGTGCCGATAGACACGGAAACACGAAGGATTAAATTCGTCGCCGGAAAGGGGGGTCAGATTAGAGGTTTCCAAATCGGGACAATTGAGTGCGCGCGGCGCGGCGCAACCGCTAATAACTCATTTCCGGCGTTTAAAAGTGATACGTGCGTCCCGGCGGCGTATGTACACGGCTGTATCTCGTTACCACGTTCATCAAGGAGATCGTATCATCAATATTATTATCCTCGTCATTTTTCTTTTGACCGAAGGAAGTGCCATCAATGGGAATATTCAGAGCACATTATCAGCGATAGATATTACGAGCCCATTGTGCGAACCACGTATTCGTATCAAGGCTGTTCTCATTAGAGCTCCGTCTACTAATTTATCACTCTCTGCAACACATTTTTCAAGCTTTCCGACGTGTCAAATCGAATCTACTTTTTTATATTCGTAGCGATTCGCATACTCTAGATCAATCTAGATTAAATGTTAACATTATTTTATGAAGTGGAAGCTTGTTTCATCGAGGACGAAAATAAAAATATTCATGAGGAGTTTCATGGGCACATGTACTGATCAGTGGAAGAGTAAAGTAAGAGAAGAAGCTGTATCTTACACGACTTCCCGGAGGGGAAAGAAATACGTGTGAACACGTGTATCTTCAAAGTCCTGCAGTGTGTACTTTGTAACAGCGATTCGAACTTGTTCTCCAAGTTGAAAACGTGGCTTTGACCCAGCTTTTGACGTTGGTTTACCTTTCCCACCCTAAATCAGAGTAAAAGGAAACAGGAAAAGACGCGGACTCTATTGCGCATCCGTAGCAAGTTCCACACCGTTTATATCCTGTGAATGATCTACTTCCTTTTATCAAAAGTAGTTGCATAAATTTCTCATGAATGCATCTACAAAAATAGTGGATTAATAAGATTGAAGCCTGTCGTGTCCAATAACGATCCCATCAGACAACGTTCGATTAATTAAAATAGGGGCTCTATGTATCGACGATCAAACACGATTAAAGACACCCAGGCCCGAGATTCGAGAGGGGCCTTGTAGGAACAAGGCAAAACAACGGGAACAAACGTGTCGATGAAGATCGGGCAATCATTCACGGCTTTATCGGGACTCGCAGGAATATTTTCTACGGGTTAGAGGACGACACGTCTAAAGTCTAGACTCGTCGACGACTATTCCTATCTCGTTCTCGGGTCTTTCGCTGCTGGTCCTTGGCCGATCGTAGTTCCCAGCTTCTCTCAGGAACGATCGGTCTGTCGGAGAGCGCGGTGTCGGCGACTGCGGCCCGGCCGGAGCGAGGGAAAAATAAAGATAAAGCCTGAGGAATTAATTAGGACCGGGTAATCAAGGAGATACCGCATGGGACCTAAAGGTGGAAACGTGAGAAAGGCGACAACGAGGAGAAAAGAGAGAAAGAGAGAGTGAGAGGGGGAGTAGGAGGACGAGAACGAGGTGGAGGTGGTGGCGGAGGAGGAGGACAAGCATGGCAAAAAAGGTGCGAAGGAAGAGGCCGCGTATAAATATTCACTCCTGTTCAACACTGTTCGGAACGACTCGCTTATCCCTGGATTGAGCAGATCCTCGACCTGCTCTCTCTCCTATATGCTGGCCTCTTCTACCTCCTCCTGAATTCGAGCTGGAAATTCGAAATGCTTCGTCCGGCATTTTATTTCGTTTTCTTTTTCTTCGACTTCTTCTTCTTCTTCTTCTTCTTCAGCATTGCTGCTCTCTCTCGCTCTCTCGTCTCTATTCGCCGACACTTCCTCTCCTCCCGGCCCGTCCTCTGCGGCCTCCTTGTCCCGTAGTCGCGGTCGTTTCGCTCGGGCAATACGGGTCCTGATCTTCGCCCGTGAGTAACGGCTATTCCAAGAAGTTGTTTCAGATAGAGGGCTAATTTGTTCGCGTGCTCGTCCCGCGCCCCTCGTCCCAATGGCCGAGAAACATACGAGACTGAGGTGCTCGACGTGTCTCCCTCTCCCGTGCCCCCTGATCTCCGGAACATTTCTTAACGCGACGTGTCATTTCCATTTTATTGGATCGAACCGTTAATGATTTTTCTCGCGCGCCAGTCCGAGGTGTCCTCGGGATCCGCTTCGTCCCGCCACTCGTAGACGCGACACTTCTGCACGAGGTATGATTAGCTATAATAATATCAAGCTCTACATTTTTCCTGTTATTTTCGTATTGTGTCTCGAGCGTCGCAATCAATATTGACGTACGACGTTCAATGTAGCATCGATTGACGCAGACTTTTCTGATAAAAAGACAGTCTGGTTTTTATTTGCAATTAAGTTAATCACTAAATGTTCCATACGCGTTAAGGTTTCCGCTGTTCTCAGTCAATTCGCGTTCTTTTATCGATTCATTTCATGACTCATTTGCATCAACGAGGAGAGCTATTCTCGAACATAATTACTTGTTGATTTCAGTTAGGCTTACGTAGTTTGAAATGCATTCTTTCAAATGCATCTTAATTAAACGCGTACTGTATTTCAAGTAATAAAGAATTCGACGCTCGTTAAAAAAAGGGAACGAATGTATAAATACACTGATGAGATAATTGATCTATTTACAAGTGAACAATCTGTGGACGGCCAGTAACGAAGTGCGAATCCGGAGAGCGGTTGTAAAATGCAGAAAAGCGTGTCCGGGATTTAGCAGGAATACCCTTATTTACTAACTCCCTGACGACACCCGCGGTGCGTAAAAGCTAATTAACCCGCAACCGACACGGGGAACAACCCCGCAAGCTCTCCGCGTCTCTGTGACGCTGAGCAAAAAGGCGAAACACGGAGAAGAGGGCTCGCGAGAATGAGAGAGAGAGAGAGAGGGAGAGGGAAAAAGAAGCAGAAGAAAAGGAGAAAGGAAGGAGGAATAAAAATGGAGCGGTACGGTATTCAGGCAGTAAATCCGCGCGAACAGGTCGCACTAAAACCGCACGTATGACCGTAAAAAGGAACCGTAAATGGCCACGGCGAAGGTGCGTGAGCGCGCGGTATACACCGGGTGCATCGGAGCGCGTCTACCAGGAGGATTTCCTCGGCCCTCGGCCCTCGAGCCCTCGGTCCTCGGCCCTCTTTCTTCGAGTTGGCCACGGTGACAAGGAAAAATGCGGGAGGCGCGACCGACACGAGTGTTTTCGGCTGCCTCAGCTCTGCAAATATGCTCGAAATATTCGCGAAACTACGCCCGGAATGTCCAGCGCTCGTGTTTACCCCGGGTCCCCGGCTACGCGCATATTACAATGGCATATCTGTTCCCCGGACGGAAAACAGGGATGCCAGGGGTTGATAACAGCGGCAGGGGGTCTGGATAACAGAAGGAAGAGGTGGTACCGCATGAGTTATTAAGATTCCGGCGCGCATGCTCACGGTTCTTTCATCGATTCATAAGAATATCCTCTCTGCCCTGCTGGCCATCTACCTCCTCCTCCAACCACCCCCGCCTCACCGTCTCCCGCCGCCCCTCCTTTCTTCTTCACAACCTCTTTCTTTCGGCTTCAGGGACGTATCTATCGGCTGCATTATTTACGACGGTTCGATGCGAGTTATTGGAGATTCTCGTTGTGTAATTCCTGACGGAGCCCGGTTTCGAAGACGAGAGAAGCCTCCGCCTGCCGAAAAATTCTTCCTCTTCTTCGGCTCGGCTTCTTTGCTCTCGCACGGGGGAAAGCTGTGTTGTTTAAATTAGCCCTCGGACGACGGAGCTCGGGTCCATTTTCACCCAGAATAAAAATGACCATTTTACTGATTTTTGCATAAAGTCAGACACGTCATACAATTCCAGCGAACCTTTTAAAACGCGAATAAATAAATTCCACAATTTAATGCTACTTCGATAACAGTAAAATTCGCACCGATTTGTAAACCGAGTTGTAAAATTTCACTGATAAGAACGGACAGTGACATTTTCTTTAAACCAACCGGATGCAAAAATGGAACTATCGACAAAGTAGCATATGGCAAGTGTAAACCACATGCGCGCACCTTGTCAATAACATATAAAGCCGCAGTACGGTTAACGAGCCTCCCTTATTAGCATAAGACTAAAATAACGAGGCTCGAATTAAGTAGAGAAATTACAATAAAATGAACAATAAAAAAAACATCAAGCCTTTTTATCCAGATGTTCCCGCGCGATACAGAGTTTCCAGTACACGCGATACGCGTCAGGCGACTTCGCGAGACGAACATTTCTACGTTGTTGTACATTAAGTAAATTTATGCAGTTTCACGTAGCGCGCGAAACGATACACTGTAAAATGTTTAAAATAATGCGCGCGCGTGTTATGACGGCCGCGGGTTTTCTTTATCGCGTTAAATAAGAACGCGAATATATAAATCCGAATAAATCGCGTAGCGAGTATTTAAGCGTGCGTTTCACGGCAAACGGGTCAAACGATCGATCGCAGCGAGCAGGCGAGGAATCGATGACGGGTTTGCCCGCGTAAACGATAATGAACGTAGACGGTAGTTTCGGGCAGAGGTTACGCCTTCTTGAGAAACCGGTATGTAATACCGGACGCTCGATCTCCCTCCTTTTCTTTCGCTTACATTACGTGGGTGTACGAAACCAACTGCCCAGCCCGTTTTTCAAAAATCCCATGAAAATACACCGAGGCTGTCTGGACCCATAAAATCTTTACGAGAGAAATATTCTGCAAGCAACGGTAACAATCCACTCATTGTTTATTCGTCATATTTTTTGGAAATTTTCGTTTTTTAAAGTCAAATCGACAGCTTGGCCATTTGTTGATTGTGAATCTGTACATTTTTATTACAAAGAATAGTGATAGAAACGTTTCTCTCATTCTGGCTTCTGTACAATAATCCATGAAAATGGAGAATAAAGATCCACGCTATATAAGTACTTGAATTGAATGTACTTTTAGGTGAAATTCTGAATTTTATTGAAGTTATAAAAAAAATTCTACAAATGTTCCAGTTAGTGTTTCTCCGTGGCACATTTCTGTGCGAATAAAACGATTAGATATTTTTATCGGAACTAAATATGGCAATCGCAACATTTGCTATTTCCTTCCTAGAGTCGCTTGGAACCGCTAATGAGATCATACAGGCTGGACCAAGCAAACGAGATCACGTGAAAATCTCCGGTCTTCATAAGTGGAAATCAGTTTAGGGGAATATGAGGCAAAACTGGATGGCCTAATTCAATACTCGTGCGTCTAGGAAAAAGTAAGATGACCAAAATGACTTTAGACGCCGCTAGGAGTCTTAAATATTTCAATAGCAGTAGAAGAAAAATGATGTTCTTGGATTTGGGATTGATCTAATGTCATAGTTTTTGTTTTAGAGGATTTGGTTTAGGACACTATATCCTAGATAATTCCTTGTGCTATATTATAGGCTACAAATAAAATAGTTTATTGTGTTCCAAATAGCTTTTTTCAGTTAGGCAAACTGTGTAGAGCAGTGGACACGTTCAGTGATCGCCTCATTAGCTGACAGATTGTTCCCCCTTCTTCACATTTATAAGACTAAAGCGAAACCAGGCTACTACCATCTATCCCACGAGTATGGTAGGGGTAGTGCTTATAAGAAGATCGACGAGGTGTATTTGTAAAACGCACCGTTAAATTTTAAATCATTCGAAAATGATGAGGGACGTATCAAAGTGACCTTGAGATTATTTTAGATAACCTTTCAGTTGAAAAAACTCTGAAAAAATCAAGGTTACCGTGATATCTCAGAAAAAATGAAATATAAATATATTCTTTAAAGTGCTGTACAATCCATTGAAATTTTCTGATAGAATCGATAGATACCGAGTTCTTACTGCCTCAGCTTACGAAAATCTCTGAAAGAAATCAGAGAAGACCTACAAGAGTGAACGAACAGGACAGTAAACTGCAAACAAAGCCGAGGAAAATATTTTTCCGAGCGTATAGGAGTGGGAACGCAAAATTAGGCGTCCGTGTGCAGGCTTATAGCGCAAAGAAAGCGTGGCGCATTTGCAGGGTTGCTAGGAAAAAAAGGAAAGACCTGAACGGGAGGAGCAGAGGGGAGAGAGACGAGGGGAGTGGTGAATGTAAGAAGGAGTCGGTGGAGATTGCTAGAGAGGGGGTGATCTATGCGTTTAATTAACCATAGAGACGCTCCTACCAACTCTTAGCCGCTCTTAGTTCGAGCACGGCCAAGGAGGTTGCAGAGGGACAGGGTGTGCGCAAGGATAAAAGAGCGAAAGAGGAGGAAACCAAGGGTGGAAAAGAAGCAGGAGAGAAAAAGGATTTAGCTATCGCCGACGAAATTAACTCCGGGGAAAAACTTATAATGTGTCTTCCCAGAAAAGCAGCTCGAACACCCCACTCGGCCTGCGACAAGCTCCCTTCGCTGCTACATCGAGTGCATTCGTCCTGGATAATGGATTCTCAACATAACTAATTAACATCGGGACATTCCACTGAATTACGACGTTCGAGCATTTCAGAAAATTTGAAGCTTCTACTAATCTCGACCAACTTATTAAAAGATTAAAAATGAAACTTTTTATTTATTAAAGCCGAGTTTTTTTTTACCATTCAGTCAAGACATACCACGATTTTGCGATTTAAAATAGGATTAAGCAATAACAAAAGGGAGCAATACTATCTCTACACGAAAGACGAAATTACTTTCCGAACGACCTAATCGCTGCTTTTTTCTTGCAATTGGTGTCTCGGTGTGAAACTCCGCCCACCTATTCGGAAGAGGTTTCGTCACTGCTCGCATTCGACGCGGTCCTCGGTTTCACAGCGCAATAAACATCTCATCGCGCGGACTCTATTGTTGCAGCGCGGCGCGTCTGGCTCGTGCCAAAAGACGAGCTAATCCCACTGTGTCCAACAATTGTTAACACATGTACATTATTTACGAGTGGTGGTCTGTATCGAGCGACGTGAATTGTCCTGTCCCCATGTTTTCGCAGGCCCCCCTGCTCCGAGATGTGTTCCACCCGCGGAGGTCGGGTGATATTTTGAGATTTCTTTAGCTCTTGTCTCTCCACCGGGCGATTCCGTTCTGAGAAACAGGGTGTTTAATGAGACATTCGCGGGACAGTTATAAATGAACGATAAGGCGAACCGGGGGAAATTCCTTTAATAGTTGATGGAAATTTATGGCCGCTGGTGGGAACACCGAGCGCGTGCACCGGTGTTTATAGATTGATTGGCCGTGAAATCGGATTTAATCAATCGCCCGGTGATCCCCGTGTGTTCTACGCAAGCTTCACAGTTAATGAAATCGAACACATTGGCAGATCACCTTTCTCTTTCGACGACACGGTATTAATCTGATCTTTCGTTACGTTCATTTGGCCTGCCATGCCGGCCTGATAACGTCACTCCGGGACAGGTGGACGGAATTAGGAGCGAGCACGAACCGAATATAATGGAACCGTGGATTCGGCAGAGAATGAACCGACGAATTTCGAAGGTTTTCCTGGAATCGAGATTCCAACACGATATTCGACCGCGTCAACGGCCGTTCGTGGTTGCCGAGGGGACCGCGCGTCGATTCGGGCATGACGGAGCGGCAGGCTAATTATTATAATTACAGGAATTCAGGGTGCGTAATTAGGCCACGCAAACGACAGAATGCTCGTGCGTGTTCTCATTCTTTCGTTCCAATACCGTTCCGCTGTAGCTTCCTATCGTTCCACAAAGTATTCCTTGTCCAATCTCCACCGATAAACATCTAAATCAGTGATTCAACCTTCTTACAACCTTTTCTATTCGAGTCCGTAACGAAAATGTGAAAAAAATATTTTCTGGATTCATATAAAAAAAGGATTGCATCGCAGTTGGTTAATTGAAAATCTCCGAATAACAGGTGTCAGTCAATTCTTCTTAATACTGTACAGTTTACAGTGTACAGTCTAGTTGATAAATATCGCAACCATAACGCGCACGTACAAGAATCGCCTGCATATGAGACGCATCAGCTCGCTGTATCTCGCTTCCACGACATAGAAATTTATTGCTGATGGTAGTTAACAGCGTCTGTAGTAATGGATGAAAATCCTCTTCCCGACTCGACTTTCTTTTTCAGTCTACTTTCACGATTTTTTTGTTTTCGCCCGTCCAATTACACGTCGGAATGGCTTCCTCGCTTGATTGAAATGTCATATAAACATCCCGGGTATCGTTATTACATTCGCGAAACAATTATGCTTCTCATTAACATTCTTAATGTCGAATAACTTAGCTCAATTACAAGGTCATTCGCATACTCCGGGCCGGTCTCGGGTTGCGCTGCCGCGGCAATTTGAATACCGCGTGTACGTGTTGTAGTAAATTGCAGAATCCTTCGCAATTGCGATTAATTAGTTTTTATCGCCACCGAGCGCGCAGGTTCTCTTCGAGGAACGGGTTCTCCTATAGGAACAGCTACGAGATAGAGAGGGAGAGAGAGATTTTTTGCTCCGCCGTTCGTTTCTCGCCTTTTATTGCTTCCCTTTTAATTCATCATAGAATCTAACTCTCCCGGGTCCCCTAATTACGCGTGACAGAGACCTTAGTCGAGCAGGGGATTGCGTGCGTATGCATTTCTGCGCCGTGTTTGTCGGTGTGTATACCTGTCCGGCTCAGGAAAAAAAGAACGGAGAGAGAGAAAAAAGAAACGAGGTAGGAAGAGAGTGAAAGATGGAGAAAGAGTGGACGGCTGGTGGCAGAGAGAAAATGAAGGAGAGAGAGAGGGAGATATGTGTTACCTGTGTTCACGTGTCATGTATACGGTGTAAACAGGCATGTCGTCCATGCGCTCCCGTATGGAGCAGGAAGTGTCTCGTAATAAAAGAGTGACTTCCGTTGGTGAAACAATACCGGTCGCAGGATTACCTCGTTCTCGGTTCGCTTCCATCCTTTGGACGCACGAGCTCATTACCTTATCCAGCCACCATTAATCGCCGCTCAAACTAATTCAACGCTGACTCGTATGTCGCCTATGCTTTGACTCGGACTAGGATTACCTAGCAACGGGATCCTGTTTTGCTGTTCAAAACCGAGCAGACCCTATGTCTTTCATTGCTGTTTACCTTAAATTTCTTATTAAGCTTTTCATTCGAAAATGCGTTGCGTGATTTTTAGTAGAAGGAAGGAAATGTACACTGTTCTTATCTCTATATTTTCACTAACTGAATTGGTTAAGATCCATTAGCTCTTATTCGTCTTTCATCAAATCCTGCTCTCCTGTAAAATTTGTACTTTGTATCATCCAACGCGTTGTTCCAGTCAACAATTCAATAATTGAATGAACAATAACTAACATTGCTCCAGCCACCAATTCAATTGTTGAATATCGAGACAACGTATTTTACTTGACTGTGACAGAGATGAAAATCTCGACCACGAGCCTGATTCTATATCCGAGGGCAAATTAATCAATTAGATAAAATGAGAATCTGTTCAACTTTGAAACTGGTGCAACGAATACTTGCGGTGATTTTATTCAGCCCAGAATTCCAAGAAATTAATGAATTTTAACGCGCGAGGTTCGCCCGAGTAGCGTAAACGGTATCTCCGGGCGCTCACACACGCGCGCGTTGCCGGTTGTAAAACAAGACACGGCAAGTGGCAGGCTTAAACTTCGATTACGGTATGTCCCGTTTTGGAAAGCGTGTTGAAACGGTTTCGCGTGATCGATGCTTTCGTTCGAGCCACGAATAAGCGGGAACGCATAATCGCTTAATCCAACAGCATCTCGGTACCGTGTAAACGGCCCCGGAATCGTCCCGGACCCGATAGAGCGCTACACACGCGTGGAAAGGGACGATCCCGGTGAGGTCTATTGCTTTATCAGTGCAAATGGGATGCCAGCGTGTTTCCATTAATTCAAATCGCGGGGTAGAATCACCGCGTGGAATGTCCATTAAAGACAAGCGACGATGTCGTTAGCCTGTCCGTGGCAACGTACTGCTCGGCAGTATTGGAAGAACGGTGTTCCACCAGAGAGAAGAGAGCCAAAGAAAAATTACGGTCAAAGAGAGGGTAGAAGCTGTTTTTCCTTGTAGTAACGGTTTTCAACGGTAATCGCCGGCCGGCAGATCGTCAAGCATGGAAAATCATCCAGGAAAACAACAGAATACGCGGTTCCCAATAAATAAAACGCTCCTAGGCTTTTTCCTCGATCGACGGCCATCCTTTCGCAGATTTTCCTGTTTCTGTGATAGTCAATTTTCTCACTGGAGTCCCTGTTTGAACGATGCTTTTGGTGACCGCATAAGCAGCTGCGTCAGGGACACACTCGAGTTTCCTTATACATGCTGGTACAATATTAAATTCACATTTGCATAGTCAAAAGAACCTGAAATGAAATAGAATGCTCCCCTGTGACAATGTTCCCAGTAAAATGAAAATATCAGCTGAACTCGACATTACAAGTTCTTCCTGGCACGTTGAATTACAAGAAAGTATAAGAATTTCTCATGTTCCAGTCTGGAACAAATTGATCGAAGATCTGGAATACTGGTGTGAAGATAGAACACCGCGGTCGAAGAGGTGATCAAGAGAGTCGAATGAGAAATTTTAATCCGCACAGACGAATCGTGTCTCCTTTGACCAATTTGTTCCCGATAAAAGGAAGTTCGAAACGGTTTCGACTCGCGTCTTTTTCGTCGTCGCGGTTCGACGTCAGCTCCTTCAATCACCGTCGTCGTCGCCGAGGTACTCCGTTTTATAGAGGGGGGAATGAAAGGAAGGGGACGAAAAAGCGAGCACACTATGACTGCCAATGATCATGCAAGTTATGACTCGGTTTGAAGTCGAGGAACAAAAAAGAAACTGAAAAAACGGAGAAAGAGGAATACAAGGTAGGAAACGAGGCGAGGAAAAAAGGCGGGACGCGTTACGCAGGCAATTTTATTGTGGTTTTTTCGCGGCCACGCGTGAACACGAAATCGTTTAATTCGAACACGGCGAGTCGTTTCGAAGAGAGGAGACGAAGATGCCCGTGAAATGGACGTTCCGGTTTATCAGTGCGCACGACGCGCCGTGGCTTGTTTCCATTAATTTGCGTTGCAAGGCAAACTCGTGCCATTGGAATGCTCGTTCGTAGTCGTTAGGCCGTGGAAGACAAAACGAACCTAAGCTAATTTCGTTACATTGTTGCTGATGGACGAAGTCTGGGAATGCGCCCGGAGATCGATATTGAATAAGTTATACAGCCGATGAATTACACGCTGTTACGATTTTTTTCGGCTGTGCATGTTGCATTGCACCGCGTGTAAGAACTTCTTCTACCGTGGATCTGAATTAATTTATGCGTGATTGCTGAATTGCTGTACGCGCATGCAAACTTGTATTTTTAAAGGCGACCGCTGGGAAACTGAAATAAAATTTTATCTCTTGTCTTAATAGGTCCAGAAGATTAAACGAAACAAGACGTTAGATTCTAAGAAAAGTCGTTGCTCGACTCAGATTTCCACAGACGATATGCAGATTGACGATCGTCCATTCACACGATTTGGAAATCCTGTTCGCAATATTATATTTTATTCAATTTAACGTGTCCATTTCAGTGACACGTCCAACCTGTGCGATAATTAAACAGAGAAACATTGCGAAGCAATTAGCAAGTGGTAAAAATTTACATCAATAAAATATTAATTTCTATCGAGGCTGATAGTCGGACTGATTGATTACTATTATAAGGGTTCCATCAGTATCGTGGTAACATATATCGTGATGGATTTGTAATCTCACGTGTAAGAACCGTTTGCAGGTTATTTTAATGATGGACCATAGAAAATCCGCGAGACACGGCGCTATATAAGTTTTAATCGGTGAACGGTTCGAAACACATCAAGATAATTACGGTTAATCCGCTAGAATAATGGGAACGGGATGGCGGAGCCTGTTCAATTGAATACGCGGCGAACGGAAATATTCATTTTCCACGAACGAAATCATTTATCGCCAGTGGCGTAAGGCCGTTAGACGCGGAAGAAATTTCGCCGCAAAGGAAACAGATGCGTACACTCCCGCTGGCTTCTTTCCTTTGATATTTCTTTCTATCTCGCAGCCGTGTTCGCGTTCGCCGAGCTTCTACGATCGCGCTCATGCGTGAATATGGAATCGCTTCATTTAAGTCATGTTGCTACCTGTCATGCCAGCGGGAAGAGAAAGAGAAAAGCGTGCTTTCTGAATGCTCGCTGCCAGATGCTATCCGGACGCCAATATTCTACGGAATAATTAAACGGGATCGAGGTTATTCGAGGCAGTATAAATAATTTTTCAAATTAAAATTATTTCATGGTGGCGTTCTGAATTTCTAGAACTATAATTTGGTAAAGAAAGGATACGTCAATTACCAATTTCACCATTTCGTGCAAAGCACGCCGTAACCATAATTTAAAAACTGTAACGAAATACGAAAGAAGAGGAGCTTCCGCTCGTCGAAGCCGTGTCTTAGCGGATAGACCAGTTGGAAGGTGTCGCCGCTCGGGGCGGTAAATATCGAGCGGGATCTGCGTAATCGCGGAATGGTCGCGGACAAAATGCGGCGCGGATCTGTACGGCGCGGAGCGGTGCGGAGCGGTGCGGAGCGGTGCGGAGCGGAGCGCATCGCATCGGGTAAGGATAAAGAGATACGTAGGAAAGGACGCGCGTTCCGCTTTATCAGCGCGCACGGCATACCGCGGCGTGTTTCCATTAATTCGCGTCGCGGGGCAAACTCGTGCCGTTGGAATGCCCGTTGAAGTCGAGGAGAGAAGTCGTTAGGCTGCGTGCCGTTCGGCCGGGCAACCGGTTTTCCCATCGGTGATTCGTCGTTAATTCGCCGATGGAGAGTAAGTAATCGCACGCGTACCAACGACCACCTCGAGTGTGTTACACGGTTACGTTCGCGCCGCGCCTACCTCGGGGTTGTTCCGATTTTCCTCGCCGATAAGCCCCGTCCGCGAGAAAAACCGAGAAATTCCATTCACCCCTTCCGCTCGGAATTGTCGCCTCCTCATGTCCGCGCCTCGGACTCGTTTTATTGTTCCCCGATATTTTTTCCCCCTGTAGCCTTCTCACTCCTATAATAATCACTCCCGCACGATCCATTCATAGTTCTCATCGACGGAATCATATCGAGTCTTCCGAAACTGTAGAACCGCCCGAGTTCGAGTTTATCGATGTTTTCGAGTGTCTACTGACGTCTACCGCCTGACGTCACTGTCCTACAAAACTGTCGTAGGAACTCGATCTTCTATTTGTGACTCCCTTTAAGGATTTGAAACTATTGCTACTCTTTCGATTTATTTTCGGAGCGGCTCCTCTCGGGAACGCAGTTTCGGTCGTATTTTTTAATGTACTCGTAGTTCTAGTCAGAATTGCCGAGAAATAAAGTGCCACTCGATATAAAACTGCATTGTAGACTTACCAAAGAAGTTCGCCAGCATAGAAGTATAGGCTCCTTCTGTAATCATAGAGAATAAATTTTATTCTTACTTTTACCGATATCATATTTAATATTATATAAATGTATGTTCGAGTTCTTTAATCTAAACGATCCATGTCTATTATGAAAATATATGTAATTATGGATGAAAAGAACGGTTCTAAAATCCTGTTAACGATGTTGATCATAGAGTAGGTGATTTTCTGGGCAACGTTAGAACGTGCCGTACACAGAGCAGTTGCTTATTAGCGTTCCTTCGAATTTTACGATACTCGAAGGGACTTAAATACACGTTCACACTTCGGGTGTTTGGAAACCGAAACGTGCCTACGTAGAAACGATCATACGTGTGCACACGGACGCGTGGCAAATAAGTGTCCAGATAAAGCGAAAGACACTCGGACATTCTGCATGTATGCACGCACGCGCGATGACCAGCTCGTATTATTATATTTTACTTAGCCCGACGCGGAAACACCGGGATAATTTGCGTGAACGAGCCGCAATTATTTAAGGGTGTTGCATAGGTAAGAAGGGTGGTAGCCGGCTGCTATAGGGCAACGTCATTTTAGCCACTCGCGTTACAGCCTCTATCGATTCACGTCGCCTTCGCCGCGTCGCCATTGCAAAACGAGCTCATTGCCTTTTTCCGGGGACTACTTTTCACCAACTAATAAAATCCTCATCTAACAGCGCCCCCTTGCAAGCCGCTGCTCTGCCTTGGATTATGGCAATCGGTTCTACGCGCTTCGCGTATTTGTTACTGGCTTTTCTCAGAGCGCTCTTCATACTGACCTCAGGACTCGTATCATTCATCTTAATTTTTCAATCCTGATTTCACTCTATAAATTACAATTTGATTTTATGGAATTTTTGGAACTGCTCAGTGGCCACTGAAAGTCTTACTATGTTCGCCAGTGTGTTCTACAAGCGTGCCTCCAGTGAATGGAGAATTGAGGTCACAGACACTGACGGGAATTCTTTGAATGTAATTGTTGGATTACTCGAACGTAATATTCCGCTATCGAACACGAAGGAAATTATAAAAGTCAAACGAATCGACAACTTTCCGGGTCGATTTTTCTACATCAAGAATATAGATTATTCTCAGTATGTAATGGCTCGAATTAAATAGTTTGGAATAATATTTAAAGTGAGGAATGCGAGCTATGGATATCTCACGAACGTCATACTAGTATCTAAAACACTTGAATGACGTCTGTGTGAAACTTAATGTTCTTGTTGTACGTACGTCAGTCGGTGACAATAAATTACATACTATATAGTGCAATGCTAGAATAATTACATTTGTAAAACAGCTGGGACAATAATGATTTATTTCCTCGTATAACTTTTGATCACAGTCTACAGTATTGACAATTTATGCGATGTACGAAAATAGCTAATACAGAATGCCACTTTGAATAGTTTCGACAGAATTTTCCAATGAGGCAATTTTTGCAGCAAATTTCATACAGTACATCCCCTGTTTTATCCACAAAAAACATACTGTTAAAGTACGAAGTTTAATGGGGAGATATCCAGTGTATAAGTGCTACGTAAATAACACAGCGGGGTCGTTAAAAACTTCTTTACTTCCTTCCTTACTGCCCTTTAAACACACACATATAGGTGGCCCGTGTTAAGAATGTACATGCAACATGGCATTTCATTTCGAGAACATTTTGAGCGATGCCTTCGCGAAATCTTGAAATGATGACATTAGTCTCTTTCCAGGTTTGTGAAGGTTAAGGGGTGTAGAGATTTTTTAGAAATATTTGATCGGAGTTGGAGAGGATCTGGTAGTTTCCGATTGTTTAGGCGGTCCTGGAAAAAACGGGCGCACGTATTGCAGAAACAAGGTGTTCGGCACATGCACTCGTGGAAATGCACCTTGAGGCGCGGGGGCGTCAAAGGTGGTTGGAGTGGCTTGGGGGGTGATTATGAGCGAGTAAGTACCGCCGTCCAGTTTTTACCCCTCCCGCCCACTGACCGGTCCCTCTTCTCTATCGTGGCAACTACCCCCGCCACTTTTACCACGACTCAACTAAACCCCAACGGATCAATACGCTAAAACATTGCCGCGTCGGGACGCCGGCGTGTAAAACCCGAAAGAAATAACAGTGGCTCGGTGTTTTTCTTCGGTCACCTCGTGACGTCCTTTCGCCCGCGCACCGCTAACAAACTTCCGTTCGTCGTCCATTAGTTCCCGTTCCCTTCCCACCCCGGACCCTCCGTTTGGTCACTGATTAAAATTTTGACCTTTTCCGTTCCTTCTTGAACACCCACGCTTCTTGCCCGAAGACTCGTCTATTTTCTATTTTAGACGATCAAATTAAAACCTTGGTTGCTCCAACCCCTTCCATTAAAAATTTATTTGCATCTGCAACGATTGGCAGTTCCTCGTCCTCAATAATTGCTATCTTTCTATTTTTTGATTCATGACGTTCAGATGCCTTTATTAACTGTAGAAAGTTGCATGTGCGGCGATATACATTGCTATTAGACTGCAGAAGCTTATGCATTCACATGTTCATATTGTGGAGGTATTCAGGGATACTGCTGTTTTAATTAACATCACTGTAACGCCGTCAGTCATTTGTTCTATTTCTAGCTTTTTTTATTGAACAGTTGTAACCTCCGATAGGAGGTTATTCTGCAGTCTTGTATATTATATCTCGTGTGTTCTAAATTTAAAATACAGCGACCCGAATCAATACGCCGAGATTTATTGAAGTCTTTTCACGGTTTCGAATTAATATTTTTTGGTCTCGCTTGATACATACAACATAGAACTGGGTTTCTTTTAGTACTCGTATTTGCGATTGGATAGGTTAATGTGGTTCATCGATTGTTTACTCTCCACGTCAACATTATCGTTTTACTCGTCCGACGACGTCTCTTCCCACGTTGCACGTAACTGTAGCACTCCAGCTATCATGACTGTCTCCTCTCTGCTTTGTTAATGGAACACTTTAATTGGTACTTTCCAAGTTTGTTTTCCATTCCAGCAAAGATGCATTTTGTTAAGCGTCTTTAGTTGAATAAAGCTATGACTAAATATCTCAATTTTATCTTCGAATTTTAATCTAATCTTCTCTCTGTATACTGCTATTTTAATGTTAACCGTGTTCAGGGAGCTAAATGGACCACATACATCTTTGGAACAAATGAAAGAAAAAATTTGCATAAGTATTTGTGAAATTTTATTTTCATTAAAAGCGACTAACATGTTTTAGCATACAAAAATGACAAGGCTCTATTTATTCAGATGTCGTGCAATTTTTATTACAATATGTGCTTGGATAAAGAAATTTATCGAATCAATTTCCATGTAAGCAACTTCATAATTTCAACAATTGTAAGATGACAAATGTAAAACCGGTCATTTGACTGGCAGTGGTAGGTTTAGTGTTAAAAGATAAGTATACAAAAAAAATCTGGAAATTAAAAAATTTGGAGATATAAGAATACTTAACCCTCATCCGTCCCTCATTTCGCGAACTGAATCTGTCCATCGTTGTCAAATTGACACAGTGATAAAAAGAATCGATAAAATAACAAGTCAAACAGTTACTTTTCCATGTTTATTTCATTCAAATTGATGAGTTAACATTTACATCTTAAGATTCTGCGGTTATATGTTTCGCATTAAAAAAATAAAAGTCACCAAGTTTTGGACAAATTTACCTACAAATAACAGAACAGTATAACCTATTTCGGGAAAACTGTGTCAAATTGACACGAGGGACGGACGAGAGTTAAAACACTTAAAAATTTTTGCAAATTTTCCATTCGTCAATTTTTTATTTCCGCTTTTGTCAGCCTGCAAAATGCACCCCATACACAGAAAGAAGGTTGAAAACGCTACGAACGTTCCAACCCAATATTTGACACAGGGTATATTTCTGATCAAGCCCTTGGTACACAATCCTCAAACTGCTGAAACATGCAGCGCCCAAATACTGGTGTGTCTACAACCGATAGGTCCAGGTATGTATAAAGCGCTCGGTTTTCGTCGAGCGTAGGAAACGCGTCGTCTACTTTAGATAGCAGCCTCTCGAGGAGCACAAAAGACGGATGAACAGACGTCCGTGGCCTACCGCAACCCACGTAAGGCACCGGTTCACTCGTCTTTCTTTTTTTCCTTCGACGGAAACGAACGCAAGCGCGCGGGCGAGCACGCACGGAACGTACGCAGGAAACGAACATCAGCGCAGGCCGGTCAATCTTATGGAAGTCGAACTCATGTGTGCCGGACGTAACGTTGCCTTTCCCAGGACGGTCGATATATCGATTGTCGTAGACGAACGATAGACTGGTCGTCGACCAAGAACGAGAGAAAGGGAGCCTTCGCCGAGGGAAGCGAACAGGACCAAGGCTGATGGCCGTGTGTGTCTGGCCTGTGGTCACTTGTTGCCTTCCACCCCCGGGGGCTGACTTTGTCCCTCTGTGTTTGGGGAACGCTTGTCGTTCGACCGCCGACAAACCGTCCGCGGCCGGGAGAGATCTTTCTCCTGTCGATTGGATCAGCTTCGAGGAATTTCAGGCTGCTGGAAATTCTGGTGTCCACTTTCTTTCCTCTCCTCACGGCCGGATAGCTTGCCGCAGGTCAGTCACCGGTGATCAACACGTGCCATCGACCACGGAGCATTGTCCAAGTCCAAATTTCGTCCCGACAATGCATCCCACGGAAAATGTTATTAACAACAACCTAGAGAATGTAAACGCGCAAACTTTTTCATGCAGTATTGCATACACCTCTCGCAATCGTTATTTATTATCAAACTACTCGCTGTTACGATTCCAATACACGATAAAATATTCGTTTTAACCACCCGACTGATTATAAATTAGTCACCGGACTGTTCCGAAATGCTAACCACGTTGTAAACGGCGAGAGACTGTTATGTTATTAATGCTTCGCCGTCGAATAAAAATTAAATAAATTACAATTGGTACAGTTGACCGCGTCGCGAGAGATGCGTATCTCATTCCGCGAGGAGTCGTAATGTTTTTACGCTGGCGGACGAGTCGCCTCGCGGAGTACAATGTTTATCAGTCGGACATCAATTCCGCCGGCTTGATTTCCTTAAAATCAACGTATTTATGGACCCGTAAAATGTTCACTGCCCAATAAGTGCAAGTTATAAAAATTACGCGGTTTATCTTATCTCGCGCAGATGTCCACACGTAACGTTCTGCTTCACTGCCATTCAAACGGCGGACAGAATAAAAATGGCCGGTACACGACCAGCGCGTCCGCCTTGGGAAAAAAACCGCGTCCAGCTCTAAATCACGGATTCCAATCTATACGGGCTGTCAATTATTCAATAATTTTACGTCTTTAGTGCCTCGCGTGCTGGCGATCGCCAAACCATTTAACGCGGCGCGTTTCGTTGACGCGCTCCTCAGATTATCGTTATCGTTGTCAAGGTAAGGTATGGCAAACAGTCGATAATAGCGCCCTTACTGTCGTTTGTCTGTTACCTCTGCCGAGTGGAGTGACCGACATGCAGACGTTCCACAACAAACACAGATGTCTCGGTGCCGTTCAACCAAGATTTTCCTTATCGTCCAACGAAATTAGAAGCCTGATCACGGTTATCGAAAAAGGAAAGTCGAGAGAGAGAGAGAGAGAGAGAGAGAACGCCTCCTTTTTCCTTGTTCCTGGTAAAAAGATCGGTCCCACCGTTGCGTGTCTGGTTTTTATCGGACATTATAAACGTTTCCGGAATCCTCGATGGTCTTCAATAAGCTCTAGCGAACGTAACCGTTCCGTGCGATCATTATTCACGGTGGACCGTCACACCGCGACCATTTTATGGCCATAATTAACGCCCGAAGCGACACTGCCGCGCCGCTATCTGCCATCTTGCACGTGGATCGCCGTCAACGCTTTGCACACTCTTTTTAATTACAGCTTCCAATTATTTCGTGGCGCATTGTTGCCGTTTTACCGAGTGCGTCGCTGTTGTTACGTGATTTGAATATTTTTACTGCGTACCCTGTATGTAGCCCGGCCGATTTTATCGGATTCTTTGAAGAGGATTTTAGTATTCCGGTTTAATTACGTTCGACGAATTTCGCGAATCGACTTCTCAGATTGTAATATTGTCGAGAGCTGTTGACCAATGGACCTGATCGAACGTTGATCGTATCAATCTAGTTCAATAGACAGCAAAACTGCAGTTAATTGGTTAAGACATTTTCTAATAAAAAAATGACAAGTGACTACTCAACGAGCATGTTCTATTACACTGTATATGTTTCACTTATGAACTGACCTTAAATATTGAAAAGCCAACGAAGCTCTGGAACAACAACATTTCAAGAAAACATGTGAAATAGTGCACGGTGCGGTTTCTTCCCATCAAAATTCGCTAATTGTGAGAACCAGGCGGGTAACCGCTAGATACACCACTTCCCCTAATTTCGCGAACGATCTCGGAACGGTCCCGGTTAACAACCACTAAACCAGGCTAGACCTAGGGGGCAACAAAAGCTTTCCGCAGTGGCGGCGGCGCTCTCGAGAAAATTGTTCCAGAAGATCGTTAGTCTGATTTTCTTCGAATCCCATACACAGAGCGAACAACGATTGTAGGTAGAAGCCGACAGCTAATGACGTTTCAGCTACGTGATACGTACGTGGGAAACGTGGCATGAGCACTGGACAAGGATTATATAATATTCAATTTTAGCATGCGCGCGATCCGTCTTAATCCAGCCATTACGTCTAATTGGTCGAGATTAGCTAATATCCTTGTAGTGATTAGGCCGTGTCTGTGGCCACGGCTCGTTTAGATTGAAGCCAATTCCCCCGAGCGCGCAGTGCATGTATTGACTCGATGTCGGCGGAGAGAATCGATAGGCTGATCAAACATTATTATAGAGAGAAACGTAAAACCTTTCTTTTCACGCGTACAAGCCGTTCGCACAGCGCGCATAACTATAGATCCATTGAACTCCCGTGCCCCCTTCTAAATTCTTTCATTCGGGGAGGACTGGTTTAATTGCCTTTCTATACACCTTGCCAGAATTCTTGTTGGAAAAATACACACGCTCCAACTACCTTTTTCATCGAGTTATTTATATTCTTATCGTAATGTTCTCTCTTAACATTTAATACCTGGGAGCGATTTTTGTAGTATTAACTACCGATTAAATGCTTATGAATATTTTTAACTACTTTGCTAGTTTCTTTCATTCGTAGAGGACTGGTTTAATTGCCTGTTAATAAACACCTTGTCACAATTCTTACTGGATGATATACGTAAACTGTCCGGGTTGTTTATTCCTATCGTAATGCTCCCTCTGTTAACATTTAATTGATACGTAGGAGCTGTATTTATAGTATTAACTACCGATCAAATGCTCATAAATATGTTTAACTACTTTGCTAGTTTCTTTCATTCATAGAGGACTGGTTTAATTGCCTGATAATAGACGCTTTGTCAGAATTCTTACTGGATAATATACGTAAACCGGGGTTGTTTATTCTTGTTTATCCTTTCAGTTTGTTCTAAATAAATCAATTTGATTAAAAATGTATTATAATATCGACCGCTCCAAACGTTAATCCTGTAGGTTATGAACAAGCTCACGATGGGACTTATACCGGATGGTTCACTTAATCTGATCTCCTTGAATTACTGGTCAACTATTTGCTGCACGAAAAATATTCCAAAGGAAGTAATTACCAAAGAGGCTCACGCTGGAGTTATTATTTTATCGTTAGATTCATTAAGTACCTTGATCTTCTATAGTGTTTAATGAAATTGTTGGACGTTACCAGCGAATATCTTTCAGCTACTGCTACTGTTTATGTAATAAATTATATCATGACTATTTGATTGTGCATCAATCTTCCATTCGTTCGTGGCACAAAATTGTTAGAATCTACACAAGCAATATTATATAACAGAAGCGATCAAATTCGGTAAAGTGGCCCAGAAAATCGATCAGTTAATTGTGAAACATTCAAGATTCTTAAATAAAATGACAAGTAAAACAAGTAATTATTACTGGAGTAAATGATTAGAGAAAGAAGAAGAAAAAGAAGAAAAAATTTCGATGCAAATGAATTCAAACTAATCGCGCTGATATTTTCCATTGAGATCAATGTTCAAAGGCTCTCGAGCGGACTTCCTACTCCGATCAATTTTCCCCGGTTGAAAAATCAAGTGTCGTACCCTATCAATTATCCGTTATCGTTGCTAACGCGAGCTTATCAGCATAAACCCGGTGTATCCCGCCTTCTGCAGAGCGCTCGCCCGGGCACGTCATATCTTACATGCTAGTTGAAGGAAGAGGAAGATCTCTCCTTTCTGGTTTGCCGGGTACTGTTACAAATCTGGCCCGCAAAAGGGCGGGGATGTCGGCTGTCTTGTAGGTGCTACCAACTGGTCTGTAAAGAACCTATCTCCCCCTCCTCGTCCGTGAGGATCCTCCAGGTTCTTGTCTCGATAGTTTTATATTTTCCCCGCTAAAACCTTTCGGGCCGGAGATCCGAGGATCCTCAGATCACTCGGTCGTCTCGTCCGCTCTGCTTCTTCTCCACATTTCTCCGCTCCTTCTGTCTCTGTTCGTTCGATCTCTCCTCGAGAAGCTAGCCCAGGTAGAAACCAGCGAGAGAGAGAGAAAGCAAGAAAACGAGATTCACTCTCGTTCAGAGGCAGAGGGAAAGAGAAGGAATACGGACCCAGGTCTGGTTCGTCGACGTGTGCACACGAAACCGCTCGTGTGAAGCCGGCATTATTATGGACCGTTCACACACTGCACACAGGTGTGTAAACAAGGCGCGTCACTTTCGCCCGTGACAAGACCGCCTTGCCGTTTTCGTTCTCGGCCGGGAATCTCCCGCGGTTTCTGCATCCTCCTTGCCCGAGAAAGATCGCGACGCGACAAGGAGATTGACCGGCTTTTCGGGGCGCGAAACACCTTTCGCCGGGACCGTCCATGCGAGATCCGCGCCGGCAGATAACCGCTGAAGAAATAATTAGAGGTGTGGATGTTCGGGAGTTTTAGAATATGCTGTTAATGCTCCCCCAACGAGTTTGCTCGCTCGCGCGATAGCCATGGGAAGGTGTGATGCCACGGTTTTATCAGTCGACGCCGTTGTAAAATAGTTTTGGTATTCGACGAGGGGGAGGCCGGCAACTGATAATCATTTAAACGAGCCGTTCCGTCAACCGAGTGCCGTGGAAAATCAATTTTCTCCTCTCTCAACAGTGTTTAAATGCTCGTCGTTCGCTTTATGCCCTAATCAAACATTCTTCACAATGTTCGTTCGTCTATTTCTTTCATGAAGACTGAATGTTAAGGAATATTCTTGACGCTAAATGGAAATGTTCTACCTGAATTGCAACAAACTGGAACGATATAGAAATTCATTTTCTGTCTTAAAATGCTCAATAGGTTGAAAAGAATGTAACAGAATTTTCAAATTCTTCTAATGTTTTTATCGTTTTAAATTACACCTACTCGTTTCTGTCATAAATGCGTAAAATCCACTGTCTAATAATTCTACACGGCAATTATTTACAGTGCGGTCTTCTTCTTCGGTTTGGATGAAATTTCGACATTGTGGACAACAGTTTCAAATTAGTTTCTTATGCGGAACCAAAATTCTGAAAATTGTCGTTCGGAGAAACTTTCGTAGCCCGAAAAAGAGTCTGGGGACAGAGAAGGCCTCGGCAAATCGTCAGAATAATCTCGACAAATAATCCCAGCGATCTAGAGCCACGGTCGCAGCGACCTCGGAGTCACACTAGCTTTTAAAAGCGACGGTTGGAGATACAAAAGGAATCGTCCCGTTCTGAATGGACTTTTCCAGGTATTTGACGGCGGAAGATTCCAGCGCAGCGTGGAGAGACAGAGGAGGAGGCCTCGCTGAAAAAGCCGGGAAGAGGAACGAGGGCTGTGAAAGGGCGCGCGCTTGCGAGTGTCAAGGGAAAAAGCAACGGCGGAAGATGTGTGTCGGATCATCTTCTCGATGCGACGAAACAGATTTACTAGTCCAGCGAAAAAGCTAGGGGCCATAGGACCGTGGCAACACGGATGACACCGGTCATTCTGGAGCTGGAATGCATTTCCATACATTAACCCTCCGCGTAGAAGACGTCCCGTGTCGTTCACTCTCTCTCTCCCTTCACCTCTTTATATTTCTCTCTCTTTCTCCCTGTGGTTTCGTGTCTGCTCCTAACTGGACCCGGATCTTCCTAGAATTATGACAGATAAACTATGCGACGAAGCATAATGCGGTACCGTCCACGGGGGGTAGTTGCCCCCAGCGAACGAACACTTCGAACGCGGTTTTCGGGGATTTCAGTAGGCTGATCGGAATTTATCGGGCCATAAGCCAGTTTTATAATACCCCCGACCAGCAGCCCTGGTAGGTTTTACGCGTACGCGGTGCTTAAACCGGCATCTAAATTTCGTATCGCTTTTAATGGCTACCTTCTTTCTAATATTTCGTGACAGGTGTTCTTGGCTGGGGTCTGCGCCCGAGATATGTAGTTTAATTTCGCGCCCGGAAGGTGTGGCTATAGTTATTCCGATAATATATGTCGGCGTAGAGCCTGTCAAAATTCTCCTATCGAGCCCCGAAATTCACACAAGCGAACGTCCCATCGACTGTGCCGGTTCAGAAACTTTATTTCCACAGAGCTCCAATGTTTAACATTTAATACATATAAAACTACGGGAAATTTTACAAATTGGATTTCTAGATTTTTGTTAAAAGATATACAAAATCTCCCGGCTCTTTTCAATTAGGTACTCGGTTTGATTGAACGTCTGGGTGATTGTTAATGAAATTGAAATGCACGATATTGCACCGAGCAGTCAGGAACATGTGTAAAAATACGTAAAATTTTCAAAATCGATTTTCTCGGTTTTTGCATCAAGGGTTGATTGTTAAAAGATATTCAGAACCTCCTGGCTCTTTTCAATTAGGTGCTCGGTTTGATCGAACGTCTGGTGGATTGTTGTTAATAAAATTGAAACGCACGATATTGAACGGCCTGATGCGAACAGGGAAGTGTCAAGTATCGGGCCAAACGTTCACAATCAGATTCATCGCGAGAAAGAGAGAGAGAGGGAGGGAGGGAGAGAGTCGAAGGGAGTTTTCTGGGAATTATGACGAGCATATGCTGACTAGTTCCCGCCGGGTGGTATTCTGGGACCCCTCCTTATTCGGTAATTAATTATACTCGCCGTCGAAGCTCGTTCGTCGATCTTCATCCGAGATATCGACGGGATTGACCATACAACTTATACTGATTCACTGATGTGAGCTTTTCTCCGCTGGCACCTTGTCCGTTGCCTCTGCTGACACACGCGCGCCTATACACGTTCACTCACACCCACATCTACGTGCCAGGTCAGTTGGAGCATAATTAATAAGTCTGTATACATACGCACGTATCCCAGTCTGCTTGATGTTTTCCCTGACAACGTCTGCTTTTCGATCTGTTTAATACAATTTCTTGATAAATAAATAACTAAATCATTTGGGAATCAGCCACGTCAAGGATCGCGCCGATTGATCACACAATGATTTATACAGCTTTGACATTCGTCAAAATAGAACGATTGATAAATTCAGTGATGCATATTTATACATGGTAATATCGTTGCTTCCACCGCGGCACAGAATCGAATTAGTTTTATTAGAAACAAATTCGAAAGGTCACTGTTTCGGAATTTAATAAATAAAACATAGTTTAGAAGTAGGAAGCCTTGCGTACATACATGTTGTATGAGAACTCACACGATCACAATAGGATTCTGAGATTGTGAATGATAGACCTTGCTTCGACGAGCTTCTCATCCAAAATAATGTCCAAATCTCGTCCGTGCGATTTAATGCCGTAGATTTGTATCGGTTTCAGGGAATCCTGCAGAAGCTATGGACGCTTTTATTTTTCCTCGTGCATCGTACATTAACCTCTGCTGAGACTCTGCTGTGTCTCATCGGTTTTATGAAATACATATAATTTATTATTGAAGGAGAAATACAATCGATGTGTTATTTGTTTCACAATCGAGGTACTGACGTTGGATGGCTTGGCAACAACCAATATCTATTACAAGTCTAATAAACATTGTTCGATAATTGGATTCAATACAAAAATTACCTACTTTCAAATATCAAATTTCGAATCTGGGTCAAATTTCTACCACTAATGCGCACCGAACGCGGGATAATTCGAGGTAATTTTATGGTAATTTGCGGCGGATGAGTCGGAATCGATCATTGAATGTCAGACACCTGATAGATGCGTAAATCGCATGGAATATCACGAGTAAATATGTGTGCAGAAGCACGAGACTTATTTGCACGAAGTCGCGGCGTTAAATCCAGATACCGTTTATTAACATACGCAGTACTCTCTTTCCGAGAAGATGCTGCACTTCGGTGAGAAATAAATACTCATTGGCCAATCAGAGCTCGCTACATCGATGTACATACATGCAGCGATCATAAAAAAGTATGGAAGATTATTACGTTTCCATATAAAAATTATGTTTACATAAAAGAACGTGCGATACGAGAACATCGATAAGAACACGCTTAGAGCGTGTATTTTGTTACATAAAAATTAACTTTTCTGTTAAAAGTATTGCTTCACCACCATTGATAATGTTTCATAAAATTGATAGATTGTTTCCAGTTGTTAGTAATTCCTTTAAAATTTATTCAAACACACCAGCTACTTTTTGCGATGAATTGCATGAAATCGGCGGTCCAGTTGCGTATTATTTCGCGAGCAATGTCAATAAAATGCGAAATTGCTTTTGGCATGCAATTGTCGCGTTTGAAAAGAGTGGTAAGAAATAATAACAGACAAGTAATGTTACAATGGAAGTTTCTGTACCGTGTCATAATTTTTACACGGGCCGTCGCGTCGCGGCAAAAAGAAACAAAAGTACAGGTTCACGGGGCATTAAATTTGTTCCTTCAATTTTCAGTCTTCAATTTTCTCTAATGTCCGAATGTTTTGATTTATATCCCACTTCTCAGTCACCGTCGCAGCCGCGCGATGTTGACTCGTTGACCGGTTTATGCCATTATACCGTGCTTCCTCTGATCTCTCTTTCTCTCTCTCATTTACACACACACACACAGACTTACTCGCGATCCCCTCCCCGTATCGTCCCTTTATCGTGTTTCGCGTTTATTCTTAATCACGCTGGATCGATTACGCCGCGTTTCTAAGTGTTATCATTTTACGCCGTCATGCGTATCACAATGCTGCCTACTATTTTAATATCATGCTCCTTGACGGGAGATCCTCTCTCGCCACCGGCTAACAACGAGAGAACAGATCCAGAAAAACATGCGATTTTAATTTTCAGACCGGTGCCGATCGATATTAAGTAATTCGACATGCCTCTGGGAATGTGATTAATGCGAGCGCACGTTAGAGAAATCCCTCGATCTTATCGCGAACTACGAGCAACTAACATACCGGGTGTCCCGTTCGCAATATTCAATTTACAATTTTTTCCTAACGCAAATGTTCCATACATAATGTCGAAATGGAAATTTCTGACATGCCAATATTTCCATATAATTTTTATCTCGCATAGATATAACACAATCTAGTTGTAAATCACTTTGTATATTAGTTGTAGTAACTCGCAAACGTTTGTACATTTATTGTAAATTCAATGTCGCTTTTACTATCAGGTGATCAACCATATTTTCACCGTAACTTCAGTATACTTAATTGTTTAATATTTTAATAATCCTTACTATCAGCACAAACTTGCAATAAGGAATTTAAACTATACAGCCGTTTTATTGAGAAGGCAATGAATTAATATTGTTAATGTTCCCGTGCTCGCGAATACCGCGACGAGATTCATAAAACGAATCCATAAAACTGTGAGAAATTGGTAATTCTAGGATCTGATAAAAAACGATTCGTTAAACGATTCTAAGGATGGGAAGTGACGTATGAGAATGCAAAGAATGGTAGACACCAAGAGTGGGATGACAAAAACGCGTCGAACGAAGAAAGAAGGGGAAAGAGGGAGGGGGAAACTTTATGTACACAAGTCGGAGCACGGGCAACAGATATACGAGCCATATTACAAACTGCTACTGCACACTTGCCAGGTTTTATAAGGCGTTTAAAATTTTATTCGTTATAAAATTCTCATCGTACCCGCCCACCTACCACTGTCACCCCCTCGACCTGGATTCATGTTGAAAATTTCGTGCGCGAGCAGGTCCAAGCAATTTCAAGCGGTTGCTTGATCTGCGGCACCCCCTTTTCTACGTCCTTACTCGAGATTCAGTGAAATCTTCCATCTTCCATCTGATCTCGTGTCCGAGATTTCGCGGATGCATGGATCCACGATTAAAACCACTGCCGGTTTTACTGCGGAATTTTTTCCGAATTTTTGATACCGCATTTTCTCGCAATTCTTCAATTCAATCGAATATTTATACAATAATGAATTATTATTTACTTTACATTAATTTTAGATATTTATGAATATATAAAAATGTGGCACGTTTTAATTAGTTTCTTGGGAAAGACTACTAGATGTTGTTCTCAGTAATCTCGAGTTCATTTTATGTATTATACTATTTTCTAGTTTATTTGCACGGACTCTCGCTTAATCTATGAATGCTGTAATTGTTCATCTAGGTGATTGAAATGACTACATCAACCTTTTTTTCTGGTTAAAGAACACGAACATCTTCGTGAGGTTTTTACTTTAACTTTATACAACAGCTTGATGGGATTACTACCTCGCGCGGCACGCTACCTTGATAAGTATCGCTATATTTAATTAAGAGCGTCCTTTCTTCTTGCTGATGTTAATTGCCGGAGACCTTTCATGCCGGGATTAAAGAACTGCTTTGATCGTAATGGAATGTTGTGCTCATGCTGCAAATATTTGCTATCTTCCGTCTACCATTGTCTATGAATGTGTTATTTTTACTCGTCGACACGAACCTAAATGACTCACTAAAAATAAGTGAGGGATAAAATCCGCAACCCTGTTTTAATTTGAAAAGTCACGCTGAAGGGGTGCTGAAATAAATCATGCTTAAATGAGTTGAAAATTGAAGTAAAAGGTAATTTTTCTGATGAAGAATGACAATATGGAATTGTAAATGTTGTTTTGTTGACGCAGGATGCACAGGTAAGAGAGAGGGTGGTTTTGACGATTTCTCTTAGGATTGGGCATACAGTAGGGTGAAAAGTGCAGGGACAGGGGTAGAAAGGATGGAGACTGTATAACGTAGGCTGTCCTCGCACCAATGCATTGTTACTGAGTTATGTTCGAACGGCTGCGCCTGAATTCGACTTAATTTTCCCGAGAAAAGAGATTAAGCGAAAATGGCCGACGAGGGAGAGTGACGATGAATGCACCGCGCTCATTCTCTCGGAAACCCCTTAAAATATTCGAAACTGTTACTAGGACCGGAACCGTTGCATTCATACTCGTGCAGCTTCTTTCAAAACTTTTATTTTCTTCAGTGATTTCTGAACAAGTGACACTTGACAGCACCTACAAAGGGGCTTGTGGCCGATTAACTCTACATCCACGTTGGATGCAAGTTGCAAATAAATCTAATTTTTCTTCTGACAAATTAACATTAACCCTCATCCGTCCCTCGTGTCAATTTGATACAGGTTTCTCGAAATAAGCTATACTGTTCTGTTATTTGTAGGTAAATTTTTCCGAAACTTCGTGTCTTTTATTTTTCTAATGCGAAACACATAACCGAGAAACCTAAGATGTAAATGTTAACTCATTGACTTGAATAGAAAAACATCGAAAAATAACTGTTTACCTTGTTATTTCATCGATCTTTTATCACTGTGTCAATTTGACACCGAGGGACAGATTCAGTTCGTGAAATGAGGGACGGATGAGGGTTAACTTAAATTGAATTAAATTAAAATTAACGTTGAGGAAAGTCAATACATACAGTGAATGCGGTACATGTGAGACGTATGAATAAATTGTAATTTACCTCTCCTCCCATACTGGTTTTTAACAATTAACAATTTTCTTCTGACGCTGGACTTGGCTGACAATAGATTTAAGGCAACGAGGATTCAACTAAATCGTAACTTATACCGTATACTATTACAGCGTGAGAGAATATTCATTTAGCTATTTGCAAAGCTTTGTCGGCATGAAGCGGTATGCCACGATTACTTCCTTATTCTACTTGTTTCGTTTTTTGTATAATTGGTATGGAACGGAAACGTGATAGACAGTAACGACTCCTGTTATTTATCTTACAATTAGTCAGCGCGGGTAACGACAGACCAGACAACTGGTAAGTAATCTATGAAAATGGGAGCTTTCATAAAGATTTACTGGTACTAAGATATTCTAGCGAGTGCGTTTCGCTAAACCACACCTTCAAAAGCAATTGTCATAGAAATTATAAAATATCTTTGTTCGACGAAATAATTATGGCATACGACTGACATTCATATTTAGTAGATTTTGTTTCACATTCACAAGTCTGACGTCGATAATGCGAGACGAGGATAATTTGGAAAATGATTTCAGAAAATCAGTACAATGAGCTATGAATTTTAATATGCAGCGTGGAACTGCATCGACGGATTGTTTATCATTCCATACGACGCGGTATTCTGGAAATATGAAGAAACTGAATGTACGGACGGAGAATCAGTTCTGAAGAAACAAACCGTTCGGAAGGAATTAATTTCCCTGGACCGATGTCGTTCCTGGAACCAATTTAAACATCCAATTTAAAAACGACCACAATTACACCCCCGCGCCGCCCGTCCCCCGACTGTTTCAACATTAACCCGTTTGCCGAGCGTACACGAAATCTCGAAGGAAATCAACTGGGCGGGGTTCAAGCGAATCGGAACAAAAATCGAAAGGAATACAGTTTAATTCCTGCCAATAGAATTAATTGCGGAGATACTCCTAGAGGACGCAAGCGAGTGATCCTCCCGTGTTCGCATCTCTTTTCTTCAGTTCCCGGAGGGAGGCTGGGGACTAAGGTCTCCTCGAACTGCAACCAGTTTCGAACTGTTCGGCGGAGACAGGCCGATAGAGGGAGACAGAAAATGAGGGAACACAGGGAGGGGGGGTAGGGTAGACTAAAGGGAACACAAGGGGGGAAAAGAAAGAAATACAGAAAGAGGGAGAAAGAGGAGAGGACCGGGTGGAGGGACTTACGGACACTTGGCCGCTCAATGGCGCGAATTTAAGAGCACCAGCCGTTACGCTTCTCATTCGTTAGCATAAATTAATTATTTTTCAGGGCAAGAGAGCGACGGCGGAGAACGATGCCAGGACCCGCTCGAAATCGGCCAGAGACCAGTTTGCTCGCTCGTTCGAACTGTTTGCTGACCCGCCGCGCCGCTGGTTAACTAACACTGCAATGCGGCACTCGTGAGGTGTTCGTAATTAGCTGCCGCTCGAACGCGAGTTTAAACGTTTCATAATTATTACGAAGCCGCGATGCAATCGATACGTGTATTGTCTTGTCGTGCGCGCCGCTCGGAAACTCGGCCAGGGTAGGCACAACGTTCCTACTAATATTCTACCACTTAACCCCCTTGCCGTAACATTCTCTTCACCGCTACGGTGATTGCGTGTTATTTTAAATTGTAAAAAACTCAGTTCTTTTTATACAATTAACAATTTTTATTTCGTGAACTTTCAGTAAGCTAAAAAAGCTATTCAAAACGAATTTTCGAGACTCGTTGCAACGAAACGAAGCGTCGTGGAAAGCTGGCAAAGCGAAAGAGCGGAACGGGTCGAAAAGGAACGAAAGAAAGGGAAACGGGACATCCGGCTCGAAGTAACGAACGAAAATTAAGCTTGATTAATGACAAGCAAAATCGCTCACGGTACCGCGAATTCCGTGGCACCGTCACGTCGCGCGAATTATTAGACCCCTGTCATCGAACGGGGCATAGCATGGCGGTTCCAGGGGACTCCGGGGGATTCCAGGGGCGGAGGCATGGGGGAATCACGGGGGTAAGGGGGCCGAGAGAAAAATATGAGAGAAGCGCGAAGAGGCGCGTTCGTTTCGTGCCTCTCGAAATCGGCACGGATAGGTTTTGAGGTCGTGTCCAGTTCGTGTACGGGCGCGCGCAATAAGCGAAGTAGACTTAGATTGGGCTAATTAATTAATGCGCACGTCCTGTCTCGTTCCACCTAATTATCTCGCTTGTCAGCTCGACCGCCGTTCGCCACACCGTTAATGCGTGTCCCTCCTCCGACCCTCTCGCGCATTCCTCTCTCGTCGTCACGCTCTCTCCCACACCTTTTCTCTCTCTCTCCTCGTCTCTCTCTGTCTCACGGCACGCTCGTTCGTCGAGCACCGCCGTCAGTCTGTCTTTTTCTGTCGTAATTATAATCAGGCTAATTGTGACGTCAGGCAGGAAGCTACACCTAGAAAAATTGCCTGACGTCCATACGCCACGAGATACCGTACCACATCCTACAATCGTTTAAGTGATACTGATCTAACGTGTTTAGAGATTCGTATCTGTGCCGACGACGCGGATATAACACACAACGATACAACTCTTTCGCTGTGCCGTGTCTAGCCCCGAGATACACCGTCCCCGTGATTATTTGAATATTCCGCGACACGAGAGCGCGCGAATCACGCCTTCGATGAAGAGCCTTGGATCTATCGGTACGCGTACGTTTAGAACTGTTAACACTTTGCACTCGGAGCTATTTTAACTCGAAAATGAAACATCTCTTTCGACCCAGAATATTTCCATTCCCTATGATTTTTGAAACTTTACAGATATCAAACTAGTATAATATACCTCGTATACAATATCTAAATATTTAGTAATTGATTAGATTCGGATATATTGAATAATGTAAATAATGTTTTGAATACACAGCAATTTTTTAGTGACACCTCAGAGTCGTCATTCGAGTGCTAACGGTTAATATGAAGTACAATACATCCGGACACTTATTCGAATTTGGATACAGACTATTTTTTATTATTAAAGCAGCTATATTATGAAATAAAAATGGTATTTAGTATTCTTTGCTAATGTAGAGAACAGGTAAATAAAATCTGACCACAAAATATCTTACATTTTCTAAATTTTAATTACTATTCTTTTTCCAGTTTGGATTCCAGAGCTGTCCATAATCATCCCACAATTTCTCAATCTCTTTTTTCCAACATTTATGTGGTGTTATATCAATTTCATTTCTATCAAATGAAAAAGATGATATAGAATGGAATTATTCTAGGTCGGAAGAGATGTTTTGTAAGAGAAGACGTGTTTTGTGTTATTTTCCAGTTAAAATAACTCGGATTGTAAATTTAGATTTTTAACAATTGTCTGGAACTGTCTTTAAATTGCAAGACGACGGTTTACGTCGGTAAACAATTGGAATGCTACTGGAATGGAACGTTAGGCTCTCCTGTGCTCGCAAACAACCTCTAATCTCGCGGTCCATTAATTTCGAAGAATCTATACGAATCTGTTCCCGTGGTACGCCATAGAAAAGTTTCTACCTTCTCGAAGAATCTTTTTGCGAACAACATATTCAAATTCTTTTAATCCCTCTACCGTTTTAAATTGCACCAATTTGTTTTATATCTAATTGTTCTAAAAGAGATGAAGTAATGCTCTACTTTTGGGAAAGCACCGAACTGCTCCTGATTTCAACTTCGAAGAACAATTCAGAAGCAATTACCCGGATTTCTCGGTAAAAGTGGCGCGATGTTCCAACGATCGTAAAATATATTTTCGTGTAATTTATTTATAGAATTCGATTTTCCAAGATGCCTGGGGGCGCTGTTGACGATGCGAGCATCCCGCGATGCTTGTCAAGACTCGCGAGCTGCCTGGAATTCGAATGAATAAACACGAATCGACCGTGTCCAGGAAGAATGGCGAGAGGACGGATCAGGTGAAGAGCGAAAATGAATTATGGAGGAATGTGGCGAAAAATGTGCTGTGCTTCGATTCGCTCACTCGTTTTCCCACGAGCTGTCTTCTGGAACGAAAACTTCAAAGATGCACCAGGAAGAACGAATACACTAACCCTTTCGACCGATATTCCAAAGCTGGTTTCGGTCAACGCGTTCCAAAGAATAATCCTGAAAAATCTTTCCTGCGAGTACGTAAACCTTGTGTGTGTTTGCCAGTAACAATAAACAGATGAAATATAAAATTGCTTTCAGAGATGCATATAGAATTTTTGGAATTCGACAACATTTTCGTAAGCAAAATGGGAATTTGAAAAATTATTTAGGAAATCGAGGGACGTTTTGCCAACGTGTAACATCCGCTCGAGGTTGCTGCGTCGAATATAGTCATCGTGGCAGGCAGTTTTATCCGTTCCAGGCAAACACGCTAATAAGTGACGAGCGTGGGGAATAAAGGAAAAAGGAACGCGAATTTCCGGCGGACTCGAGCCCAATTCTGCGCAACGTATTCACCACAATCAGACGAAATTATGCACCGTGGGGTAGCGATCAACGGCTCCCGCAAATCAAAAAGTCCACACGGAGGCTGATCGAGGTTGAACATCGGATGAACCGAAGGGTGATAAAGACTCGGTTAGATTGGTAGAATAAAGAGGCTGGCCGATTGGGCGATCAGGTATTGGACTGGCATCGAATAAAAATCGAGGGTTGGAAACAGGTAGCTGCGTCCGGAACACTGGCCCAGATTTCTTCTTTCACCCTTTCACTTGGCGTACATAAATCGGAATAGCACCCCGAAGGGGTTGAGGTGCCAGGGGCGGGGGGTCGCTTTAAAGACCGCAACGTACTTTAATTGTATCGACGAAGGTAGAGAGAGGAGTTAAGCAAGAGAGGAATGGTGCACGGAGGGGAACAAAAAGAAAAGAGAAGAAATGGAGCGGAGGCTGGTCGTGTATCATGTATTTTAAGGCATTTCAGCCGTGCCAGGGGTGGTAGTACTGTTTCTATTATTGTCTCAGAAGGGAAGCAGCCCCTTCGTTTTCAGATCCCCGGCACCGCCTATTCACCAAAAGGAATCGCAGATCTACGAACTGATCCCTGCACATTCATTCCCTACGCCATACCTGGCTGAAACTGAAGTGACAACGCTACGTGTATCTGCTTCCTCCGGCCTGGTGTATCTGTCTGGTCCAGCTGGGGGACAATGCCGGGAATTAAGGGCACAGGTATAGGTGTGGGAATTCCGAATGAAACACAGCCCGCGTTTGACTCGCCTAAGAATTCCTTGCCAACCGAAAATTCTTCTCATCGTGTAAAAGTGAGGACGCGGATTTTTCTAGCTACTTCTCTGATTCGCTGTCCATCTGCTCGACACTTCGACAACATACTGATTATAATTTCACTCCGATTAATATTTTCGGTTTCAGGGGTTGCGGATTGTCACTGAACGGAAAACGGCGTGTGCAACGTTCTTCATTGTAAGAATGAAAAATCAGGTATTCCTTTTTCCCGTGCCCCATACGTTAGAGGGTAACAAGTGCACGCTTTACATGGAAATTAACGATGCAAAATCGCGGGATAGACTCTACCGCCGGGAAATTTGAATTTGAATTCAAGCGAGCCTCGGGTCGCGTGCTGCCATGGATCTAGGGCTGAATTTGCATAGGAAAAGGTCCCCGTGCGGATGAAAACCTAGGGCGCCCTTTAGAAGAGGTGTGCCCCATCGAGGCGTTTGATTTCTCGGATACGCGTAACGGCTATCACCGTATAAATCATTTTTGATTTCGCTTTACCCGGGCTTTGTAACGGTTGTTCGAGTCATGCACTCTGTTACGTGCACGCAAATGAACGCATAGAACGCATAGAACATAACGGCTGGACGATTTTCGGGAAACATCTCGATTCATCGATTTTCGCGGAGTGTAACGTACTCATTTCCCTTGCAATTTCAGAAATGTGTTCTAAAAAGATGAAGTAATGCAGTAGACTAAAAAGACAAAACATTGTACACTTACTGCCACAGGAAATATAGGCACACAGTAATTTTAAACAATTTCTTCGTCGCGTTATATGAGAGTCTACTGTACGCTCGTGAATTTCCTCCATTTCAGAAATGACGCGAAAAATCGGCAAGGCACGTTTCCACGAACGCGGGCGACTGCCATGTAATTAAACGCATATTTCTTCGCGCGGTTTTCAAATGGTTCTCCGACTCTCGTTAAAGATGGAAATAAATTCTGTGCGCACGTTCCAGCCTCTTGTCGGCGTCCGCCGACTACAATTATAATCCCGGGAACGTTGCGCCAGTATCTATCGCCCCATGCAAATAAATCAGGAAGCCACAAAAGCGCGTGCTACTTCCGGCTCGTGTCTCCTGTCGAAAATTTGAATATTTCCTTTCCGCCCCGTCTCAGACGGTCCTCTCTCGTTCTCTTTTCCTTTTTCATTTAGTCGGGGACCGAGTCGCGCGGCAGCCTCCGATGCGCAGGCACGCGTCCAAAAATCGACGATTCTAATTCTAATCTCCACGCGACGAATTTGAATAATGTTCTTTTTCCTCCGGGTCCGAGGCATCCCGCGCGTGCTTCTGCGATGCGCGGCGAGGACACACGACCAAATTTAAATTTTTTGTATCCGATACGCGCCGTAAGCCCTCCGCTGATTTGCATCGTTTTTTTATCCCTCCTGGCCGTTCGAATCGCGCGTGCCAGAATAAATCCCGATGGCACGAGATCGACTCGATGATTCGAACCGGCGGGTACTTGGGTTTGATGGAAACTCGGGTTCAGAGGTTGGCCTGACTTTTGACGATGAGGAGGAATCTTAAGGGAGCCACCAAGATAACGGGCTGAAATTTTTTAATTCACGTTTATTGAGATTTTAGAGATGCAATTGATTTCTTTGCTTAGTTTTAATTTGGCGCCCTGATATTTTTAGAACAGATTTCACCTGCTTTATAGGAATGGCCCACTGTGCGATGTACTTAACTTGGCCACCGCGATAACTTCGGCGCGTTTTCGTTGCAGTCGCGAGTGGTTTTTGCGCCGGGGCGCGCGGCGCGGCGCTTATTGAAAGCAATCCGATTCAGAGAAAAACGGGTTCGTTGCCGGGGACTACGTAATCCACGGCAATTTTTTCTCCCCGAGAAGTGACCGTGTTATACCAGCGACCCTACGAGACACGAAGCTGCAAATGTCGCATTGTGGACCGGCCAATAAAGTCGCTCGTTCGCCCACACAAAACCGGAGGGCCGTCGTGCCTCGCGACGGAGAAAGAAAGAGGATCGGGTTCTTCGACGAGCAACGAAGAGAGTGGAAGCTTAGAAGGCACTATTGGAAACGCGCCTTGTCGTAAATGCCTCGACTTCGCGTCGTTTCTTTCTCTTTCCTCGTCTTTTTTCCCCCTCCGCGTCGGTTTTTTCGCTTCTACCCGAAGCAGCCCGAAGTGCTTCTTGCTCAAAGACGCAAGGTCGGCTCGTGGGTGGCAACGATAATAATTATTGCCAGGGGGTTCCGAACGATCGATCGACGATCTCGGATTTGCCAGTGAGATCTTCGCGATCTCCTTTATTTCTTGTTGGAACGCAGCTTTATCACCCGGGCCCGGGCTTCGAAGTGTTTTCAGCATCCGGTCGAACAAAAAGAGCACAACGGGTGGCATATACACAATTTTGCATTTAATACCCGCTGTACTTTATGCTGATCAAGAATTCAGCTCCCCTCTTTCTCCCCCCCTCTCTCTCGCCCCGCTGCAATGTGAAATTTTTACGACGGCATAGTTTTCTTCGACGTGTCTTCGGTGTTATTGAACATCAGCCGGCGAGAGGATGATCCGTGAAACGTTTCTGTATACGTCCTCCTCGAATCGTAATATTCGATTATTTTTATCGATCGAACCCGAAAAGATAATAAAATGCCCGTAAAACACCGAGCACGACCGATTTTCTCCACATAACGCACGCGAGATCTTCGAAACGTGCGATTAACCCTTGCTCGACATCGACTGAAGGGATGATCATCCTCTCACACAATTTTAATAACATATTCGTTTTTGCTAAACTCACTTTATGCGATCATCACCATATGCGAACAGCATTCCGATACTTTACTGATAATTTCATATTCTGTGTTGGAGAATACGAAATAAGAACTGTTTGCAGTTCCTTTCGGTGGGCCTCGAGAACAAAATTTATTTTCAACTTTTCAGGTTTCATTTATAGATCCATCACGCGCGTCCCATGCTCGAGAGACAGGCCTTTTGAATTTTTTCCCGAGGGTTCGATAAATTTTCGGTCAGAACATTAGTACACGTTAACAGTAGGAAGCGATCTTCAAAGACGATCGTCGATAGGTAAAGAGAGATTCGAACCGGTGTGCGTTATACGGTCCGTCTTCGATCTCGCGGGCGGGACAGTTACGAATCGTGATAACTTATTAGGCAATTTGTCCGGGGCGTAAGAAGAAAAATCGCGACGGTTAATCGATTCTCGGATCGACGTTCCGGGATGCGCCGGCTCGTGGGCAGAACGCGTCTCGCTTCCCGAATGCTCGTCGATCGCAATAACCGTCGATCGATCGCGCGATTCCGCTTTTTCGAAACTGTCGATCGTTCCGCGTGCCACGACCCGCCGCGCCGCGCCGCGCCGAGAGAGAATGATTTTTTCAACGCGCTCGCAAAGCCACAACGGTCGGAGATCCACGGACGATGATAGTAATAATTGTCGTACGTACGACCGGCCGATTGGTTGATTCCTCGATCCTCTACGATCGTCTCCCGACCTGTCGCAAGGACCCCCCTCGTGTCCTCCCTCCATGGTTCCCGCATTAAATCGACTTTTACTCAGCCGTACGCTGACGAGTATGGAAACTCGTGGGTGACAATGACAATAATTGTGCGCGCTACCTCTGGAACACTTTCCGAGCTCAACGGGCGACGATCGTCCACCAGACGGCCGGAACAACGTGCACGAGTTAACCCGAGATTCGTGGGTGACAGTAACGACGCCAGGTTTACAGCGGGACCGGAGAGAATCTATCGGGAACGCCGATCGGCGTACCTCAACGTCGGTTTATTCGCACAATTCCGCCCGGCGATGTCGCGATAGATCCCTGACTTAACACGTTCACCAGTCCGCTGCATATCTAGCCTCGCACCGACGTAAAAAACAATGAACTTTTGCGGAGGAACGATCAACAATCTTGTTACGCGCCCACCGCTTTTCATCGACACCGGTGAACATGCGTTTCGGCGCAACGTGTCCTCGAAACGCTTGTCTAAATTCAATTTTTACAGTATGCTTCGTTCCTTCTGCTGATAGAAAAGACTTCACATTGTTTAACCTTCTCTCTGTGCACTGCTATTCTAATGTTAACCGTGTACAGAAAAATGAAAGAAAAAAATTGTCTGTATAAGTATTTGTAAAATTTTATTAATTAATAGAAGATATGTATACAATACCTGAAATTAAAACAAAAATTTGAAACATATCACAGATAACACTTGTCGAAAATTTTTGGAAATTTTCCATTCGTCATTCGGGGTAAATTTGCACGCAGAGAGAAGGTTAAGACGCTTTATCATCGAGTGATATCATTTCAATTCGTCGGAAGAATTTTATCTGACCCACGTAGTTAAATTTCAAGGGCAGCCTGGCTATAGTGACCATCGAAATTAGTATAGAATCATAAAGCAAAATCTATTGGACTCCTCCAGTCTCCCACGTTTTAGTCCCTTCGTCGATTTTAATATTCAGTCGCGATGGCCGTCTCGCGTGTAAATAAAAGGTGAAATAGTGATCCGGCGTGACGCGGTTGACCGGCTTGCTTCCCATAAAATTGTTGTCCTCCTCTGGCCAGAGCAGTGTTCGTTAAAGTTTAACCGGTGTCAGTTGATGTCCAACTTGGAAACGACAGCGCACCTAGCCACGGTGTATCCGTGCTCCAGTGAGAGGAGACTACAGAAAGAAGGGTAAATAATCGTCTGGCAATGGCCGGCTGGTCTGCCCCCGCGATCGTTGTTTACGCTGTGCAAACGAACGCCCGAAGCCTTACGGATTCTAAACACGAGATATCCCACCCCCTTCCCGATTGTTTTCCTCCGCGAAGAACTCTATTTCCCGGCCCTCGACACGACGCTAATTGATAGTGTGCACCCTGGAACATTCTCAGCCTATCGAGCCAGAAATGCTTGTATCGGGTAATAGTAATCTTCTTCGAATATTAAGTCGGAACGTGATCAATGGCAGATCTTTATGCATAATCTCCATAAATTTTCAGAAGTTAAGTGGTATCTCCTTTCCCGTACTTATAGCCCTGGGAGATCAAGTTGAAAAAATTAATTCAATTTATTTTTATATGCAAAATACGAGGTCGCAGACGTCTGGCATTGAATCTTCACGCAAAATAAAAGTTGTCCGTGTTAATCAAATGTTCATATCAAATGTTTCGTCTACAGCCCACTATACAAATAAACGTGTAAAGAACGCAGAATAAGCTCGAAGAAAAATCAAAAGTGCAGTAAATTCACTGACACACATACACACATTCCGCAATGCAAGTAATCTCAAGCATTCCAAAATAAATTTCCGCCAAGAAATTCCTCGAGGCATACGTATTGTAAAATGACTTGTGATTTCGCCAAGTGAATATTTTTCGCAGGAATTTCGAGCCGCCGAGAGGTTCGTAATAATAATTCGCGATCCCTAAGGGGAGCGTATACGAATCTATTCGCCGTTGGGAAATTGCGCGACGTGTAAACTTTAAATTTTTTAATTGAAGGTTAACGGTGGGCCCTCTCGACCGCGCCACTGTTATTTCTACTTTATGGAGAAATAATTATCTAGTAATGACAGCTCTGTATGCTCTTACGATCGCCGTTTACAGTTTTGCACCATGCAAGCGTACGCTTCGGTGCTTTACGGATTCTAAACACGGAATTCCCCCCTCGGTTTGCTACCCTTTTATGCCGCGCCGCTCCGCGCCGGTTTTGTGTTCGCGAGGGATCGAAGGAATAATACACGGGACTCGATGCACACGTGAGCAAATCTACCGGAAACATTTTCTACGTATAACTATACCGATATCCTTGCCACGGCCCCGCCGAATAAAAAATTAATAGAGATAACTAAAGTTACCGCGATACACAGGAAAGAACACCGGCATACCCGTTAGAAAACCTCTAATCTTCTCTCCCGGTTTAATATGCATCGCATACATTATTCGCGTGCACGTAGAACACACACACGCGTGTGTACTAACGCGTACACTGTACACACGCGCACGCTCGCGCGCAAAGAAACACGCCCAGCGCACTCTACCCGTGCGTAGTTAACCCAGCCATCGCGAGGTATTATTCACTACCATTTTCCCTGGTTAAGTCCGGTAATTAGGCAAATAAAGCTGCCTGTCAGTGCATCTCCGCGATTGTTGCAAGTGCCTCCCAGCGGTCACACGTAATCACGCGTAGTCACATTTGCGTGAATGCAACGGGGCCCCAGTGGAGCCCAGGGGCGGCGCGCCGCAACAGAATTTGCGCTGCAAAGTATACATTTCCTTTCTGCCAACTGTTCTTGATATATTAAACATTCGGAGATTAAATTATCACGTATATTATGTATAAGGTGCGGCGGGGACAGAATATATTCACCGTTCAATTTTCTATGTATCATACATAAACTGCGGATTCGATGTATTTATGGCAAAAATGGGTGGATGTAATATAAAACGGAAAAAGAAATTTTTGTACGGTTCCTGCATTTTGTAAGTGACGAAGGAAATTTCTATTTTGCATGAAGATCCGCGGTCTAGTCATAGAGCTTCGTCAAATTCGTATGCATGTATGTAGAATACCGTCTAATTAGATAAATAGCGTTCGTGAAATTGGTGTAATGTTTACGAAAGAAGGCGAGGAATAACCAATTATTAAAATGTTTTTCTGCATTTGATAAAAAGAAGTTGTTTCTTGAATAACTGCGTTTAACATACTTTTCCGTTCAATATCAAAGACGCTCGTTTTATAAAATGTCCAAGTCATCGCTAAAAGTTGCTATTATTCACAATATTGTTTACATTATGTATTTGCTTTATTTCAGCCTTACAGAAATGTGACTTGGTTTACATTAACCCAACTGTACAAACCTATCTTATTTCACGCATTCGGTCCATACCTTCTCTCACTCTTTTTCTTTGTTTCACTCCTTCCTACCCTGTCCTACTCTTCTAGTATCCTAATTATTACTAACCTAGTTATTGCATCCTTCCCCATTCCCTAACATTTGTTTTTAAGTTTGGTAAGTTCTTTGGTATAATATTGTTTACATTATTAAATATGTTGATGTCTGAAGAATTATTAAACATTTAAGTATTGTACGAGGTATTATATCAATTTCATATAATGAAATAAAATGGAAAAGAAGCATATATAGAATGAAAAATGGAAAGGGTTAAAGTGGGACTGAAAGAGTGGTGGACTCTGTGGAGGTAAGAGTTGGTGATTGCGAGCCCCTGGTGGCTACGCCATTGAGCAGAAGTAAACCGTTTACAGCATTGTACAATTATCTACGCCGGGATTCCATGGTCCTGCCACACCTACACCTACGCCGACGTCGCCCGGAGTGGCGAAACAGGCGCGCAGTGCGCACGGGTCTCGCACGGGTACGCGCTCGCAGGAAATGTGTACACGTCCCGAATCCTCACGTGTGTACAGGAGAGTTGCGGCTCGGGTTAAGTTAAGTATAATGCGCGGTCGTGCAGCTTTCGGGCCCCGGAGGCGCTAACATGAAAATCGTATGGTAATGGGGCGCCGTGGCTCCTCCAGCACGGGGTCGAGCCCCTGGTAGGGAACCTAGCCAAAGCCCGCGGTAAGTCTAGGTTTCTTCCTAGTATTAGCGAACGAAAGGCCTGGACTGCGCGGAGGAGACGCGGGAAAGACGCCAAGGGAGAGGAAGAGAAGCGCGGAATAACGTCTGCGAGAGCAGGAGGAACAGAACTTACACAGGCCCTCTCGAGGAGGGTCTCTGGGCTCGCGTGCCTCTGATAATTATACGCTCGAACCGAGTCCCGGGAGGAAAGGAGACCGAGACCGAGAGAGCCAAGGGGTTGGGGGAGGAATAAGGAATATCGAGTCTGCGGTTCGACAGGGTCGAAGTTGACCGGCGTCTAATCGATTCGCCGCCTCGCCATGGAATTTCTTTGAGGGTGCCCCGCGGCTACTTTGCATCCACCGCGCCATGCTACGGAGCATCCTCGAGAAAACTTCGTGAAATCTTACGTGTACGCCAACAGGATACTACATACACCTTCACCCCGAGAACCGAGGCCCCTTCCTTCTAACGTGTTCCCCCGGCTTACAATGCAAACTTCGGATCCAATTTTGTATTCGTGCGCCACCGGGAAACACGAAATCTGTAATTGTACTTCGCAGCAAATGTTGCCTTGTAGCACCGAAGTTGTCTTACGGTAGTACTATCTGTTTCGAAAAATATTGTTCCTGCCCCTGTACGATTATAACCCAATCTAGTTGTCGGAATTGATATGCAAGCGGATTACAATGAATTATCAAAGTCGTTAAAGTCTTACGAAAAGTATTAAGTGACCGTTTCGCGATTGTAATTTGTATCCTAGCATTATGATTAGCTAGATTCAGTAACTCTTTTTTGTATAAATCAATGGGACCTGTAAGCCGACGGCGTTGGTTCACGTGGTTACGCGGAGTTTTATGAAGTACGATGTCCCCGATTAAAATGAGCGCAATGAAACAAACGCTTTCGGAGTCACGAAGCCCGTTTACGGTGCACATAACGAATTTCGTGACTCCGCGACGGGCACGAAAGAACAAAGGCAAGGCGACGACCGATCCTTAAAGTTACACCAACGGGTCTTCAGGATCGTCGAACATTTCCAAAGTAGTTTTCTAATTGCCGATTGGGAGGAGCCAGTGAACAATCTACCCCTAATCATCCTTTACAGTATATAAATAACGTTACTGTAGTCAAATTATTTTTATCCTTCGCGAGTACCGCGAAAAGTTTCGGAGTCGTGGTTGGAACAAAATCGTTTTCCATAACGATCGGAACGGTTCGCGTTGAGAATCGAAGCGCAGCCTTCAGCGAAATGTGTCGTTATATCAAGTTCAAGGAAATGGCAGGAGACACGTGCGCGTTAATCAAGCGTATGGCGTCAGGATGGCCGCGTCGGCCGGCAAGGACACCGTCGTCGATCTCCACGGGAACGATCCCACGGAAATCGGAAACAAGGTTTCGACCGGTAGTGTCAACAGATTTGCCCCTGATAGTTGGCTGCCGCGGGGGTTGGTAAGGGGCGCAGATCGATCGAGAGAAGCGAGGGGGTTGCGGGTCGAGTCGGAGAGCGATGCAAGGGTGGGCTCACGATCAAATATTAAGTCTTATCTGGCGCCGCTTTACCCAGAAGTCGCCTCTCCTCTCTTTCCGTTCGTCTTCTCGTATCTCTTTTCGCTTCGTCTAATTATCCCCGCCAACGAGCAACGCTTCCACAACCCCTCCACCGTATCCACCCCACCCCGCGCGCCCCATTTTTACTTTCCCAGCTTTCTCGCCCAGTCGACGAGAGTCGCGACTGATTCCCACCCCCGATCCTCGAAACCGCACACGTCGAGTATAGAATACATAAAAGTTTCTTTCTCTATTCATTTAAGATCCACTTCGTCCTTCCGCATCACCGCCCACCCCCCGCGCGCCTACCCCTTTTCGCTCTTTCTAACGCGCGCGCTATCCTTCGATCGTCGGACGTTAATAGCCGCCACCGTCCTTCCCTCATTGCCGCCCCATTCTCCGGGGACCGTAATTAAGAGAAGGAAAGACGGCGGTTCCGAGTCGATGTGGATTCATCAAAGAAGGACATTGAGGCAAGGAATCCTACGCAAAGAACAGTTTCTCCGTTTCCATTGGCGTGATCCGTTCCACCTTTTCATACTTCTATAGCGGAAACGTTATTTCCTTCTTCTCTCTCTCAGATTTTTCATTTGCCTGGGATTCGATCTCCGAGAGTGTTAGACGTTTAATTGCTTCTGGTTAACTACTTCACGCGGTCACGATATTTGATATTTCTGAATGTTATTTACCGGAGAAACTCTTTACCGGGCAAACGCGAGAGGAACCATCGAGAGGAAAATAGAACGAAAGAGATGTGGAAACAAGATTATTTGCATGACGTTCTCAGCGTATAGTTCGGCGTACGTATTTCTTCGGAGCAGAATCGGAATTGCGTGTTTCGGGGAAGAAACAACAGGCAGAAGATTTCAAAGCGGAGGGGGTTGCTAGATGGGGTGTAAGCGGCGGGTCGACGCGTCCTCGTTACGTGAAAATGAGGGCGAAAGCGTTTCGAGGATTGCGATTCGATTGAAAATTCTCTCAGGTCTGGGGATCCTTGGGGTCGGATTGGTTGGCGCCAGTGGAAAGAAAGTTTTTCTCTAATGACCAAGCCGAAGTGGTTACCGTTAATTTGGCCACCCCTCCGGCTCCGCGTTTCTCCTGCTACTTCTTCACCGCAGTCGTCCCCCTATCGCTCCTCCCACTCCTCTTATATTTTTCGTACAGCCGTCACTGTGTTTATAGGGTGGCTCCGAAAAACAATAACAAAGACGGCTCGACCCGAGAGAATCGAGAGAGAGGGTGGGGTGCGATTAAAGATCGTTTAACAGAGACGCTGTCAAAGATTGACGCGTTCGATCCTGATCGATCGGTATTCCCGAACACCAAGGTTAAGCCTGATGTGCTTTGCATAACTGTCAGGTCTCGGTTCCGCGGCCAGAAGTTACGAAAGATATTATCGCTGCGCCTTCTATCGCGCATCGCACGGTGCGAAAGTAAACGGCACCCGTTGCGATATCGTACGCGGAGCATTAATATGAAATGTGTTGCCAGCGATGAATAATTTCTTCGTTCCAGGTGACACGTTTGTGCTTATAAAGCTCGGGCTCAGTCTCAAACAAAAGCTTCTCAGTCGTGGTGGTCAATTCTTCCTGACGCGAAGCGCGGGGCGTGCCCTCTCGTTTTCGTGGCGATAATTCGAAGATGTAAAATATCGAAGTGATGCGTATGCAATTGTTCGAGCCGTTAACCTTCGGCGAGACAAGCACGCCTATCAAACTTGTAGCACAGCACAGACAGAAAACAGATTTCCGCTCGAAGGCGATGCCTCTCACCGAAAAGGGCAAGAAGAGGAATAAACGCCCACCCCCGGTCGTGACAGTAAAATTCCATCGTTGCTCGTGCTGCTTTTCTTATTTTTCTTCTTTTTTTTTTCTCGAGCACCGAGTATCGCCTCGCAGAAGCAGCCTGGTTAGCTACAATTCTGCGGGAAAGAAGAAGCGGCGAGTAGTGTGAGGGTGGCTTCCAGAGAAAGATGGAGAACAACAGGGTGAGAGCTGCGAGTATAGTAGAAAGGAAGGGGGTGGCAATGCTCTCACATTCTTTTTGCCAAGCGAAACGTTGCCGGCGGAGGCAGCGAGAGCGTCGCCTATCGATTTTTACTTCTAATGAATTCGAGCTAAAAACCCTCTCCTTCGCCCCACGGCCACCCCCGATTCTCTCTCCTTCTCTCTCTCTCGCTCTCTCTCTCATTTTCTCTCTTCCTCTCTCGCGCCCCGACCAAGACTGCCGCTACCCTCGTGCTTAGCCACGCTTGCACCCTCTGTTCCATGAACCACGCCAATCACTGCGCAGCATAATTACACCACCGAGCCTGCCGCGCGACTACGACGAAGTCGTGTTTCTTAGACCTCGTATACTGCAGTCAAGAAAAAAGAACAACAACCACCTAGGATTAGAAGGGGTGGTAATGAGCGCGCCGAGAAGGAACGCGAGCGAGGATGTCTGCTGCCTTCGAGGGAAACCACTCTTTCGGGAACGGTTTTAATCCAACTTTTATATTCTTGATACAGAACACTTTTCATCGGTTATGCATTTTTATATACATTTTTATCTCTATGCAAATTAGAAATTTTCTTTGGTATGGAAACCAAATGAAAAATTTGTTCTTTCGGTAATAATTGTGATAGATTCAAGAATAATACGAACGCAGTTTATTTATGACAATTTGGCTGCATTCCGTAACGTTCCTGCCAAAATGCTAGGTAGATATTATGGACCGTTCACAAGCCAAATCGATTAACAGCCATGTTCTAATTTTTTTGTATTATGGATTTCTATGCAGAATAAAAATTCTGTGCGCCTACAATTGTGAATTGAATATCCATGCAAGAGTAGAAGGTCAGCGAAATTTAGCTCGCGTCAAGAAAAGTCGACTTTCCTGTGAGAAGAGCAGTGAATCACGCAGTGTGAAAATTTCGCGGCATTACAAAATGAGGATGCGAAATGAAAACGAAGCAGATTAATCATCCGGCTAGGAACGGAAACAGTTCGCTGACGAACGCAATCTGAACCGATGCCAGTTCCCCTCCATTCGAAGCAATTACTGTATTAGAAATGACTTCGAATTTCAGCGGAAGGTATACGCGCACTTGAATTCTACGCGTATATGCACCGTTTGAGCTGTGACGTGTCGGTATGCGATGTAATCACAGTGTTGATGCTCGCGCAGGAATTGATTAGTAACTAGCTGCCAGATGCGGGAGTGTGCTGGGGATCATTGAAATAGTGGCATCCGTTTGCGTTTCGAGCTATGATTTTTCACAATTGCGTAATCGAAAATAGGACTGAAAAAATAACAGAAGTATTAGTTCCCATAATTTTTCTATGAATGTATAAAAATCGTAATTAAAAAATAACTGGTATAAAATTTTTAGAATTCAAGTACTATCTGAAATGTAATTGTTAATTTTTAAAATAACTTTTAAAATAGTCTTACGATTCCAATTTTCCATCATTTTTCTATGAATGTATAAAAATCACAATTAAAAAATGACTGGTATAAAATTTTTAGATTTTAAGTACTATGTGAAATGTAATTGTTAATTTTTAAAATAATCTTACGATTTCAATGTTTAGATAAGATTTCTTGCACTTTAAAATGATCCGTTTTAAAAAAGTTCTTAAAAAATTACGATTCTAGTAGACCAAGAATTTTCGACGTTTGATCATCGAATCAAGAACGAGGGGTGGGGATAATTCAAATTAGGACCGGTTCAAGAATGTTGCGAGTAACCGTCAAGCAGAATTAACACGGCTACTGAAATCGATCGGCTCGTCTCCTTGACCACCCCTTTGCCATGGAAAATAAAAACCCGGCCGAACTTTGAGAAGCGCCTCGGGATGAGAATGGCGCATAATGCGAAACCGGTTTCGAAATCCATCCCTTAAAGAATCGCTAACTCGTTCGAGTTACCGCGTCGCAATTATCGGCGAGACATTGAAACAGACTATAGGATATAGTCTATAGAAAATGGACTATTATACGCAAGGCTTTGCCGAACCCCTCTGGTCGGGGGAATGGTAATTTAAATGAAACCGTGCGAACGAAATATTCGCCGGGACGAGTTTTAGGTTGCTTCGAAAACCCTCCTGCGATTTCTTCTTCGAACGTTTCAGGATCGATCAATGCTTCGAAATAATGATCATAATGTCTTAAAAATTCCTTTAGCTTGTCGTATACCTTGCAGAAAATTAATACAATTATTCCCAGATGTTATTTATTTAATTAAACAGTCGTGCCTTTTGTTCATTCTCAACTATTCCGTAAATATATTAAAAGTAAGGTACATGTTCCCTTACAAAAATGACAAGATTGATTTTGTTTAGACTTTGTGCAATTATTTCTTATAAAATCATTTTTATTATTTCAATAATTATGAAATGAAAAATCTGGAACCGGTGGTGGAAGGTTTAGTGTTGAGTAAACTACGCTGTTTCCAAAAGTGTTAAGGCAAAAGCAGTATTTTCATTTTCGAGATGTATAGAATCTGATGCACCTGTTCCGTCGAAGCGAGGAATTCAAGCAGATCCAAATAAAATCGAGCCGTTCTATTTCGAGTTTTTGTTGAATCGAGCAAGTTTGTTTTGTGATGCACGCAGTTTTACATTGACCAGACAATGTTTCGTCTAAAACTGTGTTAGAAAACAATTCGTACAGCGTCCGATCGCACTGCTTTTTTTAACCAGATGCAGATCTTGCCGGAATGAAACGCAAACAAACCTGTGCGTTCGGAGGACGTGCAACTTTATCGAATATCGAAAAATCGAAGACTTGATCAGATCCTATTAATTCTGATCGATTTACGAAAAAAGAGTATCAAGTCACATCGACGTCGAATTCGAACGTTAATGCGACATTCGGATCAGACTGATTTCCCATTTATCATCTCGACATGTGTTTACCAATTCCGAGGTGACCAAAAGTGTGTCCCCGATTAAATGACACGTTTGGTACATCGAAGTTATCATAGTCAGTGTTGTTCCGTATAAAATTACCATCATAAAAATACAGAGCCCGCTTCCAAGTCTGATAAGATTGACACATTTTAAAAAAAAATGTCCGTGCCACTTCCAGAAATGACATGTTGATTAAAATTGGCGTCGGTAATTAGGAACCGCTTTAAAAAAAAGTGACCGAGTTTTGCTCTGAATTTGTATCGGTGACAGATGGCTGCCAAAGAGATTTATGAGATTGAATCAATGACGGAATTACATTCGGACGAAACGGCAATACGTATCTAGGTAAGAGAACATGCAACGGAGATTATGAATTCAGGTTGGCGCGGTTTTCACATCTATACTTATTTGCGGTAATCGATATAACTGACTTGCACGTCACTGTAAAATCGACGATAAAAATGCAATCGCTTTACGCGGTCCACACACGTCACGTTGATTGCTGAAATGGAGTGGAGTTATGTCACGAAGCAAATTTGATGCGCACAGAAATCTGCTAAATTGTAAGTGTACAATTCGAGTGAGATTTAAAGACTACATTCATGTAATTAAAATGCAAACAGTCTCAGAACAATTGAATAATTTTTTGTCGATCTTCATTACGAGTCTGACTCGATGTTATAGTGCAAGGGTTTAGGAAAATTCTAGCCACGATTTTCCGACAACTCATGTGAGAAGCAGGGATGGAACGCGCGGATCGACTAAAGACTGATCGATTAGATCGTCCTCCGTTGGTTTCCGCATCGTCAGATTACGGAGACCGTCGGTCGATGTCCACCCGGTCGCAATTACTTAAACATGCTGTTTGTCGAGGCAGAGACTCGGGGGTTCTGGAATAGGAATTCCTTCTCGGAACCGGGTATCGCAGTGCGGAATTAAACAACGCGAGCGAGTGTGGGGGTGGAAAGTAAACGAGGAAAAATTAGCGGAACCACCGGGTGGTGGCTAGTGGCATGGCTGGTCGGGTCGGGTCGAGAAAGGAATCGGCATAACCGGGTCACGCGTTCCGTTCCGCGAATCGGTGCATCGAACGTCTTGAAACGTCTTCGTGGCGATGTCTCCTGCGGCGAAAACGAATTGTTGTTCCATGCGGCGGACTATACATCGAGGTAATTAAGTGCTGACCCCACGGTAATTCCATTATCGCTGCCATCGCTGTCCGGCAGAGCCGGGAAATCCGATTACCCGCAGGCGACTCGACGTCGCGCTGTACGCGTACGTATCAGGAACGCTGGAACACCGTACCTCCCTCAATTTCGAACATTTATATCGCCCACGTTGCCCGTACTTCAAAAATTAAAAGCAGACCAATACTGTGCGCATAACACCGCACGACCGAAGTGAAAACTTCCATGGCGATTGAACACCTGTCTGTTCCTCGCTCGCTCGGCTATACTCGGGGGAGAAGAATGGCGTTTCACCTCGGAGCGTGACGGCTCAGACTCATTCACGCCTCAAGAAGTTTCCACTTCAAAAAGTTTCGTCAACGGTTTGTTTCTACGGCAATCACTTCGAATCGCATAGAAGTTGAGAAAATATTAATTTAATGACGTTGTTCCACGTTGTCATCCAAACGGATTGTCATTAATTCAAATGCAATCATTCAGAATTGTATGTTGCAGCGGGATACCGGATAAAAAAGTGAAGGGTGATTGACAAATACTGTTTCTAGGCAGTTGGCGTTTCGTTGGGAGGTACATATGTAAAACTGTAATTACTTGTCGCGGATACCTAAATGATAATTTACACGATGACATAAGTTACGTGGCAGACCGTGGCCGTTACAGCACCGTATAAATTAAACGATGTCGGAGCAGTTCAGATTCAGAGGCGTTACTAATGTTGCGATCGATACAGATCGAGGAAATATACACGGTTGGAAAATTTAATGGCTCTTCTATAATATTCATGCGGTTGTCTATCGATTGCATATGGTCGATCCGATGCGAGTATAGAGCGATTTCACGACTAGGTAGCCGGAGAGATGATGAGACGGGCAATTCTCCATCGATAGATGATAGAAATCGATGTCGAAATAATTCCATCCGAAGACGGCAGTCGGATTACACGACGGCCGCTGCCTTCCGGGAAGGACTAATCGATAGTCTTCGCTGCTCGACCTGGGCCATGTTTGCACACGGATCGAATTTGTTAGCGGTAGTTATCCGGCACTTCTTCGGCGATAGTTTCTTCCTCTGTTGCTTCGACGCGACGTGTCGCGAGCTATAGCCTGTCACGCATCCTAATCGCGGAGTTGCGATTTTAAACCACACCTCTATCTCCAACGATACTGTCATTTCACGCTGGACCTACCGGTGCCGGTCGAATCACCGGCTCGTCCATTTTAAAATTGTCGAGGATGATTAAACACTTGTCATTTCATTAATCCTTTGCAGTCGGAGCTTGACTTGAAAATTAAACATTTCTTCCGACCTACAATAATTCCATTATGTACGCCTTTGTTCATTTTATGGATATGAAATTGATATAAACCTCGTGCAATATTTAAATGTGTAGTAATTGATTAGTAAACAGCTCTCTATGCAAAATAAAAATGTTGTGCCTGAACTGCAACAAACTGGAGTAAAGTGGAAGTATATTTTCTTTCTTAATATGTTTAATGGATTGAAAATAATGGTTTTACTTTCTTAAATTACACCTACTCATTTTTGTAATAAATACGTAAAATCAGTCAGTGGATTTAATCGACAACTTCCGAAGCAAAGAAGGGGCAGATCGACCAGCGAGGGTTAAAAGCCCACAAACCCGAGCATGTGCCGATAGGATAATGTCTCCGGTGAGAGGCATAGTTCTCCGAAGTAGACGGTGTAAAACCGCAATTATTTTTGCGCGGTGCTGGCTAGAGTCTCCGTCTGGGAGAAGAGGCAGCGTCTATGAAGACGTGTGGTTAGCAAAACATCTAATGCCAGTTTTCAGCGGACACGGTGAAGCGGACGAGGTGTTCGCGACGATCTTCGTTCGATTCGCTCGCTGTTAGCATCCGTCAAGTCAAAACTGGCCGGTCGTACCTTCGAGATCACGCAGGCAGCGACGCGCGTTGCGTGTGCGTGTAATCACATGATCACGTAACTATAGGATAATAACAGTCGGCGCCGGTTCGTTACAAATTAATAATCGACCCCGTGGCGGGAGGGGAGCACACGATGGGAGGCAAGAAGCGAAGGAAGAGAGGGAGAAAAAGAAGGAGAGCCTGTCTCTCTCGCTTTCTCACTTTTACTCTGCTCCCTCTCCCCCTCTCTCTCTCCCTCGCTCTTGAGCGATCGGGACCCTGTGATTTCCTAACTGATTTCACGGCGGAGTTGCCAGCCTTCTCGCACGTATTTCCACTCGCTCGCATTCTTTGTCACGGGAGGCTGTGGCCCAATATGAGCGCGGATTTTCACGGTGGAATTTGCCGGCTTTTGTCTGTGCAGACGTGAGAAACATTATAAGAAAGAGGGCACGATGGGGGCTCGATCGAACCGATCGAAAACGGTTCGAACCGTCCGCGAGGGTCCACCGGAAGGTCGACATTCGATATTCTTGCCGATACATGGGGACGTATCTGGGCCCCACCACCTGCCAATCTCTTTTGTAATCGTTCTCGTGCTCCTCTCGTGACCTCGGCCTCTCCGAACTCTCCGGAGATGTACGAGCGGTGATGTAAGACGTTCGGTTTCGGATCGGGCTACAATTGTCCCGATTATCTCGCGAAACACCAACTTCAGCGATTCTCGGCCGCGGCCGTCTGCTATTCTTTCCGGCGAATAAAATTATGTTATGAAAGTCGCATTTTTGTACGAAATTATATATAACACTGATGGAAGAAAGTGCGATTGTACGAGGAGAGTCAGTTGGAACAGCGATAACAAAATATAAGGTAAGGATCGAAGATATATAAAGTAAGGATCGAATGAAAGAAATAGAGACAAGGGGAGCGAGATTCGTAGACGGTGAAAGAGAAGTACGAAAGAAGATCAATCGATAGGGAAATATCATTGAGGGGAACGAGTTAGTAAGGGGAAAGGACGAGAGCGCCGAAGAAGACAATATCGAAGAAAATCACGAAGAGCAGAGGGTTGGAAATGCATAGGGGATGCTGCACTCGATACCGCACTCTTAAAGAACGGCTCCTCTTTTCATTGTTTGAAATATGCCTATAGGCGTGCATGCTTTAGTCAGTTAAGAACTGTTGGATCTTTAGAAAGGTGTACGTATTATAATCTTATTGGACGACGAAAATTATTGATGAAATTTTACTGTATAAATTATGAAATGGGAAAATTTAACAACCAGCAGGATTTCCAGCTTCCACATAATTTCTCTCAGCCGTCGATCGATTTACAGATTCCGCAAAAATCCATAGCAAGAAAAAGATGTACGTATTATACATTTAATTTGACAGCAAAAATTTCGGACGAAATTTTACTGTACAAATTATGAAATGCGAAAGCATAGCAAAAAACCAGCAGGATTTCCAGCTTCCACATAATTTCTGCCAGCCGTCGATCGACTTACAGATTCCGCAAAAATCCGCGGCAATCGGAGGGTATGAAAAAATTTCGGATCACCATGCCAATTGTGTGTCGATTTAGCGGAGCGAGGGTATAAGATAGGTAGCGGCGACCGGTATCTATGAAAATTGTTGGGTCGGAAACGTTGGCGATTCGCACGATCCGCGATCTTTAGAATTGCCCGACTCTCGATCTCGCGCGGATCTTCTGGTCGATGCACGCTGTTATCGAAGCTATCCAAGTTCAGTGAAATGATCAGCGCAGTGCCGTATAGTAATCGGATGACCCGTGGGCACGTACGCCGATGGATTTAAATTGCAAATCGATTTCACTTCTTTGTAGTCAGCCACCTAGTGCGTGCCACCTCTATCTTTTCTGTAGGAGACATACGGAGGATCGACATGCATGTATAGTTGGCCGTGGCCGCGCAACATTCCCAGAAATAGTTTTAATCTCAGACGTGCCGGAGACAGAACGTCGTCGTCGGCCAGCTGTTAACCGAGAAACTCCATAAATTTCTGCTTTGCGCTTCGATCGATACGATCGATCAATGACTAATTCAACGAATGGGAAAGTAACGCCGCTTTTGGACACCGGTAACGAGAGCACCCGTCGACCGGTCATTTACAACTGTTTTCCATGAATATTTTCGCAGCGGAAAATCTCTGATGGCTTTTTCCTATAAAGGACGCGTGTTTAACAACATTTGTTAGTCGACTATGCATTTGATGGATTCACAGCTGTCGCGGAAAATAATGAAATTTCAAATAATGTGAAAGTCCAACGCTAACAGGAATAAAAAGTACAAGAAAAGTGCTGAAGCTTGCAGGCTTCAAAACTTCAGCCTTTTATCCGAGTGAAGCGAAGAAGCCATAATCTTGTCAACTGACATCGAGTCCACAATGCTCACCCCCATCCCCTCTCTGTTTCAATCACTGCTATCGGATTCTATTTTGTTGACCATAGTTAACGATGAGTAATATTAAACAAATAGTCTAGCGAATGACTTTTTATCGCAATAATATTGTAAAAGAAGAAATCAAGAAATTCTATGACTAATTTTAACTGTTTTTTACTCAAACGTTGAAAACATGTTTACAACGCATGTTAAATATTATTTAAGAGTCGAACGATCTATTTTCGCCAGCATTCATAATGATTTCCTTTTGGTTGCAGCATTTATTTGATTACGCCGCTTGCAGACTAAACACAGGCACGGACTAACAGGGACACCTTCATAAAATTCGTAAATCTGCGATGTACGTAATCTGTATATGCGGGCATGCCAAAATTCTTCGACGTCTGCGACAGGGACGTCAAAAGCGAGAAACATCGAACCGTAACTAATTTGTTAGCCACACGATTGACGATAAAAAAAATTCAATTTCCGCTTTTCGTCGTAATTTACATGATCAATGTAATTTGTATGATAATTCAGCACTAATAACGATTAAGATATAATATACATAATGGAGCAGATGCAGTTTGGAACCTGTGTTTGATCGATCTCTCCGTTATCGTTCTTTTCTTTTATGCGTCCACATGTTTGATATTACAAAAGCACTGTTGCTAATTATATATCCATGTCTTAAAATCGCGTTCATTCGACTTAATTACAGTAAATCATTTTTGCATGTAATAAATATCCTTTTTTTCAGTAAAGGATATGTACTTATGATCTTATTTCTAAAAGACGATAATTTCGTCATTACCGTGTCCGAGTGAAACAAAGGTACAAAAAATGTGAAATTGCTCATACCGACTTTTTAAAAGTTTAATAGGACAATTAAATCATTAAGAATTTGGTATGGATGAGACGCTTATTTGTATTATGCCTGAGATTGAGATTCAAACAATTTCGATGGATAATAAAATTAATTTAATATCAACATTCTTCAACGAGTTGGAGATTCTTATAGAACCGTTTTTGCAACTCCAAGATTGGCTCAAATTTGTTCATGCAATCTAGAATGAGATCCAAAGAAATGAATTGTTCGTCAAGAAGTGGAATATTCAATCAAGCAAGTGGAATATTAATTCAGCTCGGCAAATTCAGTTCGAGCATCGTTAAATAATTTTTAAATTCTCGTGTTTACTGGCAATTATTCCAATCTTGATTACAAAACATCGTACGATACTCCTGCGATACTCCTTTATTTACGCGATAATTATGCTTGCCCCTTCTAAACTTCGCGCGTTCCTTTTTCACTATCGGATCGTCGGTTTTCATCTTCAACGTTCGAGCAGCCCACGCTGGTTACGTAAACCAGCTTTTTAACAAACAAAACCTGCGTTAATCACTCGATAATGGCGGATAATCGTAGTGCAATTAAAGCGTTTCAAGCGAACGCACGGAATGAATTAAGTGCATTGGATTTCCTTAAGAACATAATGACGATGTGTTCCCCCGTTTATTCAGCTTGTTCCAGAAGATACGCGATCGATTTTCATCCTGGCATCGAAACTAAACATTTTAATGGAGTTGGAAAGAATTTGATCGATATTATAGAAGATCGAAGAACGTTGTGTTCGGTTATCCGACAGGCTGATTGTTAACAGTGGAATATTTACAGCCGTGTTGGATGTAAATCGAAAGAGAATATGCTTTATTTCTCTTGTACAATAATTACCATCAATAAAACTATTATTAACTTATACTGGTAAAATGTGGGCATGAACCAGTTAAAACTGGTATGCTATTCACAATTAACTTGTGCTTTTATATCATGGTGGGAGTACTTTTAAAACATACTTTCTCTTCGAATAAAAATATACAAATTTTACAGGAGAAAAAAAAATTTCGAGTTGTGACGTTTGTCTTGTGCATGAGCGATACTATGAAACAACGAAAACTCGCGTCGATCCGTGGGTCACCGTGGGTGCACAAAGCGCCTTAAATCATCGCGACCGCAGATAAGAGGAAAAACAAAGGGACAAGATAATTCAAGACCGAAGGAGTTAAACGAATCCGGTTTAGGTTTAACTGCCGGCTAAGACAGAATCCGGTAAAAAGTCAGCGGCGTGATCGAAGGGGCACAATAAATCCTGGGGTAAATTGTGCGCGGAATATTTCACCGCGGTGTGAACGTCGCGTTAACAACTCATCGAGGAGAGTACTATTGCGCGTGCCATTCCAGATTACCGGTGCCAATAACCTTGCAGCTTGATCTATGTCTGGTCCCTGTCAGTGGCGGGTGAGGCAAGAAAACGCGCGCACGACAAGTAAGCCCGTTTATTGTCGTGCACGACAAAAGCACGAGGTGTGTGTATCGGGGCCCGGTTGACCGTAGCCCAACAATGAAACTCCGAGAAAAATGATCCTTGTCGAGGAGACGCGCGGAGGTAGGGCCCAATGGGTTTCTTCGCGCGGCGCTTAACGACGATTTCGATCGTTTACGACTTTAATAATTTAGGCACGGCCCAGCTCGCGAAGCTCGACACGTTTTCGGTCGTAAACCGCGCGACTAAATCCGTATTTATGGGGAAGAAGAGGTAGTCCGGCAACGGGGCGCGTCTCCTTCATTCTTCGCGCTTCTTCTCGCTTCTCTCTCAGGTTCTCTCTCGGCTTCTTCGCTCCTCCATTTTACTTCTGCCGCTTTCGTTTCCCGTTTCTCTATTTTTCCGTCCAGACCGACCGACCAACCCGTCCCGTGCCCATCTCGCTCTCGTACGAATCGATCCGATCGAGAATTTCTTTCGATGCGGACTGTCTGCACCGGCCTCTCCGCGTATTGATTTGTTTCGTCCGTTTTGCACATAAATCATAAATGATGCGCATCTACCATCGCCGACCGATGATTCCGATAACCGCCGCGATTAGAACGCCGATTTTCTTCATCTGTTCTGGCCACGCTGCCTTCAATTTTGACGCGGTCTTCCGGTGTAACGGGTCCAAGCAATCGATTTTTTCGATATAACGAGAGCACAGCATTTTGAAAATATGCTCTCCAAATTTTGTAATCGTGTTCGAGATGATAATTTTATTGTGCTGATACTTTGAATAATTATAAAGAGTACAAAACAAGTAATTGTATTGAGTGGATGAAATAAATGAAGAACGAGTAAGATTGGTAACGTGCATTTAGAGAATTGAGTATTCTGCCAAGAATATAAAATAAATAATTTGCTTTCGTCAAAGCAAATAAAATCTTTATTCGCGTTCGAAACGAACGTTCCGCAAAATCAAAAATCGTCGGACAATTTGAGCGTACGCCAAGAGCCGAAAGAATGTCGAAGAAATACTCGGTATCACTTCGAGAGAGAAATCTAATGTTACCTTCGAACATTTATAACGACATTGGCTCGTTAGTTAAATAGAAGTTCGGATTCCGCGTACGCTGCAATAATATACACGTATAAGTTCCCGGAGCGCTGAGCCGAGAGACATTTTATACGCTCTTTATATTCACTGTTCACGACTTACCGAGGACGCAGACAGCAGAACTCATCTACGCTCCTTCCGCTCCCTTATGCCCTGGAACAGAAACACACGAGTGACAGTGAGCATGGAGTATGCGTGGAAACGTATAACGAAGCCGGAGCAAGCCGTGCAAACACTAATGCCCATATCGTGCAAGTGTGAAATTCACGAACTGGACTATGACGCTCTGTACCGTCAAACAGGTCGCCAATCATCCTCAAGATCCTCCTGCGATAAAGCCCGGCCGATCTAAAAATTATTCAAGCGAATTCTTGCCTCGGCCGAACACTAATTGTCAGGCGATTACGATACATCATCTACACGCTCTGATTTGATTGCCGCGAAACTGCGCCTGTCATAATCGCCCGACAGACGAATAAATTTTCTTGCTAATGCTCGACTTCCCCGCGAATTTGCTCTCCGTTCGTTTTCACACTTTAACAACTCGGAATGTTTCTACCGATTAATATTTATTGCCAGAATTTAGAATTTCTGCATTATTTCATATTTTGGATAAAGTATTTTTTGTATACTATTCGACGGATTTTAAAAATGAACAGCAGAAAATATTTTCTCGATTCGTTCGTCCCGAAGGAACGCGGGGCGGCGTTTATCCTGCGCGATCGAAGAGCGCCGAATTAATTTCGGTAGCACCTGTATCGATTATAACCGCGTTCATTTTTTCGTGGCACGCTCGGGGGCGACATTAAAAATAACTACCTATCGGTTCTCGTGCAACGAACCACCCGCGTCACGGCTCACGTTACGATCGCGTATCTCTTTCAGTAGGACCGGCGAAATTTTTCGAAATTCGAACGGGCGACGTCGCTATCGACGAGAATAGTAACAGTCGCTGAAAATAAATCGCAATACCTCGACAGAGTCACGAATCACTATCAAAATTCCACAGAACTTGAGATTCTCGAAGGAAAGAAAATTACCGACAAGAATAGCATGCGTACTTGAAAAAAGCCCGAGAAAAATTGTATAGTGAATGATCGGATGAAATTAAGCGGTGTGCGCGAAGTACGAGATAAAACATTGATAAAACATTTTCCGACAGGTTCTCCCGGCGACTGAAAAATTTGATAAATTCTTGTTAATAACAGTGGTGCGCGCGGGCTCGCCGCTCGTGGACATAAAAAGACCATAATTATCGAGCTACAAAATTGATCGAATTAAAGTATTTCGATCGCGACCGGGGACGGATAACAAGATCGAACCTCGAGGCTGCTTCCATGCCCACGGAGAGACATCGATGGTTATTATGAGCAACACCATGGGGACTCGTAATATAGCTCATGCTTTGCTGTAGGTCCGCAGCTTCTCTTCTGCACGCACATCAACCGCCGACACTCTCCTAACGGCTGTAAAAAATGATTCTCGCGACGAAAGACATGTAAATTTATGAATGCTCCGGGGCTACCCTCTACCACCCCTCTCCTCCTCCACGCCTCTGCCTCCGACACGGATGCATTGTTGTGCTAACAATTAATTAACGTCGCTTTAATTATACCCTCGGTGTCGGCGGTCCCCGGTCCCTTCCCTGTTTTTCGTCGTCAGCGTTCCCTTTGTCTTTAGGCATTCCTCGATCTCACGACGTTATGCTGATTAGGACGCGCGAGACGCCCTTATCCCTTATTCCTCCATTGTTGCCGGTTCTCATTTCAGAAATTTTTCAACCACCTCCGACTGTAAATATTTGCCGGATTAAGAACCTTCTCTTCTCTAGACATTGTTTTCCTGTGGCAGGGACCATGTCCTTCTTCGCTTCGACGTGGGCGACGCGCTTTTGTTATCCTAATGGACGATTGTTTTTTTAATTAGATTCGTCGGGAAACAGTATCGTTCGAATACGTTCTCGCCATAATTACTGATTCTTTCAGGTTCATTTTATTAGAAGATGGAATAAACATTTCTTACTTTTTAACGATATTTTTACAGGTTCTTAATCTTTTCAATTTTCTAAATAAAACACGTGGCATTCAACGTGCTAAAGAAATACCAGCATTCGGAAGGTCCAAGCTCCTAAGTGCATAGAATAACGAGGGTGGCAAAAAGTGATGCAGATGCATCAGCTATGCAACCTTTGACCGAGAAAGTTAAAGCACCGTGACCGTTTGCACGGTCGCCGGTTGCTCGCGAAAAATGGTGGCCCTTTCAAGACAATGCGCCGGTCAGTCTGGTCGAATAAGGTAATGTCGTGTCCAATAAAGAGCCGCGCGACTGACATGTTAGTAGCAGCGCTTTTATTACCGTCTTTACGAAGCTTTTGCGGGTCCTCCGGCTGCTTGTCGTTGATCCAACAATCACCGATCTTCGGCTTCGAAAAGTTTCGGCGTCCCGGAATTTGGTCGGAGCCCCGGCTCACCTACTATCGGGGCATATTTTATTTACGATGTCCTGCATTATCATCAGGCCGACGCGCGGCATTGTGGGCACTACGTGTGCGTTATTACGGGAAGAGAAAAACACATAGAGAGAAATTTATGCGTGGGCGAAACGAGCAACCGAACCGCACAAACTGGACGTATCTCGCCTCGCCTCGCCTCGAATTAATAAACAGCAACAAATGACCGCCTACGTCCGCCCCTTTCTCCGTCACCGATTTCATCGTTCTGGTAGTCGATCCGTAAAAGATCTCCCTCTCTCTCTCTCTTTCTCTCTCTCGACCGTCTCTCTTCGTCGTGCGCGCGCTCGCGCGTTACTCGAGCCTCCCTCTCTCTTTTTCCGTCATCCTCATTTCTTCCTCTTCATTCTTACTCGATCCTGGACCGCCCGCGGTGACCCTCCCGGAGCCACCTGGGTCCTCTGTGGATCATTTGCACGGCGATCGTTACCAATCCCGAGACACCGTGCTCCTTCATGCTACGGACTGAATGTTTAAAAAACCTCGTCGACACTCGAACTTGTAATTGCCTATTTTAGAGCTCTCTTTAGATTTCTCCTGGCAGCTGTTCAATCCTAGAACTGTACAGGGTGTCTCCGAAATTCCACAAACGGTTATCTGTTATCATTTTTCGTTTGTTTACTATCTCTAATTTTAATCAGACTTTTTCCGATCATGTAGAACGCCTGTAATAATCCATAACGTAACACCGAGCAATTGTAATAAATAAACAGTGGATCTTTATTCAAAATAAAAATTTCTTCCTGAATTGCAATCAACTGAAATAGAAATTCATTTTCTTTCTTAATATGTTTAATAGGTTGAAAATAATATAACAGTGTTCTTAAATTCTTCTAATGTTTTTACTGTTTTAAATTACACCTACTCATTTTTATCTTAAATGCATAAGATCCACTGTCTGTGAACAAATTTGATGTTACTTCCGCCCTTAATAATTTTCATAGATGAGAAATCATACATCGACATCTTCAATTTTCAAAACATTCGTACAATTTTGAATTTCAATTTCAAAGATCCGCAGTCTACCTATTAAAAATGATAAAGCAGTAGAAGATTTCCCTGTCACCGGACAGCGCATTGGAAATGATTGGTCAATTTTCGCTCATTACCGGCGAAAAACTGTGGGTATGCGATCATCCTACATTAAGTTGGTTCCATCGAAATTTCGCATCGAAGGGTAATCGCCTCGAGTCATTTCCCTTTGTGGGACAGAGGACGTGGGCACTCGCACGGCACTGAATAATTAACTCCGCTTTGCCGGCGCCGGTTTTATCGTAATTATCGCGCGCGCGGTGCCCGTTGCCGCCAGTACCGGCGCGATCGATCGTAGATCGTGAAAATGATCGACGCGACGCGACCGGCAGTCGAGTGCCGCCTTTGCGCGGCGTGGCGTGGCTCGCCAACGGAAAATAAACAAGTTGCCCTCACGTCGCTATTCAAATCGCCGTGGTGGCGTATCATCGAGTTTTGCGAGCTTTTTGTTTCTTAAAAAGGACTAATGACTACGTGCTGTACAATCTCGCGGGCGACCAATCGAAAGCGAGCTACTTACAGCATTCTGAGAAGCGTCTTATTGCAAGACGGTGGGCAGAAGGGTCGTCATTAGCGTTATGAAAATTAAACTGTAAATCTGTGGTTGTCAGGAAGAACATCACATCTCACATACCTTCACTTTCGAGATATAACCGTTTAAAGTTTTGATCACCAATGATATCGGATCAAGCTTTGATATAGGACATCGGTTAAATTAGTTTTTTGAGCCTTTCGAATTTGTTTTCATGACTTTCTTTCTGGTAAATACGTAAATCCTATACTATGAAGCAGAATTAATGCATAAACTCAAATTTTTTGAAATTGTGACATGCGGCGTTTTTCCTGACAACCACAGAAATATCGAAAGCAATTTTAACTCTGGTGCAGTCGCTTTAGTATTTTCAAACAGCTACACATTTACGGAATGCAATTTTCATCCGTTCACACGAGGAACTGCTCCGTAACCCGCCGAGCAAATTTGACATCGAGCTTTCGGGAGTCATAATTAGCGTTATGAAAATTGAACTGTAAATTTGAACTGGTGCAGTCACTTTAGTGTTTCCAAACTGCTACACATTTACAGAGTACAATTTCTATCCGTCCACGTGAGAATACCGAACCGCTCCGTAACCCGCCGAGCAAGTTTGACATCGAGCTTTCGGCCGGGAGTCGATACTGGCAGAGATTGATAATTCGAAGCGAAACTTTACGGAAATACTTAGCCGGGGAATAAAAGAAATCTATTCAAGGAATCTCTCGTTCATTCTCCGACAAGGAGAGCCCCGATCGTACTCCGAGTTACGGGATATACGAGCGCTCGGACAAAAACTTTTCGAGGAAATATTACTTATCGAATTTTCCCGACCCGGTGAATTATCAATCCCGCGATGCACGCGTGCGCTCTCGCCGTCTGACAAAAGGCGTCGAGACAACGTTGTCTATCTGTGACACGAAGCCATGAAACAGACACAGAGAGACAGAAAAAAAAGAGCGGAAGGATCACGTTTGTAATGTAAATACCGAAGCACGCGATAAATAATTCCTCGTACAATCGATGTACAGAACGGTCGTTAAAGCACAACAATCCGCCTCGTGGTTTTCGGGAGTGAACATATCGAATCGCTGGTAGTTGACGCTCGATACATCCAAAGATGATTCGTCTTTGCCTCGACCTTCCATCTTCCCGCATTTTTTCACGAGACGCTGGCTGAGCGGAGGTGGTATTGTGAAATCGTTGCCGGGATATAATGACGGGCGTAGAACGGCCCGAGGACGAATTTGCATAGGTAATTACCGCGGCACGCCGTTAATAACTAATTAATGAGAGATGTCCGGCTCCGAGACTAGCGTATGGCGCAATCGCCTCGCCTTGCCTCGCCTCACGCCGTGCCTCGCGCGGTTCTACGCGACTGTTAATTGATCGACGATTAATCATGCTCCCTTATCAACGGTTTCCTATCGATTTCATGTTCTTTACCCGGCCGCTTTATAATTACCGCCGAATCGACCCGCGTCACGGAATGTGTCTATAAAAATCCTCCGATTAAAACTTCGTTTCGATAGGAAAAATAGTTTTCATCCCTTCCCCCCTCTCTATATCGAAACGGTATAGAAAGTTTCATTGGAAAATATTCTCACGGGTCAGGCTCCGTTCGGATGATAAATTAAATAAGTTTGCGTAAACTCCCGTGAAAGCCGATTAATTTCTTGACCTTTCGACTCTCTCGGCATTTTATTCGTCTCGCGCCGTTTCGTTGAAAATGACGGATTCATTTCGCACTTGCTACAGGTAAGTCGATTCGTTAACGTAATCGTATTCAGGAGCACGGAATTAATCTCTGCGAGAACGGATTCGAAACGATACTCTTTGCGCTGGTATCACAGTCGCGCGCTGCCTGTCGTTTGATTAATTGTTTTATAACACGGAAACGGTTTTTAATACGCGTTTATGACTAACGAATGCCTGGAACAGATTCGTCATCGACAGAAAAATTTCTTGAACACTATGCACCGGCGTCGATAGTCGATGTGTATCGCCACGCAGCTGGGTTTAACAACCGTTAGAGAGCGTCCAAGAAATTGATGTAAATCGTCGACGATGAAAAAAAGTACAAGTTACTCATCGTTAATCGCGTCGTTGAGCAAACGTAATTTAAATAATTTGTCGCAATTGTTTTTGCCGCGTGATTAATTGAGATCGTCATATTTCATCTGAACTGTAATACTCTATGCAACAAGGGGAATTCGAGTGGAGCGTCCTTGGAAAGAGAAATGTTCCGTTTCGAATTTACAATGCAATCAAATTCGAGAAGAAAACGACTAGTGCTATGTGTGAGAGATCCAATCAATTAAAACTCGTAGAAATTAGAGAACAATTAATTGTGATCACCCTTTCCGCATAGATTTCGACATATGCGGAAGATTTATAGCCAAGCGGATCGCGTAAACAGCACTAATCACGTCGCTAATTTCTTTCATAGGAGTCCCATGATTTATGGGGCCTCGATGTTCCGTAAAAATGCCTCGCCGAAATCACGGTGTCTTTACGACTCTGGAACGGCGTGTCTGTAAGGCGAACTGGGACTAGCCTAGGTATACATATATGTAGAATGTTTTCTTATTAACGTGGTAGGAGCGCCGCAATGTCGCTGCAGCTGATGAGAGACTTATTAGTTCAAGGTTGCCACGGTAATTCCGTGGCTGATTTCACGCCGCGCGAACCGCAGCCGTCAGGGCACTGTATCTCTCGATCGAGCCACGATCGTTTCTGCTCAAAAAACCGGAAACACTGCCGATTAATAATTCAGCAGATCGAAAAAGATTTTTTCCTCGAATTCGTGATTCTGCGAAACGAGACTGCGGCACGAAGGTCGAGGCCAGCTTTTCCTATCAACATTTTCGGAGGATTCCTTCATTTCAGGAGTATCCAATCTTCATAATAATCACTTTCATTTGGTTGTTATAAATTTGATTAACACGTTCACCACCAAATCACCGAACATAGAGATTGGATAAAGTTAAATCAATTTATTTAATATTCCTATTTAGATCTATTTAGAACAGACACGAAATACTACAAGTTTATATACGTACCATTGTAACATTATTAATGAGTGTAGGTAACTCGAACTGATCAAATAAGGAAGTATTGGTGCAAAAGTTAATGTCGAGTATGACTCGACCTCGAAAGGTAAGGATTTGTAGTGTCACCTTTCAGAGATGACGTCTACATTATTAAATGCACATTTGCACTTATTATTGATTGACTTACAGATTAGCACTTAAAGTATCACACAACGTCGGGCGTCGCCCCTAAAGGGTTAATTATATTTTCAACGCTCTTACATTTCTGACTCAAATCTGAGTGACAAGTCAACGTGTTAGAACTTCTCTATTCCTAACAATTTCACAGAAGGAGGCCAATTTATGTGTACTGTATGTCGACACTGACTTTAATCCTTAAACGTTAGTTGCAAAAGAGAATAGAATCTTATTCCATCTTAGAACAAAGGTATAATATTCATATTTAGTAGATACTGTTTGAGGTTATCCATCACTAGACGAACTCGTTACAGGAATTACAAGGGGTGAAAATTGGAAGCTTACATTTAGCTGCTATCATAAACATGTCAAAGTAGAAACACTTCCAAAAATATCATTCACAACAGTCCCGGCTCTAACGTAGTAGTCTAATCCCAACGCAGCAAGAGCGACAGAGGGTAGACGCACACGCGCTCGCGAAAAGGGTATCCTCTACTCGTGGATGTTAGGGGCAAAGCGGGAATCTTACTCTTGATCGAGGGTACATCCGAATCGGTTCTTCTCGGCGTGGTTCCAAAGTTCCAAGTTTCCTCGTTTCGAGATCTCCCCGCGGATGGGTACACGTTCACTTTCGAGGATAGAAGATGCCCGGGAGAATTGACCGCGCGCGAGGTTTCACGCGTTGAAAAACCGGCATGGACAAACGGCCGGAAATCGAGATCGGTGAAAAAATCGAGAGCGAAAGAATGACGACCGGGATGGCGCTGCCGTCGACGACGACGACGACGTACGACGACGGCGGCGACGACGAGAGGCGTCTCTCGCGCGAGACACACACGTGGTGGGGGCGTCTGCGGCCGCTACGGCAGAACTAAGGGGTTGTTTGCCCCGTTGGGGGGTCTGGAACGGCTCCGTCACCCCACCAGCCTTGCTATTTTGCATAGGGCCTGCGCGCCGAAGGCGGCACACACCGCCACCCACCCTCTTATTCCGACCTGCACCGACGACGCTCCATCTCCTCCAAGAGTCCCTCTTCCTCTATCCCCCCAGCCTCGTTTCGCGTGGGGGCCAGACTTCGATTTGTCGAATCCGCGTTTCGCGGCTCTCTAGACTCCTTCGGAACGAACAGAGAGCCTGCATTCGCCCTTCACCCTCGGGAGACGCCAAACTTCCCTCTCTGTTCCTCTCCATCTCCATCCCCGTTTCTCTCTCTCTCACTCTTTCCTACTCGATGTATTCGTCTTTCTCTCTCTCTCCCTGCTTTTTTCCGATCCCTCTGTTTCGTTCTGCCCGGGTCGACTCTCTCCTGTTTCCGTCCTTCTCCGGGGCGATCCGTTCTGGCTGCTCCTCGAGCTTCTTATTTATCTCGTTGCGCCGGGTACAAGCTCGTCCCGGTCATTTCCACTATGGAAACGAAGATCGAGCCGAGGAAATCTTTGACCTCGAGGATCTCGGCTCGCGGAGAATGCCGGCTCGTAAATTGGAGATTGTGAGGTCGTTACTTCCTGTGGAGCATCTGTTAAGATCGCCCAGAGGGTGAGTGTTTGTCTTGCGAATATGAGATTGAGTCCAAGGGACTCGCGAGCAAGCGAGCGAGCGAGCGAGCGAGCGAGCGAGCGCGCGCGCTCCTTGGAAGAATATTGAATCGGTGATAGCTCCTAATGGGATAGAAAGCAATGAATATAAAATAGGACGGGACTTTGTGCCTTCGTTCGCAATTTAATTATCGCTGGAAACCGAACGCCGCTTCCTACGACACCTTCGACGACCGCTGAAAAACCAGCTTCCATGGTAGGATCGCGAAATTACCAAAAATTCCACGATGGACGTTCGGACCGCAAAAACTGGCCAGCCATCTTCTTGTTTTAATATCATTGAAAGTGGAATTGTCTTTCGCAGGGTTAAATCGGTTTGAGAACGCGATTTCATCGGGAACGCATCGAAAAAATATCAATTGTTTAGCAGACGCAATATTTGATAGAGCACGAGCGAATCTCCGCTCGTCCAGAGCATCATAAATTCAGCCTGGCTGAAAGACTGTTTGAAAATGGTTCCAAGCTGCCAATTCAAATGCTCGTAAATTTAGAGAGGTACAGAAGGGATCTGGCCTCTCTTTGGCGGGAACAGGCCAAAATTCATGCTGCCGAAGAATTATCGCGCTGAAACACACCGGAAAATCTTTCGCCAGGGTTTGGTAGGAGTTTCTCGTTCGGAAATGAGCCGGCGAGGCTGTGGAAAGCCAATCAACGCCGTTGCTTCCCTTTCCCGAGGTGTAAAGGGTTGCGAATCAAGGGTTGGCTGGGAGCTAGTTAACGCCTCCGCGTAATTAAGCAAAGCAAGTGCGTAGTATGCACGGGAGGAAAGTCCATGCTCCACCCAGGCTTCAATGAGTGAGGACAAGAGTGGTTGAACCCTCTCTGGTAGAGAGGGCGACAGCCCAGCCTCATTGGAGGTGGATTGGTTAGCGCATGTATAATTAGCGCGGGCTGCGAGGGGGGCAACCGGGGGTGCAGAAGGGGGTTAGAGAGAGGAATCGGAAGAGGTGGAGAGAAACACAGAGTCCCGGTGGAGTACAGGGTGGAGCTACCCTGTCGGCGCATGTGCCAGCATCCCTTGGAACCGGAGATATAATGTATTCATAACGTAGCTGCTCGACGGTTCTACCCTCTCCTGCGCGCCGTTCATCCCTCTCTGTGTCCGGCGAGAACCCATTCCTGATTCACTATCGTGCAGCATTCCGGCCCGGCTGACGGTCGATTAATTGCTAGATTCTAAGAACGCCTAGCGCCTCGGAAAGGTTGTAGGCAATATTCGATTCCGGGAAATTCCACCGTAATTTCGCGGGCTCGAGATTGGAACGTTGATTGTACCGGACTGGCGCACCTGTTGTAAAACTTTGCACCGATCGAAATCAATCGGATAATTGATTTCTATGCTAATGGCTCCTCCCGTCTCGAGCCTGCTCGTCGATAAGTTCTGCGAGGCCGTTCGATTTTTTTTCTCCGACCATCCTATACGAACTTTCATTTCTATTATTGACGATTCTAGCGATACAAACAGAAATCCAACCTGTACATTGTTTTTCTGTTTCATTCATTAACATTTTCTGACAATTTCTAGCTTGGACGAAGATAAGAAAATAAAATAAGAAACGAGTGTGGAAAATTTCGAAATTGTGCGAACTGCAGTTTCACACCTGCCAGAGCCAAGAAAGCGGAATGACCGTGAACAAGTCACCGGAAGCAATAGGTAGTTACCGGTCGCGTGCAATCGAAACGGGTGGCGCGGAGCGGCGCGTATGCAAACGCTCGTCCTAACAAGCAGTTATACAGCCTCCGGCTAAAAGACCAATAAAGTCTGGACCTTATCCAGGTAAACGTGACAGGATCGTCGCCCTCGTAAGAGAGTATCGTGCATCGAAGGAAGAAAGAACGACCCTCGAACGTGTGCCGTGTATTTTGGTCCGGATCCTAGATAACCCGGTGTGCTTTTCCGGATACTTGAACACGACACATGTCCCGACCGTCCAGGCTTTTCCCTCCTCGTCCGAGGACCGAGGGGTTTGCCGACAACCGTACGGGGGTGGCATCGTGTGCAGGAGGAAAGAAGATTCATGGGGTAAGAGAGAAAGAGAGAGAGACAGCGTGGTTCTGCGGTTTCACCCCCGAGGACACGGTGTCATTAAGCACAATTAGGGATGAGTCTCGGCCATCAACACGTGTATCTAAGCTCCTCCACGAGCCTGTGCACTTCTCTATGCACGATCGTCCTTCTGACTCGTCCCTGAACCATCTCGTGGCACTACTACTTTCTCCTATAGCATTATTTCTTTCCTTAATTTCGTTTCATTCCCCCCATGACGGTGCCGAGCTGTTCTTTCTCTCTAACGTTCTTTCTTCGTTCGTGTTCCCAGCGATACGTTGTTGCCGGCTCGACTATACACGTACGATTACTCCCGTTATACGCCTTTGACGCAATTATAGCATCGCCCTTATGACGTCTCGTTAACTCCGCCAACCCCCCGGAGGGTCGCTGCATTACCACCGCGCCATCACGCCGGAAGCCACGACGCTCCGTTGTGATGGAAACTCCGCTCAACGTTTCGAAATTGAAAAATATATTATTTAGAACGCTTCCCTCGGAAAACGAGACCACTCTATTTTACCATCGAGGGTATTATTTCAGATCCGCTAATTTATAAGAGCGAGAACGCCGACTCCGTTTTACTTAAGGGGCCGCGCGCCATCAAACGGTTGATAAATAAGTGGAATTTTTTCAAATGCAAGACTGCTTGTTATATGATTAAATTCTGACGAATTTGAATAATAACGATTCCCGGGAACAGGCTGTCTTTTTCCAGCGAGAACGGAAACTTCGAACTAGAGCAAACCCGATTGAAGTTTTTAACGACCGCGGAAGGTATCCGTACGAATTCAGCGCATTCACGAGAGCGTGCGCAATTATGGAAACATACACGACTAAATTACACGTCGAAATTGTTTCAACTTTGAATAATTGCGCCGATGAAAGGCGGCGGGAGCGAAGTAATCAGCGAAATGGACGCCGCGGGTACTCAGTTTCGCCGAACAAATTGATCCGGATAGGCAGAAATTTGCCGTAAGATGCGTGATAAACAACTCTGTTCCGTTTCTATTGTTCTATGAAAAGCGTCGTTGCGCCGCGCAGTCGTACGATTACGAATGCAGATAGCGATAATGGCACCTACAACCGTGTCATGCTACCCTGCAACAATTTCCTGCGGTATACGGATGTTTAGCGAGAGTGGAGGGGTATATAACTAGAATGAGAACTACGGGCTCTCCGAGCGTAGCGCCGCGCCGTGCCGATTCCGTTAGAAATTTATCGGGTCCACCTGAGACATTGCTCTGATACTCTGTTGAGCGTGTCTATTTAAATATTTCACCGGTTACGCCTTAATGATGAAACGCCCGTCGATACCGCGAGCAGTCTCTTTTACGCTCTGAAACATGCAACAACCATATGCAATTCCATTGTGTGGAACTAGAACCTGGGAAATATCCCGCAACCCCTATTTATTCGAACGGAAACGGTAAATGGTTGCTTAAAAATTTAATCGGCCAGTTTATATTGTTCAATATTATCTTCACAGTGTCTCGTTCAATATCCCCCGACACACCTCCGTATATTTCTATAAAATTCCCTTTAACTCTTATCAGCCAGGTGCATCTGTAAAATTTCGATATTAACCCTTCACAGTGACGATCTGTGCGAAAGAAGAGTTCCCCAGCTAATAAACAACGCGGGGTTGATGCGAGGCAATGGTACCTAAGGTTCGCCGTAAACCCGGGAAATTTAATAATTCCCATACAGGCATTTAGGGGACGTAATAAGCCACGAATTTAACCCCCGAGCGCGCATATAACCCGCAACATTTACGTTGAACGCGCAGACGCGTGCAACGAACCACACTTACATTTACGCGACAGCGTTTGCTCTTTCAGGGTGGAAAAGAGATTGCTGACCATGGCTAGATGTTTTTAATAAGCGGTCGAGCTACAGCTTCTACTGGATATTACCCCGACGAGTCCAGAGGCGGTCTCACACCCCCGCAACACCTTTTCACGGTGTTCTTCTCCATCCTGATGACGGTTGGGACTGGAAAGCCGCTAAGGGAGACTGTAAGAGGGTGCTCTTCGTACAGTATGGCCTCTAATTAACTCACACCCACCTGGCCAAGGTGCACGGTGTCCCTCATCGAGAGTAGACGAGGTTCACGAACGCTAGACCGACCTTCCTACCTCGTGGGGGTAGGTCGGCTTCCACGGTCGATGCACCGGCCAAGGGTAATAATCCGAGGAAATTCCATTATATACCACCTGCTAATAATTCAACTGGCAAGTTTATAACGTCTGGAAATATACAACGCACGCATATCGGATTATATTGAATGGCTGCAAAAGTTCCTGCCCGATTCTCGGAGGTGATGGTCATGTTACATATCAGTGATGTAACATAGACTGCGGATCTTTATGCGTTTATGAAGAAATTGGCTGGGTGAAATATAAAGCAATAAAAGATTAGAAGAATTTCGGTATGTTGCCACGTTGTTTTTAATGCAACAAAATCATTAAGGGATGAAATCAATTTTTATTTTACTCCCGCTGCTCACAATCAATGCAGAACATTTTTATTTTGCATAAAGATTCGCGGCTTAGTCTGATCTTAAAATTTCTGTACCCCTGAAAATTACAATGTTTTTATTGATTTGTTGAATGAACTCAAGTTCAATTAATTCGTTTCTGCTGAAAGACACGAAATAGAAGAAGTTCTTCATCATTTGGTGGTTTTGTAATTAGCGAAACGAGGATAAATTTTCGATCACCTTCTGTATCGAAACTGAGGGCAGATATTTGTATCTTTACGAGTGTGTAGGAACGTGCGTTGCAGGGGTGCTATTTCGTACGGCCCTGAACTTTGGCCGCGATTAGATCGTTGTAAATTGCAATGTGGTGCACGTCGAGCATATCCATTGCCAATGGCCGAGCATATCCATTGAATATTCTTTTCATGAATTACATACCGAAGGAACGTTCTCGCGCCTTCGTCGCGATAAAGCGTGACGAGAACTCCAGATATGTACAACAGTGTTAATGTGCGTTTGCACTCTAATCACGAGGTGGGATGAATAGATGTGTAGACGAAAAATGTCGTCGTGATCATATTGCGTATATCTGCAATTCGCCGACAATTTTTATGCATTTATACAGGTGTTCGATCGGCGATGTAAACGTTCCCACAATGATTCATTCGAATTCATCAGTTTTATAATTAGCCTATTAATAAGTCAATGTATTAAGCCTCATTTCAATACTTGATGAACGAAGAAACGTGTATAATTTATAGGCATAAAATCTACGCCAAATAAAAATTGTTTGGTAGAATGAATGAACTACAAGTTCGTGACACAGTAACGTGAACTCTTTATAAAGAACTGGAAACCCCAAGTTTCTTACAGCACTGAATATATTGCACAGCGTTTTTTCATGTAATCGATTATCATATGGTCATTTCCATATTTAATATCAGTCTGTCTTCTATTTCAATCTTATTTTTACTTCCATATTGCGTTCCAGAAGAGTTCGATATAAATATCGACAGTTTCTCGGGAATGGGAAATTTAGTGTTGAAATATTTTTTGGATTCGACATTGTCTCAAAATCTGTGTTAATTTCACAGTCCGTTTCGTAATAAAAATTGCGGTTAGGGGAACGACGGGATAATGCGGGTCTTAAAGTGTTAAACACGAAGTTCCATTAATAATATCGCATTCAGGGTCGCTTTTCGCCCGCGGAACCCGCTCGACGACCCCCTCTGCTCATTTATGCGCTAATGTTCCGTCTTACTTAGTCGGCTGCTCGATAGATTTATCATTCTATTCGGAAACCGTTGGTTGTATCAGCACTTTTCGCCGTGGAATTGCTCAGGAATTTATAACAGTTATTTTCCGCGAAATAATTCCGCCGCGACCGTAACGACCGCGCGGCGCGGCGGCTCGTCCCGACGATCGTTTTCAGTTTTGATAAATTATGTGAATCCGCGGCACGGCGTCCCGCAGATTTATGGTGGCCCGGATCGACCCGGAAACACGATCTACATCGTTAATTAACGTAACATCGTCGTGATCGGTCACGCGTTGATACTTTTTTTTTCCCGCGTCTCCCTCCTCCTCGTTCACGATGATTTTTCTTTCTCGTTTTCTTGTCCGTTTGTTCCCTACCACAGGCGTTTCTTCGCGAATCGCGAGCGAGTCGAGCGAAATCAATATCATCTTCCACCTGCCGCGATTAATTACGTGTTGGGCCGGATAGAGCATTTCCATGCATCATGTCGTCGTAATTAATGTTTCGTCTGTACCGAACGCGAGTAAGGCATTGCCATGCGGCGATCATCGCCACGCTTCCATAGTTTCCCGTGATTCGGACTTTCATAAATACACTTCGATTGCGTAAGAAACGGAGGCTGAAAACGCGGGAACACGTTAACACAGGATAGATATAATATTTGTTAGCGAGAAACGCATTGTTAACATTTCGTGGATCGTTGTGACTGATTAATTTCGTTGAATAATATTTTACGCGCTCTAGCGGCATTTAACCTTTCCTTTAATGATTATCGCGGCGGACGGAGAATATTGCGTGAAACAGCTATTTATCGTTTTGTGATAAATGTGATTTGCTATTAGCGAAACTTTCTAAACTCGGAGATAATTGTTGTGCACGGTTGCGTTATCGATGAAACTCTAGATAGGGCTAAAATTTTATCGTGTGCACGCAATTTCTGCTGTTTCGAAAGGACTCGGTACACAGAGACGTTGTTTCTTGCTTTTAAATTACATTCATAACGATATGTCCTTGAACTGACCTTCATCTCCAAATATAAAGTCGGAAGTTTATTTTCATGGAGACAGTCCAATTAAACACCCTGTATACTGTCAGATAGTAAAATGAGGTTTATGTGTAGAATACTTGATTCACTCCCATTGTCATTCGCTTGACGATGCATTAGATACGTATCTCTAGCTTCAACATAATCCTAGTTATTTAATAATTCTGCGAGATTGACGAGGATAACGTGAAAACTGACAATTGCGTTCTATAATAGATACCAACGTTGTATACATTAAATCCAACTATATAGTAGCTTTTAAATAAATAACAATGTCAAGGACTATCAGCTCAAGGAAGTCTTTTCATTTCTCATTTGTACATAATATTTACACACAAAATATGAAATACTTTATCCTGTTATATCATTTAAAGAGAAATTCATAGAAAGTAAATTACAAGAAAATTTTGATAGAGTCATAAATGACCAGGAGGGGTTAGATGAAGTAACATTTCTTGTTTATCGAGCAATCACCGACTTACGGAAACGTACATCATTTTTAGCGTCATCGATAAAGCCGAAAGCCCGTTCAATTAAACAAGAGAAATTGTGTTGCGGGTGTGCAGCATCATCAATGGGAGAAAATTAAGTGGAATAAGACATAAAATGGCAGTGATCTTAATGACGAGACCCGAGATTCTTCATTATACTGAACTCCTGAAAATCCAATCAAATCGAGGCTCGTATCGTCGACGATCTGAAATACTTATGCTTGGTAAATCGTGCCCGGCCGATTTTAAATTCGAACCCGGGGGCCGTTACTTTCGGGCCGGGCCAACAATTCGCGGAACGATTAATCATATTAATTGCACAGAGCCCGACCAAACCGGCATGCGAAGGACCGCGCGCGCTTAAGCTGCTTAATTATAAATTGTAATTAGCGCTCGTGCGGCTACGCAGCTTCGATTAATTAACGGACTGGCCCCTCTCCTTTGCCCACCGCCAGGGACTCTTAATTATTAATTGCCGGGACCAGAAGCGCGCATCTGGTTGCTCGTTGCGACACTTCGTTCCCTCGAACCTTTCTTTCTTTCTTTCTTCTGCTTAACGCGACGGTCGTCGATGCTTTCTCGTTGCTGCGAGTTAACGTTGCTGTTCATTTATTTCGAACCGATATCCTCTCTCTTTCTCTCTCTCTGTCCTGTACAGTTATCTTATTGAAGGAAATTTATGGTCAATTATCTGTTTGCTATTTTTACTTGAAAATTAAACATTTCTTTTGTATACGATTTTGTTAAATTTTTGTTTGTATACGATTTTGTTCATTTTTTTGTAAATTTCTCCTGTATACGATTTTGTTCATTTTTTTTTGCTACATTTCTTTTGTATACGATTTTGTCCATTTTATGGATATGAAATTGATCCAATACTTCATGCAATACTTAAATGCGCAGTAATTGATGTGATTCCAACATATTAATAATGTAAACAATACGGTACACCAATTTTTAGTGGTGACTCTGAGCCACCCCTCGACTGCTAATGCTTAATATTTTCTATTGTACTATTTAATAATTTGAAGTCACCCACTTTTTTATAAAACCAGATCATGTATTCAAGACCTAGCTCTTATAGTTAAAATTAGGCAAAGATGTGTTCAGTAAAAGTCTTCTCGATGTAATTTGAGAATAATCATTTTTGTCTGGGCAGGGTTGAATCACATATTATAATATACCAACATATTTAATAATGTAAACAATATTTTGAATAATGGTACTGCAATTTTTAATAATTGGTTTAATAATGTCTATTGTACTTTTTAATAATCTGAGTGGAACCCATTTTTTTAAAAACTACATTATGTATTGCAGAACTAAATCTTACACTTAAAATTATGGAAGATGTGTTCAGTAAAAGTTTTGTCGATGTAATTTGAGAATAATCATTTTTGTTTGGGCAGGATTGATTCACAGAACATCTATTGAATCTACATGAAGATGTAGTATTGCAAAAAGACATTGACGAACCGATACTTTTGCGCAGCACTGTACACGTCGCCGGTCCGCGCGGCTCGGCTCGGCGCGAAATCAGCGCTCACGAGGCAACGTATTGCAGGAGGTAGCAACGAGTTAAGATTGTAGCCGGCTCGCTGCAAGCCAGACAGCCGGTGCGGTGCCTCAAGATCTACTCGCGAGATCGAAAATACCGCTCGCGGCATTTCGTTATATACGTGTCCGGCTGGTGCGCGGTCGAGGGAGGCTTAATTATCGGCTCGGGGCCGCGGCAACGACAACTCGCGCGACACTCGCCGGACAATTAACGGACCGAGTGTTTACAATCTAGCGCTTAGCGACGGCAAGTGGCAATCAACCAGGCCAATTAATGAGCGGCCGGCTTCGCCTCGAACGTCCCGGGCTTAAATTCCTTAATTTGCGGCAATTATGCGCGGCTCGGTAATTAGCCACGTTCGCTCGACGAAGGGCGACGTACACGTTTCTACGTACGTGACAGCCACCGCTTGCTTGCTTGCTTGCGTTCGACCGCTCCGAAAAAATTCATTCGGTGACAATCCACAACATTTCGCTTCTTGTCCGATACCGTTCATATTGGATACCTCTGAACTGAACTTGTTGTGCCGACCGGGAAACGGTGTGGACATTGCGAACAAAAAATTCTGTTTACATTTGTAGAAATTGATGTATTTTCGAAACTGAACCATACAGATAGACCTTTCTAAATATCGAAAATATCTTCCTTTGGAAGCTAACTCTTCTATCAAAATCTCCAACTTTAGTCAAAAATGAAAATGTTATTAAAAATATGAGGGTTTAGAATATTTCTTCCAGAACAAGGAAAGAAAAATTGAACGAAATGAATGTCTCGTCTTCCAATAAATACTGATGATACAAGTATACGCATTAAATCGCATGTTCTCCGAAGAGAACACGAAAGGATACGACGGAGCAAGAAGAAAAATCAAGAAGGATCCAGAAAGATTGCAGAAAGACCGTTGTTTATTATTACTTTAAGGTGATACGCCGGATGATCAGCATCGAAGGCCGTTCATAGTCCCCGAGTTACTTGAAATTTATTTCAACTGAGTGCGCGCAGGATGATGTCAGCTGACTGGACGAGACGGTAAATTAAAGGTACCGACGACATTGCTCGTAAAATCCTCGCCCACGATCTCTCTCGTACCCGCAGATCGATCCCCCCTACCATGGTGTGAAGAGAGCATGCTGGCTTCGAACGAGTTAAAAGTGCGCCGTGCATCCTATTTTAGTGTCGAGATAATTACCATACGAAAGTCAATGCTGCCAGCCAATTATTGTGGGAATAATTGAAACGCTTCCAGTTACGAAAAGCCCCGACTACACGCGACTTTTGCCGGTGAAATATTAGCCACAGTCAGGTGTCCTTATGGGATCTTATACCTGTTGTCAACCGCGGTGTCTCTTCCTTATTTCGATTCCCGCATGAAACTTTAGCTCTCTGTTACTTTTAACACTGTTACTTTTATCGCAGAGTAGAATCGTTGACGATCTATTTTTGGACCGTTCTTGTTCGCGATTAGCTGACTTCTAACATGTCTCTTTTCGAAAAGGAAAATCGTACAAAATATATTCTGCGTTTACTTCATTGTGAAACTTTAATGCGCCGCACTTTGAAACCAATTAGTGATAATTAATTTTACGTTTGTTCCGATAGACCTGAAAAGTGAATTCTTTTAATTGCGAAGAAGGAAGGGAAATGTGACAACATGCACGTTGGAACACGTAAAAAAGGTATTGAATAACAGGGAATAAAAGTGTTGATAATTATACAGGACAGACATGAATTTACATTCGAAATTAATTAAAAATTCGCCAACACTAATGAAACATGATGTGATAAGAAACCGTTTGACTGACAATGAACGGTTAAAAAATGGAATAATTGTATTTATCATCGACGACTATTGTGCTCGAGATAAGATTCACGAATCTGTGAGAATTTTTCTTCAAATGTTGTGAACTCATACTCTCTTTTCGTGATAGCTGAAAAATAATTAAAAATAAAATAATCTCGCGTGTACGAAAGTTTTTACAAAAATGCAGCTTTACATTGTTGACTTCTAGTTCAACCGATATAAACAGAACATCGATTGTGAATTAAGAAAAGATCAAAAAATCATTAGACGATTTGACGTTGTGCCTGTTAAATTTCAATTTCAAGCTTCCTTGGTTAGCATTTTTCTAAATATTTATAACTTCTTTTTGCCCAGGGTTTTTTTCAGCTCCATTATGTTATTAATGGCAATACCGCGTATAAATCATTGAAATATCGATGTTTTTAAAGGCTCAAAATGTGAAACGCTTAACTTATTTCGGTCTTTAATTTAGTATTCCGCGTGGTGTGAATTTAATAACACGTTTATCGGCAATTTGTATGCGCCATAGCTGGCGAGTCGAAGATTTTTTATGAATGAATCATCTTCGAACGAAGCAAACGATGTTTCTGGCTGAATCGTATCAGCCGGAGAGTGAGAGAGAGAGAGAGAGAGACGTGTCCTCCCGATTTCCATTAATTCGCCACTATCGATTACAGGTGGATTAAAATTCCGGTAAATCCCGGCCCGGGCTGTTAGGTGACGCGTGAAATAACGACTTCTTCGAATATTCATTGACTAATCGCTTAGAGCCATTCATCCGGCGTAATTAAATATTCCACAACGGCTTTTCCATTGTAAATTGCTTCGTCGAAATCTGAGGAATTCGCGTCCTCGCTCGCCGGCGATTGTTCTTGAATAAAAAAAAAGAGAAGAAAAAAACCGATTTCTAAAATAATCTCGCCGAAGCAAATTTTTCTTCGAGCGGCTCGAAGATTCTGGAGCGAGGTCGGGAGAACACGAAAATTACGGATGACACTATACCGCGCGATTCCAGAAAAAGAATTACTCATGTCGCGCGTCGCCTCGGTGTTTCCTACTCTTGCAGGCGAGCATAATTTAAAGGTGGCGTAATGAAGCGCCGCGTTCGGGACGGTGTTAATTGACGAGGAGACGATTACGGAATATCGTGGACACGATATAACGATCGTTCGTTAGTCATGATTTGCGTCGGTTCGTGATCCCGAAGGACAGACTGTCGAAGCGCTGACGGACAGCAGCATTTCAGCATCAGCCGAGATTGAGACGCATCTCGAATCAGAGCACGACATTTGCAACATCTTTTCAGTGGATCGTCGATCTTCGACCAACCATATGTAAGTGGATATGAATTCATTTGGGACATCAATCATGACGAGAAAGTGATACGAAAATGAAAAATTTTGCGATTTATTTCGGAATACGCTAGACACAGAGTTTACACAGTTAAATTAATTGGTAAAATAGCTAAACAGAAATGGTTAGGTCAATATTACAGTATAATAGGTTTAGTCATATTTTACTTGTTGCTAAATTACGACGGCTTAGTCAATTTAACAATAACTACAGTTCAGTAAACTGTCGCTAACTAATTCCTGAGCTCTGGCGGCACATTCACCGATGAAATTTGGCACCGAATCATTCTCTAGCTGAAATATTATTTAATAGAAAACAGTCTGGTCATGTCGGTTGTCCGAACGATGGAGATCGGCGTTGATTAACGCTGGTAAAAAATAAATAGCCCGTGAATAATACAGAGGACAGAGAGAAGTCTGGAATTCGAGAGCAAGAGAGGGAGGGTGGAGATCTGGCAATAATATTTAAAAATAGAGACGAACAGGCGCTGACGATACGAAGGAAATAATAATAATAATAATCTCTGAAATTAAGCCGAGCCTCGGGAGAGAGAGAGAGACACAGGAAAGTTCGCTGGCTGGCAAATTCGAAATGTTTCGCAACAGGTGTTGCGGAAATTTGGTACGTTCGTGGCTGAAACTTAAGCCGTGCAATCGTGTAACACGAGGGAAACACTTGTTGCCAGCAAGTTTGAAATTTACCGCGCCCTCTGCGGAAAAATGGTTCCAGGAACCATTGCGTTTGTTTTTCACATGTTCGACAGCAGTTAGCGGAAACTGCGACTTCCACTTGTCGTCTGGGATTGTCCAATAACATGATGAATGTTTCTGTCACTTTTTAATTTAAGTTTAATTTAATATAAGGTTTAAAAAGAGTACATTCATCAATGAATAAAAGTGACAGATCTAATTCTACTAAAGTCTATACAGCATTATAATGGTCCTTGGAATAAATAATTGATAGTCCAACGATACGTTAATTACACAATGCCATTTTTACGGTCTTGCGTGTATATACATTGTAAAGATTCACAACGAAATGCTTTCACGGGTTAAAAACAACTTCGCCTTTCCCACAGGAATCGGTCGCGCATAAAAACCGAACGATGGAATAATTGCTGGTCGTTAATTTCGCCCATAACACTTGGCAATAAAATCATTTACACCCGAGAACAGAGTCGCCCGCCCGTTCATTATGATCTACAGAAATCGCTTTCTCCCTGCGAACAGTGTTTTTTGGCGAGACGAGCTCGATTGTTTTTGCTGGATCGCTGGATCACGTTCCTGCGCGTAGCGGATGTGACTTTTGTAGTACGCGAAACGATCTTACTGCCAGCTCTCGATCGATCTGATCGTGTGTGATAACTAGACTTGTGACGAAAATGAGTAGGTGCAATTTAAATTAGGAGACAGATTAAGAGAATTTAAGAGCATCATTGTATAAATTCCAGCTTATTAAAATTATTAAAGGGATAATGAAATTTCTAATTGGCTCCTGTTCATTGTAATCGATGCAAACAATTTTTATCTTGCATAATATAATATCATACTTTATAACATTTAGCAAAAACTAGGGGGAAGGTACTGATTCGTCACCGTTTTATTAAACGAGCGAAAGAAAGCGATATAAAAATTTTAAGACGATGTTGAAACAATTTTATTACACCTGCAGAAGATTTTAGCGCTTTGATTTTAACAGTTGAGGCTGCTCAACATCCTTAGTCAACTAATAATAAATCTTTCTCGCGCACGGAACGTCGAATCCCGCGTTCCTTGGCACCGTAGAACCGATTGAATCAGAATCAAAGAATACAAGAGCAGCGCACTAATATTATTAAATAGGTAGAATCAGGGACAGAGACAATTGGCATCGAGCTGCAAGAACAAACGCGGCGTATCGCTATAATTTCATCTCCCCGATCTTTCACCGGAATGTATAAGGTGTTCCGGCCGTTTCGCGAGGAGGAGTGTAAACGCAATCTACGCATTCCGTAACGCGTTCCCGATCCGGGCAATACCGAAAGAAAACGTGGGAACATCGCGTGTGCGATAATTCGTTCCTTTATCTCCGCTTCGGAATTACGCAATGGTCGCTTCGACTGTGGCTGGCTGCGACGCGGTCTCGTGAAAACGTTCCTACCGGAAGTGCGTACTTTAATTAAACGCTGTTTCCTGTCTGTCATTAACTCGGTCCGTTTACGGAGCAGAGCGCGATTAGAGACCGTCGCGTTGGCGGGCATTTTGGAAGAGCGGCGCGTCGCGATTTCTCGCCGGGTGCGGTGTACGATTTTGCGATCGCTTCGAGAAGCAAACACAAACACGACGCGCCCCGCCGTGCCGCGCCGTGCCCTGTCTGCGCGTGTGCTATCCTTCGCGAGGACGTTTCAGTTATCTGGACGTTGTTTATTTTTACATTATGCGGGGAATTACGTTAGCCAGTCTTTACGATGGTTAGTGTACCAAGGAAATTTCTGGCAGCGGCATGGCTGACGTTCCGCCAACTAAACACGTTACACGGGGCAACGATGTGCCCGGCGTACTTGAGCTATTCATTCAAACCTGGCACACTAGTATTTTCGTGTCGGTCGCATTATACTCGCGCGTATAACAAAGTCTTAGCCTCATTACTTTGTCTGCTTCTCTACTAATGGGGTATACTTGAGGATCTCGCCATACTTCGATGATCTATGGATCGAGAAGACCCCATTGTGGAAAAACGCTTCTACAGAGAGAGGGAGAATGGGGGAGTGGAAAATACGCGTTTCTTTAACTGTTATTGGCTCATTCAATTAGAACGGACTGGCTTAATGAAGAACGATGCTTGAAATCAGGCGCAGTTATTCCGGAGTGCTGGGAATGGTACGTTTCCATGCGGTAATACGGTCGAATATGCTGCGCGACATACGTCCGGTGCCACTTTTTATCGCTACGGTGTACGTATAAATTAATGATTGTAATTTATATTAACAAATGATCGATCACAAGGTGCATGAATTACTGGCAATCCACGTTACGTTGCGACAGACGCGATTGCGGATTCCGCACAGGTCTGACAGTACGTGAAGGGAAGCGTGCGTGTGTTTCGATGCTCTCCCACCTTTCCATTCAATTATATCGGATGAGCAGTCATACTATTCTTTGAATGCGTTTCCCGCTAGTGGAACCTGTACAGGTTCATAATAATTAGGAATGAGGGACGATTACGCGCGGTACTTCTCGAACCTGCTTTATTCGGGTCAGATACGTTTCGGCAATACTCGTGCGCAAGTAGAACCGGTAGGTCATGCACAGACACGTCAGACGATTCCTATACAATCGCACGCGTAATTATTATCGTGTTAACTTAAATATTGGTAAATACAAGTATTACATGAAAAGTGTGAAATACTGGGCATGCGTGTAAATTCTGCGAACTATTTATTTAAATAAGCGTTATGTTCTATCTGGCAACTGAAATCAATGTACATCAATGTATAGTCAGTTTTTCAACTTGATTCCTCTTGCTTAGTTTATACATTTACGTCATCATCTAATTAAGGACTAGGTCGATACATAAGCGATGCAATTAAGAAATAACCTTTAAATTAAATTAATAAATTAATTTAAACGTACGTGTCTGCCAATAATAAAAAGTAAAAGCAGTGAAAGATAATCACAGAATTTATTCAGGATGTGCAGGGTGAAATTAATAAAGATGGCGTCTAAAGATGGCGACTGATGCATTTTCAAGACCAAAGTTTTATTAATGTACAATCGCCAGACACAAATAAAACTAATACAGAAATTGACAATAAAAGCTGCAATATCAACTAGGCTAGAACTATTAAAAAGTTGCAATTAAAACGATAAAAATGACTGCTAACGTACCAGAATGGAGGAGAACTTAGCACTCCGTTGAATCATATCAACACATCGGGCACCACGGTAGTTGCTTGTCACTTTCCAGAAACTTGCACACAGTGTTTCCAATGCCTGTCGAATTCTTTAATAGATCACAGAGTCACTTGCTCTTCGAGCAGCCGACTTATACACACTTGACAATTTGTTAATTCACCTTTAAAAGCTTCGATCGGCTTTTTATCGTAGTTATCCTACTTGTCATTAAACTAGCGTTACTCTCTTTTTCGAAAGCAGATTATACGTATACACATCGCTATTAGATACAAACGTCACGAAACACGCGACAATGTCATTACACGGAGCATTTCGAAAATCTACTATTTTCCAATAATACGTAATCTTTGATTATCCGTGGGCAAGTTTTTGCCGTATAATACTAATACTGTTACTGTACGATCATTAACGTCGGCATCGAACTGACCTGCGAGTTTCAGTACGCGTTTCTTGTCTAACAATTAACACTGGCAGGTTATGTCTACGTTCCCAGTAAAAAGCAGGACGTGGTACGCCGACACTTTTTGCACCGGCCACCAATCGCCTTTGAAATGGCGGCAAAGTTTTACAAAAGAGTTTCGTTACCCGGGGACGATCAATGGAGAGAAAAAGGAAAAACGAAAAAGGAGGAGGGACACCGGAGTCTCCCGATAGACGTTTTATTCACCATGCACTTCTATTTAGAACACTCGAAGATACCATACTCCTCCTCCGCCGAGATAGACAGTGGTTCACGAAGGCAGTTCTTCGACGTATTTATCCGTTCAACGCATTGCCAGCTTCAGCTTCGCGAAAGAGCGTTTCCGAAGATCGGTCGACGATCCGGCGGATTCGTGATCGTTGTTCCAGAAATGCTTGTCGATTTCCATGGTAAAAGTTTCTCGCGATCGAATCGACGACGCTAGGTTTAGTAGGGAGACGACCGCCTAGAGGACACTGGCTGAAAGGCGCAACGTCATATAGGGTAAAGACATTGGTCTAGGTTAGGATCACCACGTGATGACTACGATGACGTAGGCCAACCCAGCCATTCGGAGAGAGCAAACGGTGCTGTCTTATGCGCTCAAGCTAGAGTCATCGTAGCCTAAACTTCTTTTCAAGACAATAGACTGGCTTTAGCTTAGAGACGCGAGAAGCCTGGTGGTTCGATTAGGTAGCAAAATCGGCTAGCAATTGGGACGACGAAATACGAGTTGACCCATTGGAAATTTCGTGAATCCGAACTCGGCGTTCTAGACTGTCTCTCGAAGATGTACAGTTTGGTCGCAGGCTGTCAGGCCCGCGAGATGTCAACGTTCCCCGGAGCGAACCGCTTCACCGAGTTACCAGCCAGTGGCTCGAGCATGTATCCAGGCGGTGGACAAGTGGATGAAGCTTGGTAGGATCCGGTGCTGTATAAAACGGTGAAAAGGCGCGCGCGAATCGCGCGATAGATCTTGGGTCACTTCCACGACGCTCAACTCACGTGGCGGTATGGTCCGAGCCCTCATAGACAGTGAACACTTCCTCGAGGATTCGGCCAATCAGCGGCGAGGCAGAGTGCCCCGAGAAACGATCGTGACCGCTCGTTGGCATTCGGCCGCGCTCGGTAGTGCTTCGTCTTCGTTCCGCTCACGTGTGCCGCGTGGTTCGACGACGCACGGTCTCTGTGACCAGTTTTCGAACGTGTTCCCCCGAGGACAGACCGGAAGACCACGGCGACCGGAACCGAGTCCGGGCGAGAACCTCGAGAGCCAGGACGAAGTGGACGCCCAGGACACACAACACCGTGATCCTGGTACACACACAGCTTCCTGGTTTCCACGCGTGACAGCACGCGCTGCTTTGCATCGAGCGTGCGCCTCGTCCAGCGTCCGACACGATACTACCTCTCTCCCCTTCTTCTCTTTCTTTCTCACTCTCCCTACGCCCCCTCCACAGACGCCGCTAGCTGTCTCCCTCTGGCCGCGATTTCTGCTCGAGTAGGAACGACGACGTGGGGAGAGAGAGAGAGAGAGACTGGTAGCCGCTCATTAAACAAATGCCACGATGACGTCAGAAAGTATCGCGGTACCATCGAAAATCAGTGTCGTCGCCAGAGACAGTTATTGATCTCTGGATCCTCCCTGATCGACACTTTTCACAGACGAAATTTCTCTTGAAAAGGATCCATATCCGGATCGAAACGTTGAGAATAATTTAAAAATTTGCAAAATTGCTTGTTAGTCAAAATTAAGTCGAACCTATGCGCCGAAACCATTAAAAAGTTTATTCAGTAATTTACAATCGACAAAGAAGAATTTCTACTGATCAAAACGTATCGGGACCGAATTTTTCAAATATTTCGTGGTAGCTACTTCCATATTCTTTGCAATTTATTTTGTTAACGATCGAAAGGTCTTCTGGCAATTTTTCAGATGTCCAATGATAATGTTCTTGTTCATTCGTCTTTTCTTATTCGGGATTTTTTAACACAAAATCCCCTTACACAACAGAAACTTTCATTTAGCCAACCTAGTGAAAGTATTTAAAATTGTTCACACCGGCAGTAAAATGCCACTACTGTAAATCGTTCGAAACCAAAATAGTTTCATAGTATAATGGCGCGCTTCGCGTTCGCTGCACCCCAGGCCCCGTTATGCGATTTTACTGTCCAATCAATTGTTTCAAAGCGTTTTATGGCAGACTTCCGCGATATATTATTTGACAAGACAAATAGAAAACAGGTTCTATCCGGAGCATTCCGATGTCATAACTTCAGGATTTCGCATTGCTTTATTTTGTCACGTGTGACGTGGACCTGAGTAGGGATCGGCAACCATTAATTAAACAAGTATGACGATGGTGTCGGGTATATTCGCCTACCAGCATTCAGTGTATCGCAGGTTGCCTGGCTAACGTATGAACGATAAAAATACAAGTTTGTCCAAGATTAAACTTTAACAATGGACATTGTGTTTCTACATTAAAAAATTAGTCGAAAATCTAGAATAAAGTTTTTCTATATGATGCTTTAGTGTCGAGAAAATCGACTTTAAAAATTCTTCAAGGTCGCGAGCTCAGCGTTTGCAAGAAGTAGAATCGGTAGGCATCGGACAGACGCGTCAGACAAATCCTCTTCAACGGGATTCGATTTTCTCGAAAACATTTTAGACTTATATCTTTATGTACTTTTCAAGTTCGATTCTCAATATGAAAATGAACGTTATTATCGAAAACCGATGATTGCTGGAATGAAAAGTGACGAGCACATAATTTGGCAGAAGTTTCACTTTTCCCAAAACTGCTTCGAACCGATGAATAATGATGACCACCGAGCAATTCATGCTCGCCGTATCCGACCTGCGTTCGAACCGAGAGAAATAAGAGAACACGGAGAGGCTGGGCAGCGTTCATTACACAAACGTCTCGATGACGTCAGAAATAACCGCACTCCCCTTGGAAAGTACACGCGTAATTCACGCCTGGGAATGTTATTGATTCTGCCGGTGCGCCAATTTCGCGTATTCGACTGCGAAAAGAAATTCGTCGAACTTTCGGGTGTTGTTGATTAAAAGCCAGTGGGAGGATCACAAACGCCACGTGATTTCCGGCGTGGAAACGGAAGAGGTGGGGAATAAGGAATTTGCGGGAAGGGAGGAAAATTCGATTCTAATTCGCCGAGGGATTTAAGACAAGCGGCAAATTCAACTTAAAAGACGAATAGCTGAGAAAACGTGACCGTGGGTGGTCCGTTCGGAACATCCGTACCTACTTGGAAATGGATTTTGCCGCGTCTACCATGTCCATTGCTATTTAAAGATGAAGCATACGACGTTGTACTCCGCTCTTTTTTCTTCGTTCGATGACGCCCATCTCGTTCTCTTTCTCTTTCTCTGCTCAACACGTGACTCGCGAGTGGAAAACGCCGTGAGTGCAAAGACACCTTTCACGCGATACCATCGTAATAATCGGCGGGGTGAAAGGTCCCGGTACCTTAGGCACGGTTTCGTATGGCCATTTTGTAACGAAAGATATAATAACGGTCCACAATTACTTTAAATAAGTCACTGACACTTTCCACCGGCTTGAATAATCGCTCCGACTATTGAGAAGTCGTTTCGTTTATACGTTTGTCCGCGAATAATTTGTCGGTGTCCCCGGCGGACAATTAAAAATTGCAAATTAATCGCCCGGGCCTTTTCGAAACCCCCATTGATAGCAACATTTCGCAGAATTTACTTTACTCGACCCTTAGTATCAATGACACCATTTTTTCACTTTACTATTAGCTTACAAAAATGACAAGACTACATTTATTTAGATTTTGTGCAATTTTTATAACAACATGTGCTTGGATAAAAATTTATCGAATCAATTTCGATGTAAGCAACTTCATAATTTCATAATTGTAATAATTGTGAATTGAAAAATATAAAACCGATCATTTGACCAGCAGTGGTAGGTTTAGTGTTGATCTCATAATGGAAACATAAAAAGAATTTTCGCAGCAGAGTACCTATTTGCTAACATAAGGGTTAATGCTAGTTTCTTCGTCCACTATGTAGACTAGTGGGAGTGTAACATTACCGAACCGTTTAAAGTAATTTAGCTCTATAAACTGCATGATGCTGCAACTTTAATCCACTATTTCAGTGCAACTATCCCATTAATACTTGTTTGTTGCTCTGCATGTTAGTGGCTTATTAATTTGCTAACGTATACATGCTCCATGACTTCCTCAGTTAAAAATAGGTTCGTAAGAAACGTGACAGATTGACAATATTAAATAATCATGAGTAATACCCAAGAGGTTGCTGTCTTGAGACAAAATGCAATTTTAAGTCTACTGCATGTATAATTAAGAAGGAAGTATTCACCTGATTGCCAGACCTTTCTATAATTGAACAGTTAGTTGAAGAAACTCGCGTAAATACTATTCACCGACTTGAATGAACCTCAAACAGAACAGAATTGCCATGCCTCTGGATGGAAAAATACTTCGAGGTGTATTCCGGTATGATAAAAATGTCGAAGCACTGTTATTACAGAAGTGAATATAGACAACTTCACGAAAATATCGTGACTCGCATAGAATTAAATCGTACGTGCATTCGTATATATACAATTTTCATCTCCAGTCGAAAATTTCCTCGAGCGACAAGAATTACGAACCGGAAAGATATGCCGCCGCGATTATACCTCAGCACCGCACCTACGATACTTCATTTGATTGTCAGTTAACGCGCGCGAGTTATGGTCCTTCCTCATTTTCAAATCCGGGCGACACCTAACCGCGAGGCGTAATTGTTCGAAATAATTGGATGGCACGGCGAGACAAAAGTTTGCTAATTTGTTAAAGTCGAAGCCAGAAACATTTGTTTTCCGAAAATAACTGGCATCCGCGTGTCCTAGATACCCCGGCCGCGTCTTCGAGTATCGCCGGAGTAATTATTTTGAATAAATGGTTGGCCTCCTACGCCTGTGAGCAAAAGTCGTCGCGGAGTTAACGTCGAAGCGCAAAACATTTCCGACCCGAAATAGCTGGCCGTTCGCGTCATGTACATCCCAGCAGTACGCTCTAACTTCTCATTGTTTTTCTTAGATCGCAAGGTCGGTTGAGCTCTACACCAAAAATGCAAAACGAAGAATCTTGCCTTCGTCCCTTCTCCGTTTGGAGGCTCGGAATCTTCAACATTCTTTACGTTGCATTTTAAATAGAGCGATCGAATTATTCACTTCGAAACTGCTACCAGGTTGTTGCATATGGGATTGCCGATTCTAGAATGCGAGATAAGAGGTAGAAGAATTGGTTAAATCTGATTAAAAGGTAGGATAAGGTGCACCTGTTTTTAATGAATTTTTAATTTAACTTTTTTATCTGTGCCTGTATAATGAAAATTTCAAAATCATGACCTTTACTTTTTCCTTCACAATTGCAACCAAGAACAATTCAAAAGAAAAATTATTTACACGCTGTTGGATTCAATTTTGAAAAAGCTATTCGTTTTTAAAAGGCGTACGAATACTTTGTACACCCGCTGTGAACACACACAGAGATCATAATTATTACTCGACTGGGTTCTGTCGAAACGGACAATTTGAAAGTAGCCAGCACGGAAGGATCTTTTAATAACCGAGAAATTGCAGTACTTAGCTAGAACGAATCGAGGAGAAGTGGAGCGGCCTCTTCCTAATTATTTGAGTCGTCGTCGATTTTCAGGCATATAATTGTCATGTAAAATCGCAATGAAGATATCTCTCGAAAGAAAGTAGGGAGACGGGCTAAGGGTTAAACGGTTAAAAAGGGGGATTAACGATGATCATTAGTCGGCGGAAAGGGTAAAAAGAGGCAAAACCGATTCGGTTGAGGGCAGGAACGAAACGGAACGGGGGGCGGGTTTCGGGAGGAGAAGGAGGAGGCAGTTTCGCGAACGAGTAATTTGATCGAACGGGGCGAATTAGTGACAGAGCGAAAGCTCGTCTAAGGAGAGCACGTAGGAGGAGATACCCTCATGCTATAAACGCTCAGTTCAGAATTAGCGTGGCCAGCACATGCTAAACATTCAATAAAGCGCTCGAAAGCCGTCCGGAATAATCGTAATCATAAATAATCGGGCCTAAATATACGTCGAGGCACAGTAATGCCCGTGAAGCTCTCCCGCGTACCAACTGCTGTCCGCGAACCGTTAACGCGAACGGAAATCGGTCGACAGCTCTGCTCGATCGACGCCTTTTTTTCCTTTCTCTCTCTCTCTCTCCCCCTCATTTCTATCACTAGACGATTGTAAAAAAAAGATCTAAATAGTCGATTCGCAGTTGGGACAATCACGTAATGAATCGGTAATATCGGCGGCCGGCGACCCAACGACAAGTGGCGCAGAAAGTGACGAAGCGATCGTGACAGGAAGTTCGGACGAAATTGGAGAAACGGTTTGCACGCTATCGCGATGGAAAATTAGATTGTGCTTACCTTTGTTTCGAACTGACACGCTTCTTGTATTACACGGTATATAGTAGTTCGATCGTTTAAAGCTACGTTCATTCTTTCTTTCTCTCTCGGGTTTGGATAATATTAGCTGCTCTTTTGGAACATTATGGCTGCGGTAACAAAGTGGGCTCTATAGTCGGTCATCAAATTGTTAACGCCACTTGTATGCATTGACGAGTTTATGGAAAACTACCCGTTCTTCAATTAAAACGTAGCTATAATGGATTCTTATTATTTTTCTTAGGAAGTATCTGTTTGAAAATTACAAATAAGCAAGACTTCCTTTAAGCAAATATAATTAAACAATCTATCAATTATAGATTTTCATTGAACACTAAACCTACCGAGCCTTAAAATTAACTGGTACATGTTCCCTTATAAAAATGACAAGATCGATTTTATTTAGACTTTGTGCGGCTCCCATTGCAATACGTGCTCTACTAAAGATATTTTTATTAGTTCAATAATAGTAAAATAAAGAATCCGGAACCAAACAAATTTTCAGAACGAATTTTTCACTCGACCTGATATTTCACTTGCACAAAGAAGAGTATTTGACGACACTGTGTCGTCATTGATTAACTTCCAGCTTTCGTTGAATAATACTTTTTGCAACAGATGTTGATTCGATCGGATGGTTTTTGCCGGCGGTAATAACAGGAGTCCGCATAGGACCTGTCAAACAATGTTCTCCGGACAACACCAAAACCGAAAACACGGCATTATATTCTGCGATGAAAGAAAGTCAGGCAAAGTTGGCTGGTAGGAAGAGCGTCGCTGCCGCTTCGTCATATGTTTAACTAAGCGAGCTCGCGATCGCCATTAGTACGTAATAATGGTTAATGGTTAGGTTTAGCATGTTCATCTCGCTGCAACGTGACGCTGGCGCTCGTTGCGCGCAAACGGACATATGGTCGGCTGGCTCGGCCGATTAGACACATTTGCATCACAATGCCGAAGTCTGCCCACCGCGGCTCACGGTTCGCTCTCTTTCTCTTTGTCTCTCGCTCGTTCCACTTCTCCCTCGTTGCTTTATTACGTGTGCGTACAGGGTGTAGCCTGTGCCAGCATAATGGCACTTAGGCTGTGTGAGAGAGAGAGGAAGGAACACGTCGAGAGGTAAAAAAAGTGTTGCAGCTTTCGGTTAGCACGGCAGGCCCGTTTGTTTACGCGAACCCTTTAAATCTTGCTCACCGGATCCGTGAACCAAGTGTACTCCAAAAGTCCTTCTCGACTGTCCTTACGACGATGTCCTGCGGGTACCAGGATCGATAGATAGTCGAACGAAAGTGAAGTTATTCGAGTACGAATCGATGCTTAATGGCTAGGAATGAAACGCTTTCGAGACGGTTGTACGCCGATCGCCAGAATCCCTTTTTTGCATCTACCGTTTCTACGTGTCGTTCACTGGTGTGTTTTAAATCGGCGCTGCAGACAGTCCATTGTTTACTTTTTTATTTCACAGTTCACGAAAACTCATAATTTCGATCAAGACATGTTTCTAAACCCAGAGTATATTTCCACTGTTTTTAATATTTCAGTTTTTGATGTGATAATCATTCTCATAGTTATTTTCATGTTCAAGTAACGAGCCCGTCCAGCCCTGTGAATCCGTTTCAATTACATTCGTTTCATGAATTTAACTATTTATACCTCTACACAACGATCCAATAAATTTTTTAAATCTAGATTTAGCGCAAGCATTAGTTGATGAATGACAAGTGGTTTAAGTATAGTGCAAACGTTGGACCCAATCCAAATTTTCAGCAACAAAAATAATACTTTTGAGTTTACTTCAGAGATAAGCCTGCAGAATGTTAAAAAATAGACGGCTTGGCTATCGCACATAAATCTGCGTATTTAGAGAGGTAAAAATTTTCTAAAATTACTTTGCGTAAAATGCGATGCTCTGACGCCTGCAAGGTCAATGTTTCTTTTTTATCGTCGATTGTTCTAGACGAGAGGAAAGGAATCTATAAAGAAGACAGTGACATATTTGCATAGTTGCGTGCTAAAGCAATTTCTTGGGATAAATATTTTTAGAAGTATTATTTTTAAAACTTTAAATATTCTCTAAAAAATGGCTAAAAATATAAATGGACACATTCTTGTAATTTTTCTAAAGTAATATAGTCAAATAAAATAGTCAATCTAATAATATCAATGTAAATCGTATGTTTCAAGGTTTTAAATAGTAAATAATTCTCTATTTCCATGTTTTTGTAAATGTAGTGCAACGTTCCATCAGCTCGATCCCGAAACGTAAAAGAATGAAATTTCCGCCGGCTAAACTAGTGCCGCATAAAATTCTCTGATGAAAGAGATCTGATAACGCTCGCCGCATACTATAGTACGAAAGGGAAATGAGTTCTCACGTTAGCCTGACATGTTAACAACGATGCGGCCAGTAATTAACCTCAAATGAATCGTTCTCCGCGATGTGGCATTACATTAATGCCTTAATTAGATATTTCAGCAGAATTATGAGACCGAGTTGTTACTTTAACTGGCCATCCATTACAGCGGAATTCTGCTACGTGCTAGTATACGTCTCAACATACGTCGTTTTTCAAAATTATGCACTCGGTCACACTATTCAAAATTTTATTCAACACATTCATTCGTGTCGTATCGATGATCGTCCATCGGTTCGATTTGATAAGTAACAATAATTAGAGAAAGCAATTAGAAGGGATCAATAAAGAAGAACAGCTTGGGTTCGTTCTCTCGAAGCAAGCATCAGTCGAATAAGCGATAAACGAAACGGAAGAGGTCTTATTATCCGTTAACGAAGCAGGGAAAGCACGAAATATCCTTTTATTCGATCCGGGCTGTAACCCGAACCAAAAATTAACAAGGGTTTACTAGGAAACAGGCTGCTCTAATATCCCCAGAACGTAGTCGCTACATTCTGCTGTTGTCTTCGCATCGATCACACCAACCTATAAAAGTGACGACAAGCGTTTTCTCCCCCTACTCTTCTCCTACGTTCATCCCTCTTGCTCCCTCTTTACGAAGCGCACGAAGAGAACCGTGCGGTGGTAGGGGTCGAGACCAATAGGACTATGGAGTAACCTCGAGTTAGAAATTAATTAGAAAAGTGCGGAGATATGGTCTTGGACGGAGTGGGTGATGCGAGAGGGGGTAGGCAATCAACGAGCAGATGAATTAATGGCCATGCCAACTACCCCTTCGAGATGCCGTAAGAAGAAGGGCGCCCTCAAAATACGCTGCTGTGCAGGCAAGTAGATTCTTATAACCGCTATCACCACTACTATCGACCTTCCACTCCCCCGCACCCACACAGACAACCGGATCGACATCGTCGCCCTTAGTCTTCGGCCAGTAACATTTCGGAATCTATTGGCCGATTTTCCACTTGGGAATCTCTTTTCGTCGGAGAAAAATAATGGACACTTTCGGCTGCTACTGGTCGGAGACAATTGTTCGTATTCGCTCGAGAGTTATTAATGCAACCTTCGAAATTCAAGCGGACGACAAAGACGACCGGGAACATTTCTTTAAGGAGCTACCCCCACCCCGAAGAATTACTCCTTGTTTTCCTCGAATTCTTTCCTTCGGAATCGCGCCGCGCCGGCGATCCTGTAGTTTCCAATTTGGAGAATGGCGGAGCAAGTGTCGCGTGTACGTCCTTTATCTTTTCTGCATAGCTCGTGCGATTATTTATTTAGATTTTCAAATAGTTCGACCGTGAATGACGCCCTCGTACGCTCCGCAATCTTTTATTCTGCTACTGTTGTTTTATTCACCGTGCATCGATGGAGGCGCACTTTTTTTTATAAATTTTTCAGTACGAAGGAAATCTGATAAACATCATTAACTATTAAAAAAAGGAATAAGGAAGCTTCACATTTCTCTGGCACCGCGGCTGCGACATTTTTGTAATCGATGGCTCGCGAGGACATTGACCCCGGCCGTGCTGAGGTACAAATTGCTACCGGTGACGAGACTTTAGGCAAAATTGTGAATTGCACGACAATATAGAAGATGGAAGGATCCTGAACTATAGAATTACGATTGGCCCACCTGTACGTTTGACTTGAATGTCATAAGTGCTGGTTACGTGGTATTCGCAATGCAATTGAAGCGAGGGTAATGCTCGCAAGGTCCCTCAATATTTCATGGATAATTTCTCCCCTCGGGAAGCGATGCTACGAGCCCGGAAGCCATTGTACGAAAGAAGGAGCAGCGAAAATCCTCGCATGTCCTGACCATTGCCTCTCTCGGCCAACGGACCCAGGGGTGGTTAATTCATTATTAACCAACGTCTGAATGCGTTTAATGCGACCCCATGAATGTCACTAACGGACACTGTTCTTCCGTTTCGACGCCTTGACGGGGCAAAAACGTGGCCATGCGAGATCGTTCCTCCAGGTAGCAATTTCATGATGGGGAACTTGCTCCTCCATCATCAACTTGAAATAAAAAAATAATAAAATGCATACATTAATCCTGGCACTACCTTTTGGGCGTTCCACACATCCATCTTACAATTGCAACACTTTCTTTCTTTTATAACTTTAAAAATGATATAAAAAGAAAATGTATAGCAGCCATTTAAAAAATTGAGGGAATAACGTCTGGTCAAAGATACATTGAAAGCTGCTGTAACATTTTTGATTGGGCAGCGATTCCCGATGCGTTCCGGACCGATCATGATTTATGTGAAACGGTTGCCGGCTTATGCCAACTTAACTGTATAAAATTACAGATCTACGCAGCATAGGGGTTTGGATCCCTTCGAAGCCATTCGGCGTAATTCCCATGAGCACTGGCAGCCTCTCCATCGGTGAGCCATCGTTTACCTGTTTACAACACAAAATCTCGTTCGTCAATCTTCGCGATCAAAGACCTGCTGCTCTCCCGCGGTCCCTCATTTTCTCTTGGATTAATCGATTTTAGTCACGAGCATGTACGTGGATCTCCAAGAGCATCAGCTGCCCTTCGAAACGAACGGCACGTACGAGAGCCAGCGAAATCGAGATTATAAAGCGTTTATAGCATAACTTCCCACCTCAGGGCGCTCGCTTCTGATCTGCATAAAAATAGAGGAACACGGCCCGGGGTGGGGAGGGAGAGCCGGGACAGGCCGAAAGGGGCAGAGGAGATCCTTAATACGAGATCAGATTATGATTTTGCGGGGGAGTCTGCTGGCGAGAAGATGGAGAGAAAGTAGCGAGGCCTTTAAGAGTTCCACCAATGTGGATCGCGGATCTGCGTCTTGCTTCTTTGTCCTACCTCTCGTATCCACCAGCTTTCCGTCGCTGATCACTAGACCGTGGATCTTTATGCAAAATAAACATTTTCTAATAACTTCAGTAAGCTAGAAATAATACACGGACAGTTTCGAATTCTTTGTTCTTCTCAGTGTTTTCCTACCCTAACAGAACACCGTGAAAAACAGCTAACGACCCGAGAGAAGCTTCGCGACAAATCATTCGAGAGAGGTGACGGATAGAGCGGGTAGGGGCAGGCTGAACAGTTACCATCAGATGATGCTAAGATTCGGGGAGCGAAGAAATATAATACAATTGGGTTGGAATAGGCACCGGCCGCGAAAAAGATCCAAGGGAGAGGACGCGGGATTCAGTGGAGAAGGTAGCCGGGTATACATTCCAGTCGGCATATAATCGAAAGCATCGGGCGGCGCATATACCGCGACTCGCATTATCATTGCCTCGAAAGCGAGAGTGCGTCGTAACACCCCGTGAAGCCGAAATAAGAAATGGAAGAAAACGAAGAAGAAAGAGAATCGAGCGTGCCAGTATAATGGCGCCGAGATGCGAAAGGGCGAAGCTAACGATATATCTTGGACTATTGTCTTGTGGGCCGCGACAGTCGCGTCCATTATATCAAGATTAACTCTCTTATTCCCTTGGAGAAGGTATGGAAGGGCATATAAAAGTACACAGGCTCCCGAGGGAAGAGGTGGAGGGCATGAAGTGGGTGGGGGGTAGTTGGGAGAGACGTAAAAGAGGGGGAGAAGGGGTCCCAGGGAGCAAAAGAAGGCTGCACAGGCCAGGCCTTATAGCGCATATACACAAACCACCCACACTTTCGCGTGGAATACGAGAACGACGACAACGACAACGACGAAGACGTGGAAGTGGAGGAAGGAGGAGAGGAAGCAGAGAAGAAGCCGAAGAAGAAGAGGAAGAAGAAGAGGGTCAATGGTGTGTTCACGGTGTTCCCCGAGACGGCGCACGGGAACGGGGGTATATGCTAGGCATTCGCAGAAGAGGACATTATAAGGAGTTATGAGGTCCTGCTTCATACGTGAGCATCCTTGCCTCCGTCTCTCCCTTGCCACACTCTATCCTCCCACTATCCTCCCTCTTATCGTTCCTTCTTCCTCTTCGTTTCGGGGCCTCTCTCCTTCCTCTCTCCCATCTGTACCGCGGATTCTTATATACAAGATCTGCGGTGGTTCTTAATATCCTCCCCCTTTAGTGCCTCGCTTCTCGGACTGCCCTCGAAGTCGATCCACCGGCATTTTTGCCTGCCGCCTTTTTTTTATGGCCTGATATTGAGTTATACGCGCGGCGTATTTATCGTTCAAAATCCTCCGGCCGGACTCTAAAACGAAATAACGCCGGGGAGGAGGAAAAGGAGGTTGACCTTCGTGTTGGTACTTGTCTCGAGCTGCGTCCAGGGTAGATGAATCAACGGAGCGGAGGAAGATCGACTACCAATGTACCTATGCACTCAGAGATATTCCGTATGCGACAATTGATGATGTTTAGGACCATTCTTATGCTTCTGGTAGATACGTTGATCTTCGTCTATACAATTTTTCAGCAGTTGTTTGGGGGTGCGGACAGGAACGGCCACCGGCGCTCAGGAATGCGCTCGCGGGTGTGTTTGCAAAGGGCCGTCGATAGATCGAAAAGCGAAAGAATCTGTGGCGAGGTCATGACCCAGTGAAGTCCTCCCATCGGCTCGCTCCGCTCTCGATGCGAAAGGGGTGGCTATTAGATCGACTGAACTGGATTCTGGTAAGTTTTACAGCCCAGGGTTATAGCCCTCCATGACCATGCCGTAGAATCGCGACGCGTGTACCGACACAAGGTCGGAACCACCACCTACCCTCGAACTAGAGCGGTTACAATGGTTATGTCCGTAGTAGTGATTGTGGTAGTGGTGGTGGTATAATGGCAGCGGTACTGGACTGTACTATCCCTGTGGTTGCGACAGCCCCACTGACTCTTCGTTTCACCCTTACCTATACTGAGTGACTGGTACCCTTTACCCACCACCTATGCTCTTCCCTCTCTCCGTTACTCCCTTTGACCTCCACTTCGTGGTCGACCTCCAGCTAACATGCTCGATCCGTAGTAGTGTACCACCGGCAACCATGAATGGGGACCACGTTCTCTCTCTTTTCAGAGTTGGTCCAATGCCGCCGAAAGCACAAGGATCCCATGCGTCGTAGTATTTTCGACATAGTGACGTGATCCCGCGCAACCGAAACTCCTCCGGATTTCGTTGGCTCGACGTTTCTCTAAACCCGAGGCGTTCGCCCAGTTTAGATGGCGAATGCGAAGCTCTGACTCTCCCTATGACACATCTAGAAGCAGCGTTCCGAAATGCAGACAACTTTAATAGCAAGTCTCCTTTGGTTTTATCCGTAAATTTATTGCAGTGGATAAATTGATTTCTTTTGACGGCTTGGTTTGGTGATCTGTCAGGCGACCAGTCGAGACAACATTGTCCATTAATAACTACTAGACTGCGGATCTTTATGCTAAATCAAAAATGTTCGCATTGATTGTAGGACACAGTAGGACACAATTTAATTATCCCATTAAACTGATACATTAATGTCCTTAAATACTTTTACCATGTCCGCTGCTTTAAATTGTATGTGCCCATTTTTGTCATAAATGCAAAATCAAAAATGATTCATCAAATGATTCCAAGCCACAGGAGCGAAATAAAAATTTCTTTCTTCTTTTAATTATCTGATCGAGCTGAAACCAATACGCTGATGTCATTGAATCTTTTATGTCCGTTGCTTTAAATTGCGCTTGCCCATTTTTGACTACTAATCACTGAAGGAAAATTCGACTAAATTAATTATGCTCGTCTAGCTAACTAGCCGTGCGACCGTTCGGTGCAACAGTCGTCGGTGAAATACGAAGAAACTGTTCGGTCGACAATTCAATTATACCGTCTCGAAGGGAAAGCCCAAACTGGCCACGCACCGAAAAACTGGGGCGAGAGCGCTAGACAAAAGAGCATTGTGGTGAATCTTCTCTTTCGTGAAGGTATCACCAGCACCCTAAACAACGGCTGCGAAACTAAAAGAAAGGAGATTAACGAATTCAGGGGCACCTCGGTATTTTCACGGTTGATTACGATGCTCGCATTGTCTCGTGGCTCACCCTCCGGTAGAAAACGAGGAACATGGGTAAATAAGATAACAGATCGGGACTCGAGATAAACTTGCGTTTTCCATGGTCTCACGGACGTTAAAGATTTCGTCCCTCTATACATGTATCTTCCCTGGAGATGAATGTCGTTAGAGTACCATATTTATAACCCTGAAATTAACCTTTAAATTTTTCTGTATTGTTAGCGTTACGTAATTATAAAATATTTACTGCACGCTAGAAAGAATTTTATAAAAATTTGGAGGCGGATATTTTGTATAAGCCACCGGAGGCAATTCAAAATTTTCGAAACCAGGGCAGTTCTCCGCAAACAAGGGTATCTATCGGGTCGAGGAACTGCCTGTTCGGAATAACAATACGAACGTAATATAGTCGTTTATATTTTTGAAAGTTCCCTGTTTACTACGATTTCCCTGTGATTTCCTCCTTCCTGCGTCGCTGGCACGTTTATGCCTTCCTTTCCGCAGCCATCATATTTTTATCGTGGGGATATTCACAGATAGCGTCAGCGGGGCCAGGTAAACAACGCTCGAGGGGCAGAGTCGAAAACTAAATGAAACTGTCCGGGGAGCGCAATGTACGAAGACAAAAGGCCAGCGTGAATTTTCACACGCCTTGGCAGTTAACGGAAGAGAGAAAAAACGAGAGTGAGAGAGAGAGAGAGAATTGAGCGACGTTTTAAGGGTGGTCGCCCGTTGCGAACATGGACCGGTCATCACCTGGTCAAAGAAATGAGACTCGGTACCGCGTCGTCGACGGTACGTTATTGCATAAATTAATTCGCCACCCTCGGAGACCCTTCTTTTAATGTCCCCCTTCTGTACTTGAAGATTTAAGAAGGAGCCGGTGGCAGCTGATGGGAATTCTTACGATGCTACTGAATAGGACCGAACGCTGATGCGTCGCGTTGACCATAGTCCGTGCTGAACGATTACGACAAGCTTAATTATTCTTCCTGCGAGCGCCCCATTGTCATGGAAATACGTGTTTGAAGAGACGGGGCCGAGAGAACCTATATTCAGAAGACGCACGAGGTGCTGATTCAAAGTAGACCAACGATCTTCCGAAATTATTCACCGTAGAAATTAATAGAAGTATTATACAATAGACCGGATCGATAAAACATTTTTTTTCGAAATCGAAAACGTCAGAATCGAACGACAGAATCAAAATCTCAAAGTTGTGCGACGATGCCTTCAGGTTGCGAAAATATCGACATTTTTAATAATATTAAAATCGAAGTATATTCTGTCGTAGACACACGGCGTAAGGGCAAGTATGATTAAACATTCGTCAATATCCAACATTTTCTACGACGTTCTATAATATTATAGTCATCTTTATTCAGTACACATTTTTACGCCTTATGATGTAAATTAACCGCTTTAATCAGAATCAACTCTCGCTGTTTATTTGAACGGCATCTTGTAAAGTATATGCATTGCAAATTAGGTATGTTGTTAATACGTCGAGTTCATGTTAAAACCCACTAAAAAGGAAAGATTTGCATTGCCCTTTAGCGAGTCATGAATGAGAAGAAATTGCCTTTAAAATGTTGAAGTAACACTTAAGATTCTTTTTAGATGTTCTATGGAGAGCCCTTAAGTTTATCACGGATTAAAGTAAATGGCTTGTTAAAGCCGCAAGCGTTCTGGAGATTCGTCTTTGTATTAAGAATGCTGATAAAATTCTTTGAAGCTGTCATTTATTAGTAATTTAAATGTGCTCTATAATTATCCTGGTGTATATATTAATTATAGGGCGAGGGAAGGTTGCATGCGGCCCTACCATAATTAAGACATAATTGTTCCAGAAATAGAGCTCATCCTTCATTTTTTATAATCATTGCCAATGTGTGCTTGGCTATACATATCGATCGGCGATATTGGAAACTTTCTTTCTTCCTTCGCGACGCTAATTAATTGCAACCTGTACTTTTCCCTTACTTCGTAAGAACGCCATTTCATTCCGAACATTTCCAAACTGTTTATTTTCTATTATCCGAATTCAAAAAATTAGTAGAAAATTAGTTTCCAAGCTTTAGTTTTAGCTAAACAATTTACAAATCAGAAGTAATAAGATTCGCAGTTGCAAGTGCAATATTCAGATGGAAATTCGAGCGGCAAAAACGTGGAGGAAAATTTCACTGATACAACACACACAAACCACACTCTATTTCCTCTCGTCAGTTAATTCTTCCAGGAAGCAGAGCCTACAGAGATGTTTTCTTCTAGCTTCCCTTTCCCCCCGGAGGGTTTCGGGGAACTTCAAAAACTGTTTCTCACGGTGGCCGAAAGGGACGGTCCATCAGGTAAGCCTGATTGTGTCGTTCTCGTCGATTAGTTTGGGAGTTTTCCGAAAATTCGGGATCTGCATTATGCTCCCTTTGGTCTCGTGAATATCGAGCTTCTCTTTTGTATCGTTCTATCTGCATCCCCTTTATGCACCTTTTGCCAGACACCTGCGGTGCGCTCCGCTGCTCGCCGAATCATCGTAATTTGAGATTCCGTCGGATTTTCACCGTTCATATCCCTGGGAGTGGACTTTGTGGATTTTCTGTCGCTCGAATGCGAATCGGGCGGAACGAGACAGTGGATTCCGATCATATGCTGCTGATGTTCGATCAAATAGTTTAAAATAATAACCTCGGAAATTTTATTCGAACAACATTATTTTTCCTACAATATATGCAAACCATTAGATGAAGTTTTGTTACGTTTGCAGCAAGAATGAACGTCCTCTGCGGGGATGACAATTGCAATGAACGAAAGGCGGGAGATGCTAAGGAGGATGGTTCTCACAGCAACGGCAGGCGGCTATTATTTGCGAGGAGGAAGTGTCGCATCGTGACTGGCCAAAACACGCGGAGTTTGCAGCTCCGTCGAGAATAAATCGATTCCCTGGATGCCGATAATGATCTATCAGGGACAGAGCTAGGCTGGTGATCGCGCCGGGTCATTGTGCGCGCGTATCTGCCCCGGTGAAATGCATGAATTCGTCGAAAATCATGCGATTTCGGGACAACAAAGCAGGAGAGAAGCAAAGCTGTGAAAGAGGGAAGCGATCCATCTTTGGTATTCATTCGGCGAAAGAATGAGCCGTGGGAGACGGAGCTAGGTCGTTCTGGAAGAGGGTGGACAAGAGATGATGTCGGTGGTAATAGAGAACGGAAGAAGCGAAAGAAAGAGAAAGAAAATTAGGAATAAAATTAAACCAGGATAGAGGAGGGGGAGAAGGTATGGAGCACAGAGGACGCGTTACGGTGGACACCAGGAACGATTGAATCAAGAAAGGTGTCAACCCCTATTGTGCACCAAGACCTTCGTGGGCTGGAATTTTGTTTTACGCTGCAACGGAACGCCGAATCACGGACGGCCATAATGAGTGGCTGGTGAGCGCATTGTCATGCTAATCTCGCCATGGGGACCATGGAGATGCTCCTCTCCCTGTAGTTTAGGGAGGATCAAAGACCAAGGATCTTAGGTGGACAAAGGGACGACCAGTCTCCCCCGATCCAGTCGCCCTTGGCTAGAAACTGATTTTTATATTTCACATTGCTCGCCGTCTAGCAAGAGATGCAGACGATTCCACCGAAAGCGGAAAAATTAAGAATTATGTCTCTCGTCAATTAACAAATTACTCACCGACAGACTACAGACTTTTTTCTATGGTTATTGTGTAGTAAAAAGGAACTTAAAAATCTTCTAGAAAATAATTGGACTACGTTCTTGAAGATCTCCCGCGTCCCAACTGTCGAAAGGAAAATGAGCAGCGATTAGCCAGAGGAAACGGTGATTGGTAATTCAGCGCGGTTCACGTGAACTCCGTAGTTACACAAGCCCGATAGGAATCTTCTGAGCAAATAGCCTCGGCTGCCCGGGCGAGAACCAGACACCATCTTCTTCGGGTCAAACAAAAGTAGCGTGGACGTGCCTTGGATCCACGTTGAAAAAAAAATTTCGGATACAATCGAGCGATCCTTTCGTTCCCCGGATATCACAGAATCGAAATCTGTGAACAAAGAATCGATAGATCGGGAGGTACGAGAAACCCGAGGACTATTAGTGTCGAATGATTAGAGAACACAGCACTCGGTTACGCCCTTTTTCTAAGACTTCGAAAGATGTCTCTGGCGTGAGTCGTGTTCTGAAATTCGAGGTGACGAATGAATCCGAGTAATTCCTTTTAACACCGATCGGTCTCGGTCAGGTGGAGAAATCTCGGCCAAACTAAAACCTGAGGCCCGACAGGAGCGTACCTGGGCCTCGAAGCACCTGGCACTTCTGAAGAGCTCTTCCTGAAGAAAACTTAGTCTCTTGTATTGTCTTGTACATAATTGTTTTATTGATTTTAGCGATTTAGATCGTACGGACTTTCTTAATGTAATCGCAATTTTATTGACAGAATTGAATTAGAAAAGCAAAAACAATTATACATTAAATTAAATATGGATATACACTGAACACACACACACACATAAAATTTCAGGAAATGGAGCTAGTTAATTATCCAATCAAAAATGTCAGAGGTCGAGTGAGATCGTTAATGGTTGAAATGAATCGGCGTTGATCCAGGTGCAGGGCGTGGTGCCAGATGAACTACACACGCCCCTGACTTCTTCAGCACCCACCCGTGCAGGTAAACTCCTACGAAGGTGAAGCCAGGTGTGCGAACCTCGAAGGGTAGCGAGTCGGTATTTCTTTCTCCTCGCAGGCTTATTGTTTAGTTTATGTAGGCCTGACCCGAGACCGGTCGCTAAACTATTTGTTTACTAATGACGAATTGTCCAGTTGCCGAGGTCCACGATCCCAGCCTCCCTCCCTGCGGCTATTTTCTTTTCTCGCATGTTCTGCGTCCTTCTCCATCATTCTCGGCCCCCCTCTTCGCTTCGCGTCCGTGTTCCACCCACGCGTTTCGAGTTCCTCAAGATTCCAGGCTGGAAAAGCGTACACTTTACGCGCGACAACAAAATCGACTTACATAAAGGCCAAATAAATATATGCCTTCGACTGAATTCGATGGAACTGTGCTGCGCTCTTTGCGCCGAGCCTCGTCGTGAATTTTTTATGCGTTTCTTGCGGATCGCGCGAGTTTGGAAATCGTGAATAAGAAAGAGGGAAAGTGAATGGAAAGGAGAGTTTCTTTTTAAATTGAAATCTGATCGGGATGTTAAGCCCGCCGAATTTTGCCTCGCAGCGATTGGTAAATCGCCGTCGACCAAAATACCGTCACCGTGTGCTGAAGTGAATTAATAATAGCGTTTTCGAGAGTTCGCGAAATTGGAAGAATAAAATAGAAACGATCAGCCGCGTTAATTAGCTCCGCAGCGGAGAACGTGTTTCGCAATCGCGCGGTTATTAAAAGAGGTGAACAATAAGAAGATAATCGCCGTTGGCGGACGACAGAAATTACATAGTTTTAAACCGAAGGAAATGAAAGTCTTCAAAGTACGAGTACCTGCACGAGTAAAGATTTTCGAAACCGAAAGTCGGTGAAGCAATTACTTCATTGCGTTTGATGGTGTTTCCGCGTCGATGAAGCAATTACTGGCAAGGAAATCGATCGTTAATTGCTCATTACGTATGTGCCGTCTCTCGGCCTCGTATGTGCGTGCGATTATTTATGATCACTTGAAATTGCAAGTGCCTTGGGCATATGGGTTTGATGCTCTGAGAAACGGCAAAGCAAATAAAGTAGGCAGGACAGTGTTGTGCGCGTAATTAGAGCCACATAATTATAGTACAGCACTATAGTAAACGGTTTGTAACGTTGAAACGCACAAAACATCGATACCACCATTAAGTTGTTCTCTGCGATACGAAGAGCAAAAGGCAATAGGAACGTGGGAACACCGTGATCAGAGAGATCCTGCTAATATTACAATCTCGGCAAGACGGGATCGGACATCTGCCCAATTTTTTCTCTCTCTCTCTCTCCCTCTCTCTCTTTTATTTACGTTCCCGTCGTTCATTATGCTATCCCGTGCTTGTTTCATTTACGCCAATGGAATAACGAGATTAAACTAAAACCTTATTACTCTTCGTTTAACCTGATTTTACGAGGCTAAATCTCATTACATTTTATTGGCTGCGCGAGAATTTTCTCAGTCGAGTCTGCAATTTTATGTAATAAAAATCGGCATTATTCGGAGGGAAATATGGCTATCGTTACAAGCAGGCGTGTTTATATGTGAATGAGCGTGCGGACATGCTCATTCATATAAGAAAAGTGTCCCAACTCGAAATATATTTCTAAAAAAAGTATAATAATAAATACATAAATTGTGGTGTACTTTTTATAACGAATGTACATGACAATTAAAGTATCTAAATAACAACAAATTATTTTACATTCCTAAGTTGGTGATATGCAATAAAACAAATTGGCAATTTTAGGTAACTCTCAAATGGCTCTTCTGTGAAATTTCCTTCTTTTTGACTTACGTCACTTTTAAAAGGAAAGAACTAAAATAATATTTTCTTATTACACAGGTATGGACTGTGAACACGTTTGCGCAGATATGAAGGGAGGTTGATTATTCTAATTTTCTGTGTACCTTGCATGTACGACGAAGCAAAAACTGTGAAGTCTAGAGGAATCTTCCCGCAATTAGCTGGAGCAATTTTTTTCCCGTTGTTGCTCGCAGGACAACGGGAGGAAAAAGAGCGAGGAATCCTGGAAACGAGGACAACTGTTAGCCGCTTTCGCGTGAGTTTATCCAAGCTGAGAAGGCATGGGTCCTGGAGGAGTCTCGAGTCCTCGGGCTAGTCGCGGATCATCCATCCAGCCAATCGGAGCTAATTGGCCTCCATGGGTAATTACGCGCAATTAGGAGTAGACCGGCCTGGCGTCCCGTCCTTCTCGTCCTTTCTCTCGGCTAGTCTCGCTCTTTCGCTTTCCTCCGGGCCCCGACTTCTTTCAACGAGAAAACCTATACATCGAGGATATAGATTGGAGGAAGCAGGACATCTGAGGCGGCCGAAGTGTACAGAAGGACGGGGAGAGGATCGTAGCCAGGACACGAACAGAACCACGCCATCCTCCAGGGCCTGAGTGGGGGCAATAGAAGGAACTAACAGATAGCCGGCAGGTACACAAATTATCCGGCGACGAAAAAACAACGGAACAGCAATTAAATAATGCTACGTCGCCACATAGTAGTATTCCCTACCGCTCTCTAGTTTATACCGGGTGGGCCGCACAGAAACACGAATTATTCATTTTTACACTTCTTAGTTGCTTCTACCTGATTTTTTAACTACGTTTTGTAGAATTTTTATGCTCGTATTTTGCGAATTTGCACATACAATTAATGCATTAATATATAATGCATTAATATCTCACGATGGTATTTCCAACTTTTTGTTACTGTCAGAGTCATTCTGACTTTCACATAACGAACAATGTAAATGGAGGTTGAATAAAAATCTGCAGTGTTTTAGAAATTAATTTTAGTCTTTCTCATTTAATGACTGTAAAATCGAGAAATATAATAATAAAATTTTGTCAGAAAATGTAAGGATCGGTTATGGAGTCTGCTGGCAATCGACGCTGAGGAATGCGGATCGCAGAGATCTATGGATCACCCGTTACGTGAAGACATCGAAGCTGCGTCATAAGACACTATGTGTGGCGGTCCGGACCGTTGCATTAGAACACAACCCAGCTCATTACCGCTGGCACAATTAAGGCCCAATTTCGGGGTATAATGGCCGTCAATCTGGCCGCACAAAAAGTCCGCGGTTGCTCTGTTCGAAGTTAGAACCGCGCCGGCGCGGCGCGGCGTCCCAGGTCGGCTCTCTTCCAGCCTCCACGAATCTAGTTTTCGTGTTTGAAGGAATGAAGGAGTAAAGCTAACTTTATTTTATTATCCAACTTCGAGGAACAAACGTAAACAGCATCGTTAATGAAAACCTTAATGAAGATATTTAAACTGCTTCACAGAGAAAAAGCAGAGAAAATTGATGGAATAGTGTACATTAATTTCTAAAAGTTCTCTCAACATTCGTAATTCCACAGCCAGTACGAAGCCACCGTTCCACAAAATCGAATCGAAAAACATTTGAACGGCGTCGACAATTTTTAAATTGGACATTGCCGGAATTTTTCGCAATTGCAGTCTATTTCCAAATAAAGGGGGGTAATTGAAGCGTAATCGCGCGCGCGCTACGCTTTACGGAGTGTATTTGGAAAAAAAGGATCGTCGAAAATCACGTTGTTCGCGAAATATGAATTCCTTCCTTTCAATGTCGTTCGAACCAAATTCGATTGGCGAATGAATCGGCGCGGCGCGGCGGCATTGACGGCGAAATATTCGAAAACTGGAGAGCACGGGGAGACTGCCGCAGCTATGGATCGGACAATAGGATCGCATCCGATTTTTGCATGCCAATTTCGCGCCCGGCATTGTGCCGTAGACAATACGCCAATAATTACGCTAAACGGCGACTATTCATACGCCCATTCGACCGGATTCAAACCGCCTTTCCGTATCCATTATCGTCGCGCGGCGCAAATAATCGTTCCGATACTCGTTGGTTCCACTTTTTTTTTCTCTGGTTAAACGCGTGTCACAGGTAGCATCGATTATCGATTGGTAATTCGAGTACGTTTTGTTCGATAATGGCTAATGAAATTTCTAACGCCGGTATTTTCACACTGGAACTCCCATGATATCGAACTTTCTCACACGTTAATTCTCAGCGCGGAATTCATTCCTGATAGATTTAACGTAATTACTAGACAGCGGATCTTTATGCGGAATGAAAATTTTCTACTTGATTTGCAACAAACTGGAGCGGAATAGAAATTTATTTTCATTCTTAACACGCTTAATAGGTTGAAAATAATAAATATCAAAATGTTGTTACTGTTTGAAATTACACCTACTCATTTGAAAATCACACTGTGTTATCCTGAATTATAGCCGTATAGTCACAATTTTAAAACACTTGACCTACAGTAATCGAACCATTTTTATCTGCTGAATTTTCTAAAATCGGCAGGTCCGAACAGGAAAGCCCCGTTAAACAATTTTTTGTTCTCGTTGTACGGGCAGTTCGATGTATAAAAGAAAGACTGTCTGCTCGGCAAAGGGCTGAATTTCAGTCGAGTCCGCGTACCGCGGTAATTTCCATGGATCCATCGATAAATTCTTTGCAGGTATGGGGCGGCGCGTTAAGCAGGACTCCGGGGGCAAAGGAAATGGCAACGTCACGTAACAAGCGGCAAACGAATTTCCATCAAAACTACTGCGTCGTGTCTTTACCGTATCATCCGGAGCGTATGTATACGTATACATATAGAGGCTGTGTTGGTCCTGGGGTGAGTAGCGCGCGCGTTTGAAAAAGGGCGGGAGAGGATCGGTGCAGCGTGCAAATCGGATTTCCTTTCGTTAGAGTCGCTCGCTCTCGCCGGGGCCCCGGGAACGATAGCTCGGTCTCGCTCTCGCATCTCGTTATACGGCTCTTGTAGAAGAAAGTTTACAAAAGAGAGACAGCATAGTCTGCTTACGGTGGAACGCAAGACGGGAAGAGGAAAAGGATCTCGGCCGGCCGTGCGGCCCGGGTGGAAAAGGGGGTGGAGAGAGAGAAGAGAGGGGAGAGGGGCGCATCTCTTCTCCCTTTTACTCGTAGAAAAGAACGGGCCAGAGGTGTGAGCTGCGGCGCAGGGCTAACCGCTCGTTTATTATGCATCGAAATGCCAGCAACGATGCCACGCGAGTGGACAGGACGTTGTAAACGCTCCGCAAAAATGAAGTAACGGCCGGCGCTGCTCTGAGTGATTCCGCGTCGCTCCGGGCTATAACGCGCGGAATGGGCCTCCGATGCGCTTGTTCCGAGACCGGCCAAGGACCACAAAGTCCTTTCGTTTTCGCGCGAACCCTCGTTTTATCGGTAATATGATTCCTATCGATTGGTCCCGCGGACGATCGATCTCCCCTTCCTCTCTCTTTCTCTCTCTCTTTCTCTTGGACTCCTCTCCTCTATCCCCGGTCGCGTCGTCGAAGCGATTTCACTGCAAATAATCCTTTCCCTAAAGGTACGTGTCCATCTGAGAGTAAAACTATCGGGAGTTACTCTCGAGAGTCAAATTCGTCAGTGTACACGATATTGAGAGCGGAGAATGAACAGTAAGTTGAAAATCGCGTTTTAATGTCAACTAGAAACAAGAAAAAATATCGATATCCTCGAAAACTTCCGAAAAAATGCCCTCGAGAAAAAAATAAAATTTGCAAAGCATTCACCTTAATTATAAAGATTAAAGACGTGTACATATGATTGCACAGCTCGGAAACCATTTTCCTGTGTACAATGTAGACGAAATTCGCGAGAACTGGTCCCGTTAAGTATGTCAACCCTCGTAAAATTGAAATTTATTTCGCAATGCCACGGAAGCATTGATTCAGCCACGTAATCAGAAACTTTCACAGTGTAATTAAGCGATAACAATAATCTGAACCTAGAAATAATTTCCAGCCCAAATAATTCCAGTTTACGAACGCTTTGTTTGCCGAACTCCATCGAAAGCTGCCGGTAAAAAAAGTATAATCAATTTCGAATTTCTTAATAACGCCACTTCGCTGGAATTTAAAATATGTATTTAGTTGCTCGAATCGAGACCGAGCGTATTTATATTCATGGAATGTTTTATCTCGACGTAATTAACGTAATCATTTATATGCCGGATTGATCTTCTGCACGAAGAGCAGGCATGCAACATTGTTACAAGGCCCGTTTACGATATATAAAACCACATTGATTGCTAAGTGATACGTACGCGAACGCTTTAATAGCGAAACTCGGCCTACGCCGATGCACGGTGAAAGATAAGTCGTCGTGTATACGAATAGGTGTGTCGCGTACGATCGGTAATTACTTCGATTGTCAGGTCAAATAATTACTGTCGGAACAGAGAGAACGGCGCTGTTGATTAATCACTGACTCACCGTTCTGGGACTAGCACGGCCTTCGTCCCCCCGGTTTCTGCTGACGTCACATTCTCTGCATAAATCTGAAACAAACAAAAATCGTGTTGCCTCATTACACTTCACTTTCGTAACTACCATATTGCATCCATATAGAAATACACAGTCGATGCTCGAATTATTAGGGCACTTGAAAATTCTAGGAAATTCGCCAACGAAAAAGAACGGACGCTTAACCCTTAGCAGTCGGGGGGGTACAACCTGTACCATCATTCACAATATTTCACAATTTGCATTATTAAATATGTTGGTATTTAATCAATAGACAGCGGATTTCATGCGTTCATTATAAAAATGAGTAGGTGTAATTTAAAAAAGTAAAATCATTAGAAATATCAGGTCGTTAAGTATGAAACTAAAAAATAATTGACAAATAAAACACAATTTTCAAACACATTTGTCAAGTTTCATAACGTCCTGATATTTAAACATACCGTTACATTATTTTTAAACTATTAAATATATTAAGAAAGAGAAAATAAACTTCCACTTCGCTCCAGTTTCCAATTCAGGTACTACATTTTCATTTTGCTGTTTTTATAAAATTAACAAAATCATATACAATGGAATTATTTTAGGTCGGAAGAAATGTTTAATTATCAAATGAAAATAGCTCCGACTGCAAAGGGTTAATACGGTCCAGCAAAAGTAGCAGATATCCAGCTCGAGACAAAGTACAGTCCGGGGGCCGGGTCTCCTACGGCGATAATATACTGGCAGCCATCACCGGTGTAACGAAAGGGTTAAACCTGGTTCGAAAGGCGCAAGGCATGATGCCGAGGAACGAACTCATGACACGTCGCGGGGCACCGGGAACGAGATCCTCGATCATGGCCGTCGGAACTTGTACGCACAAGCAGGCATACACCGGGATCTAATTATCCCCGTGGCTGTCGATAAAAACAATATTAATTTCCCTTGGTATATTGGGCGAGAAGCGTGTCGGCGTACCGAGTGCTCCTCTACAGCAACGCCTTAAACTCTGCAAACATTTTCAAAGATGACGAGAGATCGAGGCGGACACCCGGTATACGTGTACCGGTAATTCAAGCAGCGGTTGCTCGATGAGCGTATTCTATAATTAGTACCGGCGAGGAAATTTTTATTTTCGTTTAAACTTGAACGTCCTTGCCGGCAAACCCATCGTCATGGATTCGTATATTTTTCTCTCCCCTCTCTTCCGTCTCTCCTCTCCTCCTACGATCCCAGCCGGCTCGATAATAATTATTACCGTCCGACGTATTTTTTCACCTAACGCCGTCCTCACCGTTCTGGATTAGGTCGACTGCGTGCGCAGTATCCGCTAATTCTTCTCCGGCGGTCAGTTTCAAGAAAGAAAGAAAAAAAACGAAAGAAAGATACCGAAGATTATAAATAAATTGACTCAGAGCCGCCACCGCGATACCTAGCGTCGTTGTACGACCACCTGGCGCCTTCTTTTCTTCTCCTAACTCCATCTTGCTCCGATCGAAAATAGCCGGCAATCGTTAATAACACGATTAATTTCTCGGTTGAAAGATTCATGGCGACTATAAATAAAATATGTTGCGAGACAAAACGATTGAAGATCCCTCGCAAAGTTTGTATAAAGTCGCCGGTTCTCTTATTTCAACTTCGGCTTCGCTTCTATAAATTCCCTGGCCGTTCGCTCATTACGGTACATTCATCGCATTAATCTTGATATAATGCGTTAAAATGAACGGGTCAGGTACCTACTGTATCTCATTTTTTCGTTTCGGATCATGTATTTCTTTGCGTTGTTAGCGGTGATTTTCAACCTTCGATCTATAATCACTATACAAAACCGCGTGCAATTTAAATAATAATAAATGGATCATTTTTAAGGTAAATCAAATTTCAGCAAAGTTGTTTGCTTTAAATACAGCTCTCTTGCTCCCGGCTACATTCAATAAATTTGTTCCCTGAGAAACAATTACTGTTTGCCAAACTGCACCTCAGCGATTACAAGATTGGCGTGTAATTTTTCTGTTCATGTATAAATTTCTGTAAAAATTAGTTGATTCCGATCTGGAGAGAAAAGTGTGCGGGAATGTGTTAACAGTCGAGATATAGTATTGTCCGCAGACATATATTCCGGATGATGAATTTCGCAAGCCTCTCGGAAATAATGTTACCGGCGTTATTCCTGTCGGCGGTTAGGGTACCGGCCATACCGCCGATGATTAGTGTTTTTGGTATTTTTCGCAAACGACCGCGGCTAATAACTCGTGACTGGAAACTCAAAAAACGGCCATAAATCCGCGGAGAGCGAGAAGGATGGAGGGAGGAGAGGGGGAGGGGAAGGATTTTGTTTTCACAATTTAGTGATCGCTATTTTTAATTCATCCCGCGTAATTTCGAGAGCTTCAGCCTTGAGCGACTCGATGAGATTCATGCTCCGCTAACCGGCCCGGTCAAAACTATTCTCTATGTATTACACGCGCTCATACATTTTCATTTTGAGGACGTGCGTCGAAAATGAAACAACAGGCATTCTACGAAGCCCGCGATGGGCTCGTCTTCGGGTAGGAAACCCGGCGTGCGTGGATAAAGAGAGAAGAGAAAGAAAGAGAGAAAGAGAGAAAAATAGAGGAATAAAGAGAAGACAAATGAGAAAAGGCGCGAGAGATGAACGAAAAAAGGACGGCCGAGGGTACGTCTTCACGGTGCCGCGCTACTTTAGTTAATTAGGGGCAAAATAAGACAATGTTCGCGGTCAGACTAGCAGATTCGTTTCCCTCGTCTTCTTCGCCTCTCCTCGGCTCCCTCGTTTTCTGAATCTCATTCGACTTCCAACCCCCGGATCCACCTTTTAACGTTCACTTTTCCCGTTCTCGCTACCTTCACTTATTTGTGTCTCACTGTGTTTGTTTAATCAGACGCCGGACTCAGTCTTCATTACTACCGCTAATTTATCTACCTTGTCCCCCAGCTATTTCTATCTGTCCGTCCTGACGCGCACCCGTCTCCGAAAAGAGAACACTGGCTTAGCCAAATAGGCGTAAAGGGATTACAATGAAACCGTTCACTTTCATAAACAAACCTTTATTTATCGGACTTAACCTTTCGAAGCATTTCTCTTCTGTCCTAATCGCAAGTTCACAGGGTGGAAAACAATTACATGGTGGTTACAGAAGATTGTTGACCTTTTGATCTTGAAGTTCAAGGTCAGAGGGTGACAAATAATTTTCTTTACACGAGTCCTTTTGACCGCCCTAATTTCAGCGAGAGACGCGTTTAGTCGGCGCGATGAAATACTTTCTACGAGCGGTTGCGGTTAAGTGACTGTTTTCCATAATCCTTCGGGACGTGTGCAGCATTAACGCAGAATTTGGAATTAGCAAACCGTGAAAGGATTCGGGGACAGAATATTGAATTGCCGATCGGGTGGAATCGCTTCGAATACGAAATCCCAGGGAACAAATTAACGTGCGCGTTAAATTAACTCGGTCAGTCGTCGTGGAATCAACCACCGCGTCGGGAGCCTCGGGTAACGCGTCTTCGCAAGAAGGGACAAAAGAAAGTTCGATGGCGGGACGAGTCGAAGCGTCGTACAAGGGGCTCCTGGATATCGACGGCAATATTCGTTAAGTCCTGCTAAGACCCTGTATGCGGTGTAGTTCGTTCATTCGGATTGCCAAGTCTCTCGCCGTCCCTCTTGCTCTCTGATTTCCTTCCCCTTTGCTCTTCCCTCTCCTTCGACGCTCCACAGAACGATGGATCTCGAGAGGAGAGGGTGGCGATCGTTTCTCCGCATCGTCTTTCTCACCCCCCGTTGCACACTTCCACCGAAGATGCATCTATGGCAAAGGATTAACGTGTCAATATAGCGTTTGTTTAATTTCGAGATTCCCCGCCTGCGATCCGGGCGCTCAGCACCCTTTCAACGCCCCGAGCGAAAGATTTATTGCAGGGATTTCGAATTCGCGCTCGGGTTTTGCTAATGAGCCGTTCTAGTTACAACCTTTTAGATGTTTCATCCTTTTTCGAGTACGGGCAGTATGTTTGTAATGTTGTATGGTTGTATGTTGATGAAGATCACAAATATTTAATGAAAATCTTTGTGGACCGTTAGTAAGTTTAAAATGATATACAGCGTGAAACTTGTTCTTCCTGACACGAGAAAGTTAGAAGATTTTTCAGTAAGAAAATCCATTAGGCACGTATGGAAATGAGAAAATCAGCCAGTCTCCGGTGTACATAATTTTGATTGAATGCATATGAATGTTTTATCATAAAAGGCCGTGACGTTCGCGCGTCTCGTAAGTCCACGCGATTATGAGAGAACAGTAACGTCATTCCAGCCGATTCCCATGCACATAAATACTTCCACCATTCGACTTTCCACTTCGTCAAGGGTGAGTGTCTCTCGCGTTATGAAATTCTTCCCGACCACGGACACGGGAGAATCCTATTAAAGCATGTGTGAGAAGTGTATTTTCTATAATTATTCTGTAACTAACATAAGCCGTGAAAGAAAAATTAATTTTAATAGCACATAATTATGTGACAGAAATGATAATGGAAAATTAATTATATGTCAAGTATTACAATGGTAACGAACGAAGTGACGAATGCGACGAATCAACGATCGGACAACAGCGGCAGTCGATAGCATTTAAAACCATAGAATGAATTCCCGTCCCATCAAGATTACTCTCTCTCTCTCTCAGCACTCTGGGAAATGAGGGTCTTTATTGCAATGCAATGTAACGGCCTGAAGGTCATTGTTCAACCGTTTTTAGGGTTCGAGCAATGACCAGTTCCGCCGCGCATGAGAACGGACTGAAACAAAAGCTAGCAAACCTGTTGGAAACAATCGGGCACGGTTCACCCCTGGTTGGGGCAGCTTACAACGCTCGGAAGGGGGATGAACAGTTGGGTGACTTTTTTTTCCGGCTAAGAGGAACTGCCGCTGTGCGACACTGGCAACATGTGTGTCTTCGTGTTGTCACAATGAGATTGGCCGATCATCGTTCCACTATATTTCATGGCGGCTTCAAAGCTCGCCGATCTATGACGAATCTTTCCGTTTCCCCACAGGAAAAATCAATCATCCCGTTGTCCACTAGCGGCCTCATTATCCATTAACGTTACTTAAAATTTCCACAGTCGTGACATCAACGTGGATCTTGATAAATGCTAATTCGATGCAAAAATTGTCATTTCGAATATTTATACACGCTATATAAAAGTTCGAAAATCTGTCTCGGATATTCCCGTGTAAAATTTCGAAAAATCGCAGTCTGTCGATGGATGTAGGTTCGCCTGGAAGGTTCCTAGGCAGCATTCGACTCGGCGATTTTTTCTCCTATCTCATCCCGATTGCTTTCCATTCGTTCTATGCGCGTTCCTCGTATTTCCCTCGTTTTCCGTCTTTCTATACAGTTCTCGACGTTCTTACTTTCAGAACGAAGCTGGGAAGGATGCGGGGTCATTGCAGTAGCAACCATGAAGGAGTGGAGAGGTGCAGGGACCAGGGGTGAGTTGAAGGAAGTAAGCTAGCGTAGGTTGCCGAGGGGGTGTTAGGGGGTGCGGAGGGGTTGGTCAGTGCTCCTTACTTAGAGGGTGGCGAGTCTGTTCTTAATTAACGCTCGCCTCTTTTGCTGCACAACCCCTCGCCACCGTGGCACCGTAATGAGGCTCCTCGAGTATGTGTAGCCTGTGTGTATGTGTACGTGATATGTAAGTGTCGGCGGGCACGGTTAGCTGTGTGGGTGACCTAGATGAGACGCGCCCCCGTCTAGCTAATTCTTTTCTTCCGCGCTGACCACTAAAGTAAGTAGATGGTCGTGCACGAGGCATTGTCGTCGGTGTGCGAGCTTCCTGGGTTTTTGTGCCGGGACCTACCAACGTCTGGAAAACCATGTACACGTACGTACCAGCCACGTGTTCGTCTGTGTAACCATATTCCTCCGGCATCGTGGAGCTTCGAACGCGCTAGCATCGTGAGAGTTACGTGGACGTAAACGCGTAGCATACCTTCCGCGCATTAAAATGTATCGCAATAACTTGCTCACCCTGTTATTATGTGTCTTGTGTATTAGTGGCTGGATCGAATGTCACCGGTAACGTGGAATTTCCTATTGCGCAGTCCTACGCGACGAGACGAGTGTATTGTACTCCGGTGATCGATCGCATTCGCTAACGATTTCTTCTGGCTCCTTATTACAATTAACCGCCTCCCGGCTGCCATTTCGCTGAGAACTGGCGCGGACTTGCCAGCCGGTTGTGGTTAAGTATACTCTTTTACAAGAGAATTTTGCATTTGCGTTTGCATTCATTGTGAGACATAGAAACCAAATAGAATACTGATTCTAAGAATATTTTAAAATTGATTATACATGTTCAAATTATTGGACACGATACGCTTTCATAATTTATTTTATTTAGACCATGATTATGGAAAATATCGAAGAGTCTGAATCACCAACAGGTCACAGCAACATCCCTAACGTACTACAATATCCATCATAGAGAAAGAAAATGACGATCGCCGTCCTCCTCGAAGAGTTAATAAAAAAGGGAAAAGCATCGACCGACAGACAGGAAGGTCGAAAATCGACGAGCGTAGAGTTTCCCCGACATGGGAACGGAGAGGCAGACGGGATCGCGACACATCCGTCCGGAGTTGGGCGTTAAATTCTAAACCGTGAAATTTGGTCGTTGGTTTCGCACGGCGACCGGCAACCGGCGAAAGACACAGGCCGGCCGTCACGAAGAAATGAAAAGGCGGTCGGAACACGATCGACGGGCCCATTCTTCAGTCACATCCTGGGCCGGACCCACCTCCGGCTCCGTCTTCCACGCCGGCCGCCCCGTTTCGTAGCGGATCGCGGCGTGGATAACAGCAATTAAGCCTTCCCCGTTAATAGAGACGATTGTGATTAATTATCGGATTTAATGACCGGCTACTTGTACTTGTAAATATATAGGGACATCGGACGCGCATGTGGCTACACCGTAAAAATTAGAGACCATGATTCCTTGGTGCACTCCTACCTTCTCTCTCTCCTCCTGTCTACCTCCTGCTAGCCTACCTTCCTTCCCCCCCTGCACCATACTTCTTGCTGCTCGGTCTCCTTCGTCCTCCGTGTGTCACCGGTGCGGCGTGTATACGCGTGTGCTTCGGCCAGAGAGAAACGGCCCTGTCACACTCCGGTGATCTTTTAACCAGCAATCAACTAGGGCTGTGGGATCGACCAACTTGGTATTGTAACAAACCTAACCTGACGTAGATACGCGCGACTATTCACCAGGAGAGTCACTTTCCAACCGATACCAACCGACAACTATGCCTCGACGCATCAGCCATTCTCTTTACTTTGAAATACCCCCGGCAACACACGATTCTAGTCCGCAGAATTTCTCCGGGGGCTGAAACACCTGATTCAGACCTCGTTAAACTAAAACAGGCTGCGTCACCGCGCGGCACCAGCATCTACCTAAATCACTATTTTTGTGATTAACCGGCTGTACAGTCGAAGTTGTTTCAAATCGCTCGTTTGCGTGTCCTTAATGCCAATTAGCCAAACCTATTCGACGAGAACGAAACAGTTCTCTAAAAACTGCAGACGACACATCGTTCTACAATTAGTAAATTTTTGTATAGCTTTTTTACTAGTTGATCTTTTATTTATTAATATATTCTTTATCTCAAAGCTGTTTGGTATTGCTCAATGTTATTGTTTTTTCAGGGTATTCTTAGCTGAGAAATTATTGTGTGTTTTTTAAATTCATTCGAATTTTTGTGAAATTATTTTCACAGGAGATATTTTCACAGGAAATTATTGAGACAGTATTTGCAATATTAACGCGCCAATGCATAGTTAAGTATTGTGCATTCACGCAAGATGCCAGCGCGGGAGGGCGTGAGCTCACGTACCAAAATTAACTCTAGACTCTTGGCATTTAAAAATAATTGGTAATTATCGGAATTATTAATAGTTCGACCGGGCTGAGCCGGCGATACGTGGAAGTATGTAAATAAGCATGAATTTATTAGTAACATGACGAAACGTTTTAAAGCGTGACATCATTACGTCAACAGTAATTTTTGTTGATCATGCGTCGATTAAACGTGACTATTGCTCGTTTGATTTAGAAATGATATTACCAAGTAGAAATGGTTTTCATGGACTGCGACGAAGTTGATTATTATCTATTATACTAATAAAATATTGTATTTTGTGTCTATCTATATATTTTTAATAGAATAAAATACTTTTAGTAAGTACTGTGGAATATGTTTCAGAATCATAATAATAGAAATTCATATAAATAGAATAATGTTGACCAAGTCAATGATGACTATTCGTTTTTAAATATCTTGAAGTGCTAAAAATTTGATGAACAGAAGTAGAAGTAATTTCTACTACGAAATGAACTATTTTATCGTTTCTGTATAGATATCCATAAGAAATTCCATTTAAAAAAGAGAACAAAACGCAGTTGGTGCGATTGAAATCTACGCAAGAAGCTGAATGTGCTTTTTTTCTTTCAACGCAGAACGAAGTCGTTCATCGAAGTATCGATTGGTTCGTATAATAATTATCCCCTCTGCATTAGGGACGGTTACCCCCTCTGCTGTCCCAAACAAGCCTGGCTATCTTATATTAGACTAGACTGTACGAGGGGTAAATAAGCGCGTTGTTTCCCGATACCAGCTGCTGCATTCTTTGATCAATCCTTTCCAGTCACGTTAATTAATTATTTATCCACCTCGTGAATAAGTATTAACCGCTCATAGCGGGACTAACCAGCTGCATGTACACGTTCGTTTCTTAGAAACTAACAACCAGTTCTACCGACTAATCAATCCGAGACTTCCAGGAACCGCTTTACCACCACACGCCGACGATCTACGAAAATCCATGTAGACTATAAGACATTACTTCAGAAATATTTTAAGAACAAATGACTATATCAATGAATCTTTATTTACAATATATACCAGAATCAAAAAAATGTATTCAATCAAATCCCACAAGAACACCTTTATAATTTCAATAATTATTAACACAGAAATCTAAAATCGACATCATTTGACCGGCGGTGTTTAATGTTAATAATATACAACAGTGTATTAATAAAAAAAACAGCTAGAAAATTTCCATGCGCAAAGTCGCAGTTCGGTTCAACGAACAGCTGCAAAACCGAACCCGACGAAGGGTGGAGAAATATATGTATATACTTGTATAATATATTGAAGAATTCTCGGAGGTGAAATAAACGAGAATTAGTGGTTAAAAATTAACAATTAGTCACAGGGAATGCCGGGCTGAATAATTAACCAGACAAGATGAAGTGGAGCGGAACCCCCTTTTCTTGGACGATCCGCGAGAGACGAGCTAGCTTGCACGACGACGACCACGAAGAAGACTACGACGACCACGACGACGACGACGACGACAACCAAATGGAACAGAACGAATGTGAGTACAACAACGCGAATGGCGCTTCGTACAGCTTTCGGATCCGGGATTCGTGAACGCACCCGCGCTTTCGCTCGACATGCCGGCTTGTCGGTTGGTTGGGTGGGTGGGTGGCGGTCGGGTATTTTTGTATCTAATTATAATCCTCGGGTGAGGGAGCGAGGCAATCGCCTAAAATTAGAGCATATAGTCTAACTGGTACACGCCGCCCGCTATTTTATATTTTCCCGTCTCTTTCGCTCTCCGCGATCAACGCGTTTGTTCCTTTGCTCCTTCTCGCACCCTTTTTCTTCCTCTACCAGCAGAAGCAGCAGCAGTCGCGACTCGTCGTTCATCCTGGTAACCGTTTTATAGTCTCTCTTTCTCTCTCCCCTTCCATCATCGACCAGCTACCGGCACCTTCTAGTCCTCCCGAAAACGCCCAGTCACCCTCATTAAAACTTTACAGAAGTCATTCGGAACCGAACCAACAGCATCTCGACCACCGGAACCCAAATACAGTAGTGTTTCATTACGACGGTGATCATCGATTATTCCGTTGATGTTATCGCCTCTCGAACGAGGACCCCAGATATTCCTCCGACAGACGACAAAAATAGACTCCGTGATGGACATGATGTAGTGCTAACTTCGGATGTGATCGAGTGTTGTATATACGTTACCCGCGTCTCTGCTCATTTGCGAGGCTCAATTTATATCCGCTTCAAAAAGAGCTGAACAGTAGACCGGATCGCAAAATATTCTTTTCGAAATCGAAAACGCCCCACACGGGAAAAGTCGTAGTTCGACGTCCTAACGAGAGGATCAAAATTTCAAAGTTGTGCGACGATGGCTTCAAGTTGCTCATTGAGCCCAAAATTTGAAGATTTAAGTTAAATATCGATATTATTAAAAATTTCGAAGGCGAATAAGTAGACTGCGGATCTTTATCGAATAATATATCCTTCCACAGAATTTAGTCAAATTTTGATATATTCCAGATCTACAAAGGCTGCTACCACTGAAAATAATATTTTATTTGGTTCCCCCTTCTTAACAATCGTCTCGAAAAATTGCATAAACTTCCGCAGTCTAGTTATAAGACAAACCTCGTTCGCTCCGACAAACATTTTCTGCGGTTATTAATACGAATATTTGACAATCATCTATAAATAGCGGTGTCACACTTCGAACGGCGGGCGTGTTGCAGAATAGTTGAAGTCGTTTAAAAAATTATACATATAATACATAGAATGGACAATGACGCGACACTTACTGTAATAAGTGTTCCCTGCGCAGAAGTATCTCGAAGTTCGAAACTACAGCTGCAGAGAAAAAGAAGTTTAGTCGATACATTGTGTACGCGAGCGAAGTTTTAATTTATTCCCCTGTTCCGCTTAATGCACTTGATCGCTCGAGCTAAAGAGCATGCATGTAATGCTAAATAGCTCAGGACGAATGGTCGATGATATTGATGGGGGGAGGGGGAGGGAGAGAGAGAGAGGGGTGCGACAAAACAGTACATCGCCTATCACGACTCTATTCGGAAACGCGACTGCGAAAATAGAAAGAAAGGAAGGGAGAAAAAACGGTAATGATCCATAGTGAAACAATGACACGAGTGACAGGTTGTGATTAGGCGGCATGGAAGAATAATCAGGATAATGACGGGTTTACACCCTCTTTGGCTGCAAAGAAGGGACCCGATACAACGACAGCGGAGTGAGAGGATGGCGGTTGCACGGTTTGTCGAGTTAATTGTCGTCTAGCGTGTCGATCCGAACGTACCCCCGTTTGGCCACACGCAAATGTCACTGCGAGGCACGAGGAAAAAAAAGAAAGTTCCTCGTCGAGCTCCTACGACAATTAAAGGGAAAAGTAGACGACTGGCTGTTTCGTCAGCGAAATTGCGATGCTTCGGAGAACCATTGCGGATCGACGATAAAGAAGCATGGTTTTGCGCTAATTGATGTCCGAACCTCCAGTTTCCTCCGCTTGATCGATCGTTGAACCGTTCGCACCACAAATGTGTACATCTAATATTGTTACACTACAGTAGATATCGCTTTAAGTAAAGAAACTAGTGGACGATTGAAATAATAATTAATAATAAGTTTGACACTGATTCATTTAATATTTGATGTTTGTTCATAAAGGAATTGTCAGTTTTTAATCGTTAATAGCAGTATGTTATGCAGAGATCTACTGAATGCTCTACCTATGATGTCTGTCTATTACAGACCATTTCTACTTGAAGTACCCGGTGATGCAGTTCACCTCTTTTTCACGCATCATCCTATATTATACTATTATAGTGAACAAATGAAGGGCGAACAAAAGCATATAAAATTAGGTTGCACTGTGCAGTTAGCAATGTTTATGCATATTTATACAAGCAATGTGGGTAGAAACGGGGTAACATTTTTCATTTGACGAATTTTCAAAACAGCTCTTACAATGAGGGTCTCCAATAATTTTAATACCCACTGTATACACTTTAAATAATATTGGATAAATTGTTTAGGAAATTTGACGAACAATGGGATTGATATATTGTTTAAAAATCGTTCTATTATATTTATTACGAACCTCGCGACGAGACTTTATCAATGTCATAAGAAAAGGGAGCAACAACAGCGGAATGGGAACGGGGCAGTCGAGCCTCGCGCGAGTCTAAGTTTTTCACAATGCGATCAAAACCGCTCGGGATAATCGCAGGTTCGCAAGGTAGCACGATCTAGCTCGATCCCGGGTAGATCCTGGCTCGATGCCGGCGAAGATCACCGGGCATGCGGATAATAATCGCTGATTGGCATCGATCGAAAGTCGTTCCGCGGGTTCTATGGGAAAATCGGCTGACACGTGACGATTGTTGAACGATCGACAGTCGGGCTCGGCCGGGTACGTGACTTCGATCCTTAATCGCGACGAGCGTTAGAAAAAGAGGAATGACTAGGAAATTTATCCGGGCAGGAAAACGCGGATAAAACGATAATTCGTTTGGGACGAAAGCGGTCCGGCCGTGTGTCCCTCGCTCGGGGGAAAAACTCTCCGCAAATTTAGTTTCACCGTCGATTATTAATCCCGAATCCGGTTTCTTGTAACGCGATACACATTTACACGAGGGCCACGCCGCGTCGCGAATAGCAAAACGTAAATCCGTCTGGTTGCGGCCCCGGCATTATGTATTCAAACGCGGGGCGGAACATAATTGTCCGTCGCAATTGAAAACTTCCACTTATCCGTGCTCGTAGCGGATACAAGCCACGCTAATCGGTGGCGGACGTATCGCGCGGTTGCGTTGCAAAAATTCAAAGCGGATGCGCAAAAATAGTAGGTGGTGGGGGGATGGGTTAAATAAACAGAAAACAGACAAGGGCACAGGTGTAAAACCATTTAAACAAATTTATTTGCGAAACACAACGCTACAGACCCACCGAAATCGGTGCAGGTTCATGTAAATATTCTAGCATATAATCAGACAGGTTATAGACAGACCAGAGACTATTAAGATTCATTTACGAACCAAAAAAACGAGACGTACAACGCAATCTATCAGCGAACAAGCGATTATCTTCTTCGCGTGAACGTTAACCCCTTGCCTTATGATTAATCGAACTGTTTCATCCTTAACAATTTGCCATATAAAACATATATAATTACTCTGAAGACATATTAAATCTTGTACAGTTCGTCCAATAATATTGTAGTAAAATTGGACGATACACGTGTATCTTTTGAAATCTTTGTCACGAATCTGGCACGTTATTATAAGGCCAGGGGTTAAAATAAGATGCGGCGTGTGTAATTATTGTTGCGAGAAAGACATCTGCTTGTTCGGCGTACACGGAGCATACATAACAATGATCACGATCAAGCAAACGTACAAAACAGACTGACGAACGACAGTTTTCGGTGGAGGAGGGGCGAGGGTGGGAGGGGATTTTTGTTGGAACGGGAAAACTGGATCAGATCGGAGCGAATGAACGTAAATTGAGGCCTCGGTGAATTTCAGATTTCTCGAAGCGCCGACTGGTCTAGGCCATAAGGACATCGTTAAGATTATATTTAGGCATCGTAAAAGAAAATATGCGCCCGTTGGAGCCAAGTCGCTCATTACGCGGGACAGCATTAATGTTGCCGTAGAACCGGTGACTTTTGAGCATCATATACTCGTGTCAAAATATATATAGTTAGCAATCTGCGCAGTAAATCGGTGCGACACACACGGGCGGAATTCAAAATTTTATGCAATTAGCCTGGCGAACGGTCTTGCGCGAGACACGTTTTATCGTTCGCGGATCTTTTTGAATGCGCGTCGCTTCGTTAAATTAGAAATATCATGTTACACGCGATTTATCTCCGCCCGTCCTCGCGAAAGAATCTATTAATTAGTTCGGACACGTTCCCCGCGGTACGACGAATCTTATTTATTGTCAATAATCACGTCGCCGCGCTGCTAAATCTGTTGAAACACGCATTGCAATCGTCTCTCGAAAAAGACAATTCGAACCTTTGGCTGATGCTATTCGATGTTACTGTATGTTGCAAACATATACTTCATGAAAACAATTTATAGTAGAGATTGGATAAAAGCAGTAATTGTGACAAAGATTTTATTGTAGTAGTTAGACTACGGATATGAATTTCTTTAATATTGTGTTTTTTATTAACATCATCAGGGGGTTGAAGACAGCTCACTGATGATCAGTAAAGCCTGAACAGCGGGAACTACGTGATACCGCGTCTGAAAGCCTCAAATCTCTAATTACAGTCTCCGATTCTAAAGATCCGTAGTATAGTGGCAACGAGAGGTTAGAATTTTCGTGCAGCTTAGGTGACTCAAGAGTAACCCCTGTGTTTTGGAGGCATGTGATGCATGGTGTACCAAGAGAACCGAAGGGGGTTGTAGACCAGTCTGACCGCGGCGCTAAGAGGATCTGCATGGAAAAGATAATGGTCACGGCGAGGAAATTCGGAAACAGTGAAATTCGTCGAATGGCCAGAAGGGGTTGGTCGCGAAAAATCGCGAAGGGCGGATCGTCGACGAAGCTAGATATCGGCGGGGGCGGAATGAGAGAGGAAGAGAGACAGAGATAGAGAGAGCGAGAAGAGAGAGAGAGAGAGAGTAAGTATAGGGGGTGGTGTGTGTCGGAGGGGGTCAAGGGGGAGGGGCAGGAGAGGATGGTGGCGGAGTAGGGCCGGCGAAAACGCGGTATGCAAAGCAGGCGGCGAATTTAAACGGTCCTGCGCAGAACGAATGGCCTCACCTCGTGCTACGCTCTCCCATTTCCTTTCTCATTCTCTCCCTCGTGTCCGCAGCACACTCGTGCGGCATGTCTCTGGAAGCGACTCCGAGCATCCACACAGGTATGCACGCGTCACCCGAGAGAGAAAAAGGGGAAAGAAAAAGGGGGGGTATAGTGGATGGATGGGGCGCTAGAAGGAGGCGAGGGTGGGTGGGGGAGGAAGAGATAGAGAAAAAGAGAAGAAGAGAGAGAGAGAGAGAGACCGCGCGGTCCGCGGAAAAAGAGTAAAAGCAACACCGAATGGAGAATAGAGAGAAAGAGAGAAAGAGAGACGCGGACAAAGACAGAGAGAGTGACCGCTCTCTGGCTCTCTCTCACGTTTCCTCACCCGTTCTCTCACTTGTCTCCCCGTGGCACACGTGCACGCAGCGGAACTACGTTCTCCTGTCACCAGAACTGCCGATGCGCGCGTACACAAGTCCTCTCGGTACGAAAGAAAGCCGAGTGTCCAGGTGAACACGCGGGCACTCGCGACGATCCCCGAGAGTTCTATCCAGGAGGGCTCTCTGTTGTTGGAGGCTGTTTGGAGGAGGAAACGACGACGACGACGACGAGGAGGAGGACGATGACGACAACACGTCCGTCGCACGTCGGTCACACTCGAACCACGTCGGCCACACGACGTTTTCCACCGGGATTCGAGTAAAATGGCTGCTCTCGCCGCTGCGGCGCGCCTGAGCTTACTGGCTTGCCTCCCTTCGTTTGGGTCTCCACACAGACAGACGCCCGCGGTGCCACGCGTGTGTACGTCCGCCCGCCTGTCCGTGTGCGTACGTGTATGCCGCCGATAGTACACGTACGACGCGTCGGGGGCGCACACGCGCGAGCCGTCTCGCCGATACACGTATATAGAACGATTCGCTGTGGTACAGCCGTACTTAGCCATGTAGGTGCATGCACGCACACGCAATCCGACTTCGCCCCCGCCAGGCCACGCGCGCACGTGTCTGCGCGCAGAACAGCTGAGCGTGAGGGAACTTGCTTGTTTCTTCCTCTCCTTTCTTTCCTTTCCTTTCGCTTCGTTTCTGCTTTCGCCAACTTCGACGCGGTTTCCGATTTTTCGGCGGAATCGCGGACGCTTGAACTGTCGACTGGCTATCCCGGCCTGAGTTGAAAGTGAGTCGAGTTGAAAATATTGCCGATTCTGGTGCTGGCGCACGCTTTCGAAATTTTTCCCGAGGCTCGCTCGTGCCGAGGGTTGCGCGATGCTATAGGGTCGTTTTCACTTTCGCTGGCGCATACCGTGCGGGGTGGCGTCAGTCTTGACCGAGAGACTGACGGAACGTGACCGCGATTGTTTTTCGGACATTTGCGGTACTCTTTATTAATTCCGCGAAGCTCCTCACACATTTTCTAAGCTCTCTTTCCTGCCAAGAGGCTGTTCAAAAATGTCAACTTATTACGTAACTGTGAAGAAATTAATACAGCAATGGATTAATCAGTTTCTCGCGATTGGCTTGTCTGAATTTCAAAAAAAGCAATTTCTCCCACAGATTAATTGTTGTTCGCGTGTCCCTCGTGCTCGAATCCGGCGACCAATATCCCGGCGGCGTCAAGTGTTACGGAATCGGATACAACGAGTCCGCCCGGTGCCGATATGTTTTCTGGGAATAAAACTGATCACGGTGTAAAGAAAGTTCGATTGGCCGACGTCGCCTCGGAAAGTTGCTGCTCATTCCTTTATCTTGTATGACAATACTGCGGCCGAAGTTACGACCTCGTCGGGGAACTTTGTCCCGCAATGTTATCCGAAGTTGTTCGGGGCATCGTTAAGGACACCGAAGTGTCGTGTAAAAATCCCACGCAACGTAAATCAAAGATCTAAATTATAGGGACGGAGACTGCTCCGGAGAGTGCTCGCTCGCGTTCCCCGCTTCGCATTTAATTAGATCGTACTCGGGATCGATGCTTGGCACCCGGACGATCTTCGGTAACAATGTAACGAGCGCCGGCGTGATCTCATTTCCAACGGACGTCGGAGGATCGCAGCCGGACCGAATGTTGCAACGCGTTTTCAGCGGAGCGAACCCGTTTGCGCCACGCCGAGGGAACCGAAAAATCCTGTGCGTATGAAACACGCGACCATAACCGGAAAGAGCGAAATGCTTTTACGATCCTTCGAACCCGGGAACCTGGGGTCGTAACGCAGAAAGCAACCCAGTCAACCGAGTTGCTTGGTTTTCTGCATTCTTACGACATACCGCAGCGCGCGAACACTATGAATATGCAAATTCGCGAACAAGGATAACGAGTGCGTTGACCAGCGTATTAGTAGATATCAGCTCAATCTGTTTCGTTATTGACGTCCACGGACTGGACGGCGGTGACGATTTTTGTTTTGACCGTAGGCGCGCGCGTTCCGGTTACGCTCGCGTTCGTTTTTCAAGCACTTTGCGCCGGGACCGAATGGTCAGCAGGATTAATAAAACCCCTGCCTTGTGATCGCTTTCGTAATTGCACTCATCAGAGCTACTTTATCGGTTATAATTCGCCGCAAGAAAGAGGAATTCTAGGCTCGCCGGGGAATCGGAAAATTTCTATGGCCTCACCTGGCTTCGGCTATTTTGTAGCAAAAGGTCAATAAGTTGTATTATTATTTCTGCTATACAATGCACTAGAACACTCAGAACATATCTGTTTTTCAAAAACGAATATTTTGTGCAATTGTTGTTAACAGCTACGAGTATCCATTTTGCAAATATTGTGCCGTGCCAATACTTTAGAGTAGCACTAACTGTGCAATTATAAACGTCGATGGCACACCGATTATGCTACTCTGAAATGTTTCTCCCGGATTGCTATCTGCCGTACACTTGTTCGACCACAGCGAGAAGTAAATTTTTCAATATTTCTGCTGATCCTGCACACTCCGGTGGTTCTATTAACGCTAATACCCTAAGTGCCTTAGTTCAAATTACTTTCATACTACGCGACGTGTAGAAGAGAAGAGAAAAAAAAGAAAACAGCATACAGTGCAGCAAGCGAGTTCCACCTTCTCTGCAATTTGATCATTTATAACGATCAATTAAATTTCCTGCGCGGCGACGATAATTGACCAACGCCATCACCCATGTACCATGGAGTCGAGATAATCTCTGGTGCAAGTGTCGATAAATGGCGCATTCGCGTGAACGTGAACGCAGTCTCTGTACCGTGCTATCATTATTTTACGAGATACGCTTTAAGCGTAATAAAATTTATTGTGCTTCCTCCCCACTATCATCGATTTCTTGGCCGGCCTCTGCGCGAACGAGAAAGAAAAAAAAATGAATAAAAGGCTCGGGCACGACATCTCCTCGCAGGTAAACCGGAACCGGTAAACAGATTTTGCGGGATTCCGGACGGTAAAGCAATTGAAAGAAAATCGCGTTGTCGGTGAAAGTTACCATCATCATACAGACGCCCCTCTTATTTTATTCAATTGCAAAGGGTGATCGGTAACTGGCGGTGCAGCCGAGAACGGGGGCGATTCGACGTCACAAAAATTAGTCGAAAAATGAATCTCTGTTTCAAAATGCGACGAGCACGCGTGCTATTGAATAAGAATCGTAATAAAAATCGTCTCGTCATATAGATCTGAAAGTCTGGCTAAAACAATAAATCACAGCAAATCTTGATTTATCCTCTTTCTTTAAAAGATAGGTTTTAATATTGTGATAACTTGATACATGAGTGCAAGGCAATCAACGTGTTGGGGTAATTTATGGTTCCGTTTATTTTGTGACCGTTCACAGGTGAGAGTCCTTGGAATATTCAGAATATTTTCGCACGAGAAGAAATTACAGTGGCCGGAATTAATATTCGGACGCTCTAAAAAAGACGATAACTTTTTTATTATTGTACTATACGATTTGAACTTTTTTGGGAAGTTAATTAGTTTACTACAGGATGTGAAAAGAAATTTTTCCAATAATTGCAATAGATCGGAATTGTAGAAAAAATACTAAAAGTTGCAGTTTACAATTTTTTTTATGTGGGTCTATATCGAAAATTTTAAAAAAATACTATATTCTAAAAATTTCGTCAAAATCGGTCGACGTTGCAATGAGCTAAAAACGTTTAGAGATGGTAAAAATTGCAGATTTTCACGATTTTCGGCCTCTAACTATTGTACAATAAATCTAAGGATTCTTACATCTTTCAATGCCTGTCGTTTTTTCCCGCATCAACCGATTTCGATGAAACTTTCACAGTGCATATAATTGACACAGATCTACAAAACGTATTTTTAAAATTTCCAATATAGACCCACATAAAAAGATTGTAAAATGTATTTTTAGTATTTTTTTCTACAATTCCGATCAATTGCAATTTTTGAAAAAATTTCTTTTCACATCCTGTAGTAAACTAATTGCTCTAACTCCCCAAAAAAGTTCAAATCGTATAGTACAATATTAAAAAGGTTATCGTCTTTTTTAAAGCGTCCGAATATTAATTCCGGCCACTGTAAGTAGTCGAAATGTAAATGCAGACTTTTTATTTTTGTTTGTCTCTCGACTTGGTACATTCATTTTCTCGGATTCGCAGAGAGATCATAAACTCTGGCATGTTGCGCGAAATCGGAGCGCCACGCTGAGCCAATTGTTTTTGCTTAGTTGTTTACAGGGAAGCTTTATTATCGCCGAGTAGAAGCTTACGAGCCGGCTCTTCATTAACGAAGAGAATTTGTGATGTTCTACATTGTAGAAAGAATGTTGTAAGATGCACGCGAAGGCGAAGGTGTTTGGCTTCTCGCGCAGCTAGCAATAGTGCCGCTGATTTCCGCGTCGCGACGCTCGCGACGAGCCACAGAGCTGTTGTAACGCGGTGCTGGCCACGGGCACGCGCGACTATCAATATTTTCTACATATCTCACGAGGTTTCCCTAATTGGCTGCCAGCTCGCCTCGCAACACTCGAAACTCTCACGCCTCCTCTTTAGAATCCGTTTGCCTCGGACCTCCTACCTGACACCTTTTGTTAACACTGCTTCAAGCGAGAATACAAATCAATCTCAACAATTTACCACTTTCGATATTTTTATACATTTACCGAGAAGTCGTAAATTCTAACACTTAATATCATATACCTTTAATTAGTCTTCCATCGTAAAATAATGATTGCAAGCGACATTAAAACTTAATAGTCAATCAGAGATACAAGATAATAATCGGTGGTATAGTTGAATTCTGATTGAAGCATTCACCCACACATCGCTTGGCCATACAACCAGATGAAATGTATGTGCATACATTCTGCTGCAAATCAATAATGCTCGAATGTCAATGCAGAACTCGAATGTTACTTAAATATTGCTGGAGATTAAGTGAATCGTGGTACACAACATAAAGGATTCTCGCTGGTATTTTATAAACCGCTACTGGTAAAATAAGAATTCCAAAATGATCGAAAGACAATTAAAGCAAGTACAAGTTGCATTCATCCTTGCACTGAATAAATTTACACCGGGGAAATTTATTAATAAGGGAATACACATGTTTCAAAGTGCGGCGGGTATACTTGATGGGGGCTGTTCGAGTGTATAATTGGTGGCACAAAGTGTAGTTTAGTTTCTCGGAGGAAGGAAGGAAGAAGTGTCTCGCGAGAAATTGCAGAGGCTCGTCCACGTGGTGAACGAGTTCGGAGGTATTATGAAATAAATCTCGTTATTGCTTGGTCGAGGAGGAAAAGCAGGCGGTCAGTTTTAATTAAAGAACTCGAGGCGTCAGCTGCTCCCTGCCAACGGCTCGCTGGTGTTCCCTTCTTTTCCTTTTTTTCTCTCCTTCTGTGCATTGCGACCGATATCGCCTACATATGTGTCGTACAACTCACGGTCGGAATGAAAAAATCGGAAAAAATCGGCACGCAGAGAGAGAATGATTCGTCAAGAAGTATACACACCGAGACCAGATGCAGGATTCAGTTCATTGATAATCACGAGATCGTTATAACTCAATTCATGGACGGGTCGTTTTGTAAATAAAACTTAACGTGACTGATTTACGAGTCGGTGCTCTCTCTAACGTACAGTTAACATTCTCCGCGTGAGTCGTAAATTGATATCGTTCGAATGTGATGCGTGGACGCGGTTGCTTTATGCAAGGTGTCGGCAAAAATGTGGAACATTAAATCCGAAGTATTCGGAGATGACTGTCGGGAGTTGTTCGAAATAAATTCAATTTGCAGATATTAAATTTCGTTATGTAAATGAATCGGTCCAGCGAGGCAACGGGAATGAAAACGCGACATAACGCGGGATCGATCATTTGGTGCTTACCCGCGGCGAGGAACATTTGTAAGGAGACACGTGCTCGAGGCCAGGAGTAGACTCGATATATACTGTTTTTATTATTTGAGCGGATGTGCTCCACGAAAGCGTGTACTACATCATAGACGTAACGTTTTATGGGTCGTACCAGTGACCTTATGAGGCAGAGACGGTGAATTCTTCAGGACTCCGGACAGAGATAATATAATCCGTTATGCCGTGAACTTACGAACTGGCCGGGTAACCAAACATGTCGCGGAGAAACACAATAAAGTACCGGTCTACCCAGCATGGAAAGTAGACATAATTGACTCGGTAATGACGAGGTAAACGTACAGTTCAATTAGGCATCGGTCTGCGCGGCGGGTACGGAATACGTGTGTAATTGGGGGCGCAGGTACGCGAATAATTACTTCCAACATTCTTGCGTTACGGACGAAGGATTGCTGGTGCAACGGGGAGGCAAAGTGTACCTCAAGAATTGGAGCAGAAGGAATGTCTAATCAGTGGCAACGTGGACGAACCACGCCATTAGACACGGAATTTAATGACAAACTCACCGACCGCTCCTTGCCCTAGAAACCATTTCCTATCGTTGCTAATATGCATCGGGTTGATGGAAAAGTAATGTCGACTTTGCGGATACATGAATAAATCATTTTACATTCATGCTGCTGTTTATTTAGTCCAGCATATAATGCTCGTTGATGTCGAGGTGGAATAAATCGCCGCGGTGGAATAAAACGAAATTTTCCAGTAAGTGTTTTCGATCTTTTCAGAAGTGTTTAATGAAATTCCATGGCATTCAAGGTACAGTCTTGCTTATTTTAAATTGCTGAAAGTAGGATATCGTCTGAATAAAACGAATTTAATATCAGGTTGATTGTCATATTATGGCCAAAATATAGCTTCTTAGTCTACAGTTCCGTGAGCTATAGTCAGATCCTGTAACGCTAGAACTTGGGAACATCGTCTGTACGCAACTATTAACCCTTAGCACACGAATGGTGACTTTGAAGCGCCGCTATAAATTGCTGTACCATTATTATAGTCAAACTAGGAAGAAAAAATTTATTCCGAATATTGTAACACAGAAATTGTAAAAGATACAGAGTCTGGATTAGCCTAAGATGCAATTAGGTATTCTGTGCACACTGCTGCTGAAGCCATAATAAAAGTGCGCGCAATGATCATGTTTTGGATTTGTAAGATGCTGTCATCTACGAAAGTGTCTTCTGTCGTCATATGCCCCGAAGCATTGCCACCAGTGGCAATCCAGAGCGCGCCTATGGTAAAGAACTTATTGCATGTTGCTGGGTGTCCAGGTTATCCTAGAGCGATTTAGTTCACCGATGCTAAACAATGTCAATGGAAACGGCCCAGCGAGACCCAAGGAGAGCCCGGACCATCGTGTGTCAGCGGTTCATTAGCGACTTTTAATTTAGCTAAGCGAAACCCTCTCGAGCCGATCGGAAACGAGCAGTAGGCGTTGTCACCTTGGAATAAAAAGCGTAAAGGCGAGTGAAATAAAGAAAGGATAGAAGAAGGAAACGGGTACAGCAACAGCAACAGCACGGCGCGGTAGCCCGCGCTCGCCATTGTTCCCGTGGTTCTTTATTTCTCCTCCACCTCCTCGTCTTTTTCTTCTGTCCTCGCGTACCGTGGCTTTATTGTGTTTGAGCTCAACGCTCGACTCTTTTGTTTTGTTTCGCGCGCCATTAGAGGGGCTAATTGCCGCTCATACGCGATCGCCTTTTGTTTCCTCCTTTTGCCACCTTTTCTTCTCTCGATCCCTCTTACCACCTTTGCTGTGTCCACTTTGTGTCCTCGTCGACCGCGAACGAGGGGGGCTGAGTCATACCTCCTTTTTACACCAGCCTTGTCTCTCTCTCCTTCGGCCCCTGTCCCGAACACCACGCTCAACTTGTCATTCCGTCTTCCTTCTGCTGGGAAACGATCGCTTTTTGTCATCGTCGTCCTCTCCCGTCCCTCCATGCCCTCCTTCATCCCCGAAGTCTCCTTCAACCCGACGTCTTCGCCTTTCCCGTTGACTTTCCGTCTTAACGCGATTCCGCCTCTCGCCTTTTCCCGACGCGTTTCCCTCAACAAGAGAAAGTGCGGTGCGTTCAACACCAAGGAGAGGGAGGGGCAGAGGGGCAGGATCGTTTTAACGCCTTAACGCCTCGATAACCTCGCTCTGTGTTTCTTCCTCTTCTTATCGCTTTCCAGCTCACGGTAATTGCGCGTACCCTCTGTCCAACCCCCCTCGACAGCCTTTGACTAGACCGATGCAGAATCGAGTAACTAGAATGACCTTATCAAGCAGATGGATCATACCCGATTAGATCCGACGATCGATCCCGATGCGTCCGGTCTAGCGATGCTGCCGTGGAACGATCGAACGTGAGACGATTCTACGATCGACTAAACCAGCTCGCTGAATGACAAGCTTTCTTTCCGTTCGGCCGGATACCTCCAGAGCAAATTAATGACAAATCGGGATGCGTGATCGGAGTCCAGCCGTGGATCTGATAGACTGGCTGTTTCGGAAATAAAACTTGCCCGTTTCAGACAATGTTAATAATTAACCCCTTGCCCTACGATTTATTTTACGGTTTCAGTGATTTTCTTTGTAGATCGTAATTTCCTAAAAAGGGAGAATATTGATATCAATTGTATGCTTATGTGTTCTCCAATAGCTGTATATTAACAAAACCAAAATAGAGTTTTATTTCGGTTTAAAGAAATTATTAACATACATTTTTATCAGAATCTGTTCAGAATCTTCATCGCGGGTCAGACACGATATTGTAAGGCAAGGGGTTAATATTACTGATACATTGTTTGCAACCTATTGAAATTGATAACAGTAGTGGACGTAGCTGCTTCATCAAAGGATCGAATGACTGTACCAGCGTCAATCAATCGGCTGATGAAACTTTCCGAGAAATCTTCAACAACTGTAATCGTCAGGTGTTTAATGTCTTTTTAATGACTTGTTGATCTGCTTCATATTATGAGCTTAATTATTAGTTAACGATATTGCAAACATGGTCTGAGAGCAAAAACGTTTAATCCACAGACAATTAAATGAATAATTAAACATTACCGGGCGAAAACTCGCCTAACAAAAATATTTATTAATGTGATAAGCTTCTCTTTAATTCCTGTTCCGATCACAATGTTTTCAAAAACCTGAATTCGCATAAATACCCTCAGTCCATTTATTAGTTTGCAAGGAACCCGATGGTCCTGAATAATTCATTGTTCCCGGCTCTCCCGAAATCATATCGAATTATAAGGAAGAAAGCGTACGTACGATATTGTTGTTCATAAGTCCTATTAGATTTACGGGCGAGCGTTGCGGGTCTTGGTAAATGAAGGAAATGAACAAAGCAGAGAAGAGAGTGGGCGAGGGGTGGCGGACGATAACGAAAGGAAAAGAAAAGTGTGGAACGAGGGAAGCCCGGGTGATCAGTAGAGAAAAGATCCAGCAATGTGATAGACGGTTTTAATTCGGTGGAAAGTTAATAATTCCGGTATTGTGCGATCCTTACCGACGTTATTGTTTCCCTGCGGGGCCTCGTAGTCGCGCCAAAGACCTCTTCTCTCATGCTGCTTCCATTTCTTTTCAACCGAGCCGAACAATGAGAAGAAGAGCCACTCCGGTTTCTTTTCTACCCCATATATGTATACATATATATGTGTATATATATATGTATGTATTGTAGCTTAATTATTGGCTTTATTATGATTTTGTCCTTCTCGCCAGAGAGCTTGCTCTCCAGCGGTTATCATGTCGCTGGGACAGTTGAACGAGGGAAGAAGAAAGGAGAGGTAAGAAATCGAGAGAAGAAAGACGCGTTCGCGATGACAATACGTTTCGTTTCCTTTTCCGTCTCCTTCCGCCTCCTTTTTCCACTCACGGTTATTAAAACCATGCTCGAGAAGAACGTTGACCGATCAGCCGACTTCATTATTAATTTCGAAGGGGCCCACGACCATCGACACTCTCGCTTTGTTCCGTCAAGGTCACGCGTGCCGATTAACCCTCTCGTGCCTGCGCTTTCAAAACGATTCGAGGGTGACTGTTAAAAGGGATACCGAAGTCGATGGCACAAGGACTCGATTCGATGGTGTCGTTTAGCATTTTATTGTACGTACCTTGTTAAGTCGAGACTGTACACTTCTTTTGTTTCGTGAGAATGAAACTAACTTTTGTTAATCCTTTACCGTAGAACGAGTCAGGCTCGTAACAAAAATGTCGAACACTTTCAATCTATATTAAGCGTTGATATTTCTTTCTTTTAAATCGAAATAAAATGTTATTCTTTTCTTGTCGACATTTCAAGCATTAACACTAACACCTTTCGAATCTTAAAAGTAACTGGTACATGTTCCCTTGTAAAAATGACAAGATTGATTTTACATAGGCATTCTAAATTTATTTAGGCGTGCTAAAGATATTTACACAATCATTTCTTATGAAATAATGTTTATTATTTGGTAGTGATGGTAGGTTTAGTGTTGAAGAAAACGTAGACATATAGTAAACGTAAATTTTCTTTTCCTTTCAGAAAATGATTGAGGACAGACGAGTCGTGCAACGAAGGGTTAACCGACACGTGTCCGTGTGTTACGGATCCGCACATGCCGGAAATGCGTAAAAATTTGCGATCTGGTAATTACGGTTCTGGTGGAAGGTATGACCGATTTTCCGCGAAGCAATTTGAAAAAGCGAATGATTGGCGAGCGGCTGGCGTTATGGTTTGCGCGAACGAAGGGTGGTAAGATGTAAACAGAGAAGGGCTGTAACGTGGACGGATAGGTGGTAGTTTCTAGGTGGATAAAGGAGAAAGATATTCGCTAGTTCGGGGGAGACGAGTGGAGCCAGACCGAATGGGAGGGGGAACCATGGCATGTCCCCCGTAATTATACCAACAATAAAACAATTTTGATAATTATCTCAACTAGTGTATGGGAACACACGACATTATGGCGAGCACGGTTATAGAAACGGAAAGAGAGAGGAACAACGGAGAAAGAGAGAGTAGGGGCGAGGCGGTCGAGGAGAGGAGAGGAGAGGCGAGGAGAGAGAGAGAGAGAGAGAGAGAGAGAGAGAGAAAGAGAGAGAGAGAGGACACAACGACTGGGGCAGAATAATGACAATAATTACCATTTATATGCAAGTGCCGTCATTACCTGCACACGAGCAGAGCACGCATTCAATTTCGTATCTAATTTGAATAATTCAAACAAATCTCTCCTTCCTGTCCTCCTTCCTCTGCACGCTTTATAATCCCAATAAACGCGATGAGACATCGACGGTGATTCGCTTTTTCAGTACTTACGGCGACTCCTTTTTGCATTTACCGTGTTCCACGATTTCCCCGGGCACGCCTAATGAGGAATCCTCATTTTTATGATAATCATGCCGCGACTGTTATTCCAATTCGTCGAATAAACAACAGGGAATTATTGTGTACCATGCAATTATTTCGCTTTACGACGATACCAGAAAATTGCAGGCTCAATTGGTGTATTAGAGATAACGACCAATGTTTACATACAATTTTGTTGTAACGATTTACCGTGATGCTGCCCTCGTGTAATGTGTCGCGTAGAAAGCAACGCGTCGCCGTGTGGTTTGCATGTACAAACAACAAAACAATGTGCTAGTCCGACTTAATATCGCTTAAATTTTCATTCAAATATAACCGAGAATCTTCCGCGCGATTATTATCGAGGAGTGTGCGAGGGTATACGAAGTGCAAGAAACAGGAGCAAAGAGAACCAAGGTACGGGATCAGTGTGTTTCAAAAGCCCAACAGACCGAACCCGTAATTGCCGAATGGTCTCTGGTTCAGAAACTCTCTCATCACCTTCCGATGATTCCGACAGACTCCACCCTCCATCACCGCTCTATCCCCATTTACCTCTCTCGTCCGCGCAATGTTTGCGCGCAGTCATGGCACCAGCAAAGTGGCCCTATCAATATTAATCGCAATATTTGCCCGGCATGGTCTTCGTCGCACTCTCTATTACCAATTAATCCGGTCGTGCGAAGTATGCTGCGAACAAGCAGATAGGCCATAACGTAACGAAGGGGGCTTGCGGGGAGAGGGAGAGGGAGAGGGAGAGAGAGAGAGAGAAAGAGAGAGAGAGGGACAGCAGGAGGGAAAGAGAAATAAGGAAAGAGAAAGAAAGAGAGAAACGATTCGTCGTCGGGTTAGATATTGTGTCAGCCGAGTCGTCCAGCATTAAAAGTAATTACGACGTGATTGACCGAGGGCCCGCTGGCCGAGGGTGAAGAGACGCCGAGGGGGAGGCTAAATCATCGGAGTGACGCACGTAGCTCGTTGTTGCCTCCCAATTATACAATCAGCGAGAGACCGAGGGAGAGGGGAAAGAAGAGAGAAAACAGCGAGACGAAGAGAGAGGGAGAGGGAGCGAAAAGGAAGGACTCGGCCGACGCGGCCGACGCTGAAGAAAGAAGGAATACCTACACTTGGATCTTATATCTCGTGACGGACGAAAGACGAGAAGAGAGACGGTGGCGGAATTACGTCAGGAACGTAGTGGGCAGTCGTTGAGGTTGATGAAGATCGGTGCCATCGCGATAATAATTGCGAGTCGTAACCGCGAGTAATGGGAATGGATCGGAGACATTTTAAGATCCCCTGGCCCCGTCGATTGTTCACGCGTGGCCGGCCGATCATGAAAATGAACACCGAATACCGGAGACGCTGTTTCTTGTAAATCGGTCCCTGCCGGAACACGGCCGGAGGAGAGACAGGAGAGAAGGACCTCGCGATGAAATAAGACGGGGACCGATTCGTGATCATTATTGTCTGTTATAAAGCTCGGCAAGTTGGCCTGATGCAGCTGCCGTTTCGTACGACGATGACGATGGTGGTTTATAAGTCGTGATCTAGAAACAAATGAGCCATTGTGGAGGACAATCGTTCCGTTAGGGATGGGAGGAGGACCAAATAGGCATGAAGAATTGAACGACTAAGCTGGCAAGAACGAGCAATCGATTTCGGGATGGTTTCCATCGTATTGCGACGGCGTGGCTGAACTCGTCGTTAAAAAATACTCGACATACTCTCGGCCGACATTTCAAATCGCGATCGCATCTCTGCACGACGACGTGTGCTCATCATTTCTTTCGTGAACTGTCCTCAAATTTTCAGGAATCAGATCGGAATATTTAAAAAGAATTGCGAGATGATAGGAACAGCTCATGTACGTAATTATGATACAATGGCGTAGGAGAAATAGCGGATGACACCTGTATTCTCTGGCATCGACTATTTAGTGAGCATGCAATCCCGGAAGAAACCGAGACAATAATGTTTTGATCTTGTTAGCGGTATTGTTAGCTATCGAGGAGGCTTGCCCTTCATCTGAAACACTCGGTGCTTGAGCTTTTCGCGCTATGAGGTACGTGCCAGTCAAGAGACAAAGGACCGTACGAGTCGGCAAGGGTGACTTGGTATGACGATCGTACAATAGTTTCTATAAAGCCTTTTCTTCGAAGCTATAGTCATTAATAGCACGGGCTCGCTCTTTCTACTGATCGTTCATTCCGTTATTTTACTGTTCCACTCAACTTTTGAGCCTTTTCAACGGTGTACTCGAAGGCTTGCGCCGTGATAAATAGTATTTTGCATGACACAAGCATAATTAACGAACTAGCTTTCATCGCTGGATGCTTTGAAAGGGCTGTTCGCGGAAGGGAAACGTATTCAGGTGAATCTCTATGGCATTCGCTGGTTCCATAAATTCGTGATGATTTTATGCCAACTTTTTCTGTTCAGCAATTTATGGTCCTTTTATTATTTCCGGTAATTTTCGTAAAATAATTGTAAGATTGCGGTGATGTTTTCTGTAACACGTACTCTTGTTTACTGCCTTTTACAATATTTATACTTTCGAACGTTATTATTAAAATATTAGCAAAATTGGCAACATTAGCAAAGCTGCATGAAATTTTCGAATTCGTTTCAGTAATACATTATACCAACAAAAGTTACAATAATTATATTTAATCATATACGAAATAATATTCGCAGTAGAATGGCAGCATTAAAATAGAGACATCTTCTGAAACCTCAATATTTAGCTGAATTCGAACATGAATATATTTAGTATAAACCATCATTAAGGGAGGTGTCAGATACAATTAGAGTACCTACAATAATTTGATGAACATTATTAGGTGAAAATAAAATTTGTACGAGCAACCGCTCAATCGCGATTCAAGTTCCGTATTCGGTAAGGGATTACGAGGAACCAGACTTAGCAAGTTACGTCCACAGTCCACAGTTATCCAGCCATCAACGAGACGGGTCCGCGGTTTGAAAGGTGGGCGCCCCGCGTGTGCCCGACTGGAAGTACGACCCTGCCGCGTTAAAATGTATCGAAAAGAGACAGATATACGTACGCGGGACGTATTTATGGGCATGAGAGCCCAGTCAGAAAGGAGAAGGAGACAGAAGGAGGCGATCGGTATGGACGCGCCGGCGGATCCGGGCTAGGTCGTTCAACCAACCGGTGAACCATCGAACCATCCGAGCGACCAGTCCGCAACGGTCGGAGCACCTTACTCTTAACAGTCTGTACCAACGGATAGAGGGGGGTGGGAGAGGGTCGGGGGCTTCATGGGCACGGAAAAAAGGAAACGCGAGGGCAAAAACGTAAAAAACGATCGAATGAACGAGAATATTAACGAACACCATCCTCGAGACCCACCAATCGCCTTTTCGATGACGGTGACTTTGTGTTTCCGTGCGAGTGTGAATCGGGCATAAAGAACCAATCTTGAAAAGAAATCACCGCGAGCCACACCATACCACCGGGGAACCGCCTGCTCGAAGTGTGAGATTCTCGAGCTCGTGGTGCGCATCCCTTAATCTTGGAATTCTGGGAATAATTTGTTCATTGAAGTAGAAATGGTATTTTGTTTCTAAAACTTCAGGAATGTTACTAAAAACTTTACCAAAAGGTAATTCAAATAGTTTAGACTAGAAGAATAATATATTTTCCCTATTTTCAATCAAGTTGAGCAAAATGTGACCGTTTATCCATAATTAAATACAAATCGAATACTCCCATTTACTCCTGAAGGATATTTATTCTTGTTACCCGCAAGCAGAGACGTGTGAGAAAGTTATCAGATCCAGAGGAGCATCGTTCAGCGTTGGCCCGCGTTGAGTTACTCGGCCATTAAGCTGATTAAGAAGATACAATCAAGAAGAAAGCACTTGTCCGGTGGAAATACCGAAATCAATGAAATCTCGGCGACCTGTTCCAGCCGGAAATCGTAAGGCACCGGATCTGGCATCCCGCCCGGCAGTTTGGCTACCCGAATGAACGGGTTCGCGTTCATCCTAGCCGAGGAGAACGTAGATAGCAAAATGGTGAAACGTGTTGTCTCAGCATCGAATCGTAGCACGCAGACTGCAGGACGCGAAGGTTGTGCCTCCCCCGGGCCGCGTCCGTCCATTCCTCGATCTCCCGGAATAATATTCCCAAGTTTTTTACAGGCGGCGATGTATTCAGGGGAAGAGGAAGAAGAAGCCGAGGAGGAGGTGGAGGAGGAGGAGAAGAAGAAGAAGAAGAGAGAACGAGGAGAGGTACACCGGGGCACGAGCAGAAGAAGGGGAAGAAGATAGGAGACGGCGAAGGCGCTCCACCACGGAGAATTGAAAATGATGATTGGCGGTAAGCGGACTGCCAGCAGTGATGGAGGAGTAGAAGAGAGAAAGAGAGAGGTGGTCGAGGCCACAGTGAGAAAGAGAGGCGAGGAGTACTAAATAAGAAAGCCACGAGGGGGGGAGGAGATGGAAGCCGGAGGAGGACATCCAACCTAACTGGAGGGGAAGAGAGACCACTGGAAGGAAAAAGAGTCGGGAGCGCGCGAATTAAGTCGATCGCAGTGCGTGGAACCACATCCTTCGCGCCCGCTACCTTCGAGAATATCGCTTTTCTTTCATCCTTTCCCTCCTCTGCTCTCTTTCGACCACCAACGTCCTCCTTCCAAGACCTCTCCTCTTCTCGTCGTTGTTGCTCTGCTCAACGCGCGTACCTCTTCTTTATTATCGGCATCAAGCATCGTCTTTTGTTTTATAATAACCGCCATGGCTGCGGTCGCGGCGTTCTCGCAGCTCCTTTTGCAATACCGGGGCACCGGCACTCGACAACTACTGAAAAGAGAAAGGGGGGGGGGAAAGAAGGGGGGGGGCCGGGGGGGGGGGTCATCGCGATAAATTCCCAGTGACTGGCAACGCTAGCACTGTAACCTCCGTTTCGACTATTGTCCTCCGATCCCTGCACACATTTACCAAAATTTAGAAATAAAAGAAATAAAATAACCGAAAACCGGTGGAGGTGAACTACGATTTAAATCATGTTCAGCGTGATTTCGCTCGAACCTGTTTATCACACAGTCCTTTATTAAATATTCTGTGATGCAGAGCATGTCGGGAGGCGATGACCACTTCCGACAGAATTATGTGGCCGCCTCTCACAGTTTCTGTTCAGTCTCGAAGACTCGAGATCGAGCGGGCGGATAAGTCCGTGACGCGCAGCGGCACCCTTAATCCGGCAATAAAAACCCCGGCTCACGTATATTATTTTATTTAGTTTCCTAAACTGCCGCGGCTTAAACGCATCCATAATTACCAGCCAGCTACGTGAACTGCTTAACCTATCGCGCGTTTCGGCCCGAGACCCTTGTGTGTGCCCATCGCCACAGGACCGACGAGACGCACCTTCGATCGTACGTACACGGGGAATAATTTATGCGTGCGTGGATTTTAACTCCCACGCCGTGACGGTATACCACGGGAGATTGTCCGTGCCCACGATTGCGCGTATACCTGTCCGACCTGGAAGAATTATCCGTGTCCACTCGCGACGAGCTCCCGATACGGTCGCCTCGAATTCGGTCCCAATCGACTCCGTTATCTATCAAGGATAAAGCGTTGAAAATTCGTGTCACGATCCCGCGTTCTGCATCGTACAGCACGTTACCGAATCAACGGGCCGGGTACCGGGCCGATGATGATCCAGACCAACATCTTATGAGACACGTTGTTCCGCTAATTACGGTGACGCGCACCTCTATAAAGTACTAATAAACAGCGATTGGATCCGCAAAAGACGTCGTATAATTTATAGATTGATTTCAGATGGTTATCACCGATTCTTGTTGTTACGGAGAAACTTCGTTGCACGATGCTGGAAAGTAGACTATAAATTTGATTTTATGGTAAGCGAAACTGCGTGAAATGGATTTGGTATGTTGACGGGTTTACTACAATTATTACCGCTGTTAATTAATTGAACTATTTATGGTGGCGATAAAATTGTACACAATTTCTATCGGCAGTGGTCAGTCTATATAACGCAAACAATTTTTCCGGATATGGACAAAAGAATTTTGATTTACAACGTGCCGGAAAGTCGGCCTACTCTCAAAATGCTAAGTGTTTCTAATTACTTCGAGTTCTTCCGATGATCTCTTTTAAGCTGCGTCGCCGCACTGGCTAGTAAAGTTTCGCGCCATAAATGCGCGCTGCTCTCGCGTTAATTTAACGGCAGTCATAAACAATATCCATTTGTGCGCATCTATATGTATGTAAATCAGTCGCAGTGCTGCGCGGAGCCGCGCTCGCGCGTTTTACCAAACGCTTCATTTGTTCGTCGAAAGAAAAGACACCGAATCGACATTAGCTGCACTCGGGCTCGCGCGCCGAGAAAAATGAAACGCGTCTGACCGAGCCCAACTACCGTGTAATGGCCGTCAGACAGTCTGCCGGGTAGCAAACACCGATCGTTTCGTTAGGAGACCGATCTTGGCGAAATCGGCGCGTTCGAGACCGAACGCAATAAATCGGGGCTGGCGCGATTACGAATAACGTGAAAACGGGTGGAGGGCTACAGAGAAGAGCGTATTCGAAACAACAACAGAGGCTCGTTCGAGTAGACCTTGCAATTTCGTCGAATTGCGAGCGATTACCGGTCGCAAGGGCAGCTCGAATTTTCCGTTTGTTTGAGTTACAGTGGCCGTGGTGGTTTCTCGGGCTCGAGTTAATGCCGCGAAGTGGTGTGCTTGCTCCAACAAAGCAAAGGCGAGATAGGTGACCGGTTGGTGGCGAGTCTTACACAGCAAATAGTTCGAGGAGCGAGCAGGAGAACACGACAAGAAGAAATTAGAGGGTTTGAGAACGGAACCAACAAACGCGATGGCAACAGTAGGAGAGGGGTGGGAGAGGTCGAAAGAACTCACTGTTGTTCTCGTTCGCGTATTACCTGTTCGGCGTTATGCCCAATGGCTAGCGATTAACACTCAAATGAACTGCCCGCGGTTTACCCCGGAGAGTCTTGCCCTTTCGTCCTTTGTTGAAACGTTTCTGGATCTTCTCTCTGTTTCTCTGGTAGACAATGGCGATGGCTATTCCGCGGCAGGATTTTTCCGGCTGCCGAATAAAGAGGGGAACCGAAGGGGGAGGAAGAAAGATGGGGGCATCGGTGGTAGAGTGCTAGCTGCGCACCTCACCTCCGGCAGAGCCCACTAGAAAGAGGATAATTCCCTGTAAGTGGATAATGCCTCGACGGTGCTCCTTGCCTACGCACCCAGGATCCCCCGTACTCCATCTCCTTCGTCCTCCTATTTCTCGATCCTCCTTTTCTACCCGTCGCCGTTTCGCATGGTAGTTTTGTGGCTGGTGGTTGAAGGCTTTGTAGTTTGGACCCCGGTGCCTGCCGAGCTCTCTCTATCTTTTCTATCTGCGCCGCCTATCTCCCTCTTTCTGGAGGATCTTATTGTACAACTCGCTTTCAAAGTTCCACTCGTTGCACCCGGACGCGCCACCACCGTGGAATTCGCGTTTTTCCTTCTCCGTCTGCCTTCCCTGCCCGACGCTTCGCCCCGTTCCGAAGTTTTATCGCGCGAGATATCCTCGCTGCCGTTTGCGGTTCATCCTCCAATTATCCCTAATACAGAGAATACCGTAGAGCGTTATTATTACTCCCGGTTATTTCGGATTGTTGCTCCTCTCTCCGGATTTTCGTTCGCGCCGCCAGCTTTGCTGCCGGACCCCGCCGAAATTCGGATCCGCCTCGCGGAAATATCTACATTTATATTCTACCCAGTATTTTTAAATAATTCTACTCGAACTTGTAGGTTTCAAGAAATTCCAACAATTTTCGAAGGAAATGCCTACCAGAGTAACCGAGTATTTTATCAGAGAAATACAAGCAATCGTGTTACGCTTTCATCAAACAGTTCCAGGAATGTGTGCCTCGAGATTACAATAATTGTTGCAGTTCGAAGTAGGCATCCGAGTACGTGCGAAATGTCGACAGCGGCCATACGTTTGAAGGAAAGCAAAGGCGGCGGGTAGGTACTGTTCTTCACGGTTAAGTGCACGTTGCAGTTCTAACGTAATATTTTGTAGACGGATACACAGGTCTCAAAGCCAAAGAACGGAGAGGGTCAAACGATACGCCGCCCTGAAATCTACATTTATCCTTTGAATTTTATAGGCTGCCGTCAGAGCAATTCTGTAGCTCTCGCTCCAGCTTCACTTTAATGGTCTTTCCTGTAACAGCTAAATACTCGACCTGGCGAGAACGAATCGTCTACCGAGCTTTTTGCTCGTCGATTATAAAGACTTTTACGACACTCGAATCGGTGGACGGTTTTTATGATCGTAAACGTTATACCTCGATCGGCATGCTATCAGGAAATAATGACACCGTCAGGTAACCTGTGCCATCATGTCTCAACTTTGTTCGTCATATCTCAACGTTCTCTCTGGAACATCTAAATCATCCAAAATCGATTACGATCGCCAACATTTTTTGTGAACGCTTGGGATAGTGGATCTTTTATATAATTATACATTTAACTATCCTCAGGCCCATTCGTACCTTCATTTATCAATTCTTTTAAACGTGCTTCTGGGAACAAATCTGCCAAAGCACTTTTTAACTTTTCAGAAAGCTGGAACATTCTGAATTGCATTTTTAAATGAGACGAGGTAACCATACACCGATTCAATACACGAGAGCCGATTCTCACCGGTGTCCGAGCCGAAAGCGAACCGTTTTACAGCGAGCGATTTGCTTTTCCGATCGTTTTCGATTACGAGCGGGGATCCGGAAAACGCGAGAGATCCCTGGCTGCCGGTTAGTTTCGACTAGATCATCCAGGAAGCAATTCCTTCTCCCTCGTTTTCGCGTCGTATTGTTCTGTTGTTCCGTAGCCGTGCCAGGGAACCGGAATATGGCCGCGAGATTCACTTCCTTGTTTCGCTATCTTTCGTGGAAGCCAGATGATGCCGGGTGTCCGATGTTTACGTGTCTCTCGCGGAACGCTCGGGTCATAATACGATCGCTGACGCTTCCGACGAATCGCGAGTATCGTCCGACGTTAGGTGAACCCCCTATTTTTCTGTAGTGTGGGAAATGATGGAAAAGTGGTACGAATTCCCGAACGCGGCATATTACAGCGAGTCACCTTGTTCCCATGGATGCCATGGGCTGGTTGTTGGAAAAATCCATAACGTCAGCCACTAGTAGGCGAAGCACAATCGTATTGGCTCTCTTCCCGTCGTGGCCGTCCGAGCTAGCGAGTGCGAACGCGTCCGAGATAGCGTTCCTTTAGAGACGAGCATAAGCCAAGTTTTCGAGGGGAGTGCATCCTAGGGCAACACGCGTCCGTGTCCCGTGGTCGTCGTGGTCGCATGCGACTATAAGTATATCCACGTACGGCGATGACTGGGTAGACGGCCAGGGGACAGGGATCAGCCCAGAGACCAGCGGTGAGCACAGTTTTGTTATGAGGATCGTATAATATTCTAGTCAGACTTGCGGCTGTACAACGGGCATCGGCATCCGCGGGCTGCATGACAATTCGCCGGATTCGAAGCGCTGGGTAATTGCCAGTTTAGCCAATCATTATAACGTGTACGCCGGGATATACTGTGAGTCAACAAACGTCGAACAACCAACGGCCTAACGGCCGATTCGCGGCCGTGATTTACGCGGATGCGCCATAAATCTGATTGCCTTCGAAAGTCACCCATTTCCATTATTTTCCTTTTTTTTTACCATACCGCCACACCCTTCGCCTTTCAGCGAGAAGAAGGTCCACACTTCCCAGATACTCGAAACGACCGGTGTCCTGCGACATTAAACTTAACACTCACAGTAATGGATAAAAGAAGGATTAACAGATTCGTTGCCGCTATTTGTTTCGCTGCTTATCTACAGCCTGCGAATGTTTTACCAAATGCAACACCTTCATGACCTGTCGGGTGACATGGTGTAAATGTATGACGAAGGAACTATTTTCAATTAGACTTGCTACAAATAGGCATACCCGAGTGAAACATAATTAGCAATCAGTATTGCCGCTGTGAAGCTGAATAAGTTACGATGCGTCAAATCGCTAATTGCTACGCAGAATATTGTTCTTGCGACTGTCCATGCATTTTAATTAGAATTGCACCGTTATCTGCAGTGCCTTTCATTCCGTTGTTAGCAACTTCTTCCTTCATTATAAACGGTTAAACAAAGAAAGTTTCTGTCAAGCTCCTATTTGTCGCAATCGGCGAAGAAAGTTTCCGTTTTGCATAGAGATCCGCAGTCCACTAATCAAGTATTCTAAAGCAGCGTTGAACATTCGGCTTGCCAGGTCGTCCGCGTATAATAGACGCGATTTATTATCTGAATAGAAAAATTCTGATTAGTTCGGAAAGTTAGTCGGGGATCGACGATGTTCCAGAAAGTTAAAAAGTATTATTACAGTGATAAATCTTCGCCGGCGAGTTCCCCGCGTTCCATTAAAAAAAGGGAGGACCAAACTGTATGAAATGATCTTCGGGAATTGTGTGGCCTAAGCAGTCAACATGTTAACGTTACGTAATATCATTCATTTCCATAACGCGCTGAAATACTGCACATTATGCAAACGATTCGGAACGTACGCATACAGTGTGTTCATTAGTCACGAAAATTATTGTACTCTCTAGAAAGGACTGCCGGATCGTACGTGTTAATGCATTCACGGAACGTATGCGCCTGTGCAGTGTGACGTACCGAGTTTCTGTTTCAGGAACCATACAACGTTTCGCGGAACACAACGGCCCGTAAGCACGGTCGTGCAGGCGTTAAAGATCTGATGCTACTAATGACGAAGTTTGGTGTTCGTGTGTTGACACTAACTGATCACGAAAAGAACCTGGAAGAAGTGTCAACGATTCGCTGTGTCATCCCGTCGATTTGATAAATAGCCGGGCAGCTTTGTGCGATACGTGCTGCAATTCAAAATATATATATATATATATATAGATATACAATTCTTCAGAGAAACTTTAATTAACCTGCACAATATCGAGTCGGGCTAGTGATGAACATTCTAATAAAATTAACTTTCTCCGTCATTGATATTTAACCACTACTGAAAATATTAATACGGACAATATTATTTTTGTTTTTAGCGATGAAGATTTTAAACAATATCTACTGAATACGTATGTAATCGCTTCTGTTAAGTCGAAATAAAATTAATTTTCTATGTCAATCTAATTTCATGAATGAATTAATTTCAATCGTTCGTTCATTTCTGAATTGTGTGTCGAGTGTTATTAATTTTCTTTTTATGTGATTAATTTTCGTTTTCCTGATATATGAGGATTTTGAACAACATCTACAGAACATATGTTATCATTTCTGGTAAGCTGAAACAAAATCAATTTTCTCTGACATCGTATTTAACCATTACTGAAAACATCGGCAGACAGAGACAGTATTAATTTTCTTTTTTCTGATGAAGATTTTAATCAACGTTTACTGAATATGTATGTAATCATATCTGGTAATTTTCTCTGTCAATGCAGTTTCACGAATGAATTCATTCCGATTCTTTCGTTCATTTCCGAGTCGTGTCGAGCGTCGGTCCATCGGTTCATTGAATCTCGGAATAATGGTTCCCGGCAGCATGAATCGCGCGGGACCAGGGTTTGATACTTGTGCCCGGTGGCGCATGTTCGTAATATTGCCGGCGGAATACCGACAGAGTCGTAAGATTACGCGGAACCAAAATACCCGCACGCTCGCGTACCAAGAAATCAACGTCCGGTACAAGAATCTCGGTGCGAAACCCAACAAGGGCCGATCGTGCAGGCGTTAGGGGATCCAATGACGCTAATGACGCGACCATGTGTCCGCATATTGACGCTAACTGGACTGACCACGAAGAAGGAAAGCAAGAAGGATACGAAAGGGACGAAGATAAAAGTGTGGGGGAGGTGGAGAGAGAGCGGGAGGGTTGGCAGAGCAGAGAAGAGAAGAGAAGGTGGCGATGCTTTGCAGTACCACGTAGACTGGTGCACGGAGGTAACGGAGGTAAGAAACGTCTCCTCGAGGCTTCGGACGCTGAGTAGAAGGTGATGGTGTCTCGGTGGAGAGAAGGAGGAGGTGGTGGAGGAGGAGGAGGTTGAGCGGTAGAGGTGGGAGTCCGTGGCAAAGGGTTCTTTCGAGGTGAGGAGGCCGTTTTTGAGCCGCGGAGATGATTTACCTTACAACTAACAATATCCCTCCTTACGGCCCTCGAGGATTTATTAGTTCTCTTTCTTTCCTTTAGGGTTTGTCCGCAGAGGTGCGAGGTAGATCCTCGCGAGAGGGACCGTGGTCGAGTAAGAGGGAAGATGAGAGGGCCCCAGGCTCGAACCCGGCACCTCATTACCCGATAATTTACTACGCGAGTAATTAACTGGGCACACAAACGGTGCCACGCTATATACACCCTGCGCGCATATATACGACCGAAGAATCTTCCCTCCTCGGCTCTCCTCGGTTTCTACAGGCTCATATATTACCGTGCTACGTCCTCTCGCCGATCTATTTATCCATTCGTTTGCGCGCGTGATGGGCATTCGACATGCGAATGCATCGATACTTTCAGGTCGACAATAACTACTTAAATGATACGGAATGGAGGGGTAGCGTATGGCACTGTGCGAGCCTATACGTCGATGCCTCGCTATTACCACCGCCGAGTTCCATTTCGCTCGCGGAGTTATAAATTTGCGAATGTGACACACGCTGTTCCTCGCGAGCGAGTGCATGACGCATCGGACGTTTACCAGATATTGATGGACATTAGGGATACTCGGCGAGTAGAATCCAGCGGAACGTTGAGGCTAAATGAATAGTTTATGAATTCAGTTTATCATTGTTGATATAGAGGAGTGTGGAATCTATTGAAATTATTCAGGGAAGAAATAGATTTCTATCTCCGACTCAGCTTTTACTTTTTATTAGGAACAGTTCTCCAAAATGATCCGTCGGAGATTGATTGAAATCTATTTAGCTGACTAAATTGATTGCCAGTGGAGGAAAATACGATAGCGCCGAAACTTGTATCAGTGAAACGGCGCTATTTCATCGTCGTGCATTGTCTCACGAATGTGTATCTCGTTGGGGGAGGCATCGTATAAATTCTCCGCGGCGGTCATTAGCATTGGATTTACCGCGAGTTACTCGGCCGATTCGTAGCCTCGAATACGTAAATATGGCTAGGACCATTGAAAGGTTTGCCGGTGTGTCGGCGGAACGAAGAGTTTTCCGCGTAAGATGGACGAGAGCTGAAGAAAGCGCCATTTATAGGCGCTGCCGTGAGGTGGCTATCGCTTGTTATTCGTACGAGCCCCGGCACGTTCCAGGATTTTTCATTTGATACGCATTTTACGATTTTTCGCGTGCGACTAGGCTTCGGTCTCGGCTTCTCTGTATAGTCATCAGATCGAGGTAGCCTGCATGCTAATCGATCCCGGCCGGGGCAGGAGAGCTATGCATGAGGAATGGTTTGCCGTGCTAGGGCTGCGAAATCGATCGGATTTCTTTCAAGCGATCCGAAAGGCGATTAGCAAGTTCAATCCGTTGTCATCGTAATTTTCATTACGGTGCGTGCTTCCCCCATGAATCAAGCGCTACGACGCCGGTATACTGATTTCGTTCGAAGCACGTGGACGTGATTGATAACAACGCGCACCGGTACTTTTCCTTTCCCACGGCAGCGCGCCGCGGCGGACGCGCGCTGCCAAACTTAATTTATTAAAGGCAATAACTTATCATTTCCGAGTTAATAAATTTTTGCCGGATTCGGCGATAATTTAACCGGGCATTCCGCGCAGATTAATTTAAGCGCCGCACCGAGCCGCGGCCGGGGCTTGTTATGAATACGATAAATATTCCCGTAAATTACAAACGGCGAATTTATCACCTTCAGCGAACGGGGCGAAGGGATTCTTCGCGGGGACACGGGCGCGAATATTAAAATAAAGTAGCGACGCCAGCGTAGGTATGTGGCTCGGTCAAACCGGACTTTCTATTGTAAAATCTCCACAATTTTTCGAAGAACGAGAGAATTCGTCGTGTTCCATTGCAGGAGACAGTAGCGTTGCCTGGTATCGATAGTGCATCCGCTTGGGAGTACCGACTTGGTTTATATTGTATTCACCACCGACACATTAGCGAGGAGGATGTATAACGATGTGAAGCGTTCGAGCAAGGAGTTCGGTACGCGAGGAGAGCACTAAAATAATAATGCCCGCGACTATACGGCCCTCCGGGGCTCGTCGACCACAGGAGAAGGCGCGAAGAGGCGAGATGCGTGCTTAGGCCCGAAGAAAAGGCGTCGGAGCTGATTAGAATGAGAATAAACGTGGGTGTGGATGCGTGTTAAAGCTAAACGAAGAGACTCCGAGAGAAAAAAAAGAAAGAGCCACAGAAACAGAAAGAAAGAGAAACAGGGGGGAGAGTAGAGAGAAAGAGAGAGAGAGGTGGAGACGAAGGAGATATTGAGAAAGAGAACGAAGAGATGAGAGATAGAACCGAGCAAACTAAATAATAACCCCCACTTCTTTACCCACCACCAGCCGTCCTCCGAAACTCGAAAAGACCACCCGGTGTAACGCGAGGGAACGAGAAGTTGCGCCGAGCCAACAAGTGGGCTCAGGTGAGCCGAGCTAAGCATTTGAAATGGTAATTACGGGTCAAAACCACCGATCATTGATAAAACGATTTCGAGTGGTCACACAGTTAGTTGAAGCTTCACGGACTGCCCATCAATGGCCGACTCCTTCGCCTTTGATTTCTCGCCTTGCCAGCTTATTACGACAGGCACATTTGTCAATGCAAATTAAAATGAAAAACCTGTCTTATCGTTTACCTCCGCTTAACCCATTTGCATCATAAGGAACGACGAAAAATAATGCCATCGATTTCTTTTATTATATTTAAATGGAAGAATTTCGACGAGAAAAACAGAACTTCGTGTTGCAGTAATTTGTACAAGTATTGTGGGTGATCGAAGCTTTTGTTCGTAAGATGAATTTGAAGCGAATTTATAGGTGCCGTTGAAGTGTAACCGAGCTGTAGCTAAAGTGCTTGAAAATAAATTGTTTACGCTGTTTTTGCTGGTCGTTTTACAGCCCAATGGCCGAATTTAATTGCTCTTTCACTCACGTTGCTCGTCTCGGCCACGACGAATATCGGGCGTCGGTGCATTATGCATACGGGCAACCTGAGAGCAAGACTTATGAAGGATCTGATTGAGTTCTGAGTAAATGGCATCTGGTTAGCCGAGCTGCTAATTAAACACCCACAATGTATACGGGCCTTCGTCCCGACATCGTCTTGCCGCGATACGAACGGCCGGGAGTGAAAGCTTCTTCAAATTAATTTGTATGTTCCGAGAAAAAATGCTTGCCACCCGGCATTGTCTTACGATGTCCCTTAAACAACGCAATAAACTATCAACTTTTACGTTCCATTGCCTTACAATACTTTTCAACAACTGTGCCGTTTACAATTAATTATACCGGTTGCAGGGAACACGTTTACTGTTCTAAAAAACTGTTGAAAAATTATTATTTTCCACCGTTCTAAAATAATTCCCAACAAGAACGTTCATACAATTTTAAAAACAATTCAGAAGCAGTAATGCGGCTATTGGCGCGAGAGTTGGATTGCGGTGAGACAGTAAATTGTTTAACGAGGCATGTAATGTTATTAACGAAATTTCCAATGGCGGGCTTTAATTATCCCGTGCGTTCGTTGGCCCCACACCATCCCGAGCATCCCGATATCTCGTTTTTGCCAGGCCGAACACCGAACGTCGGTACATTATGTATACGAGACCTCTAGAGACGTGCGCTTATGAAGGGATCTGATTGAGTTCTGAGTATATGGCGTCTGGTTTGCCAAGCTGCTAATTAAACACTCGCGAGGAAGACCCCGATATACAGGCACACAAATCACACACCGGCTTTGTCTTACTAGCTGTCGCGTTCCTCTCCCCGTTTCCATCCTTTCTTTCCTTCTCTTTCTCTTGGCTCGCCTCCGCAACGGTCTTTCGCTCTCTTCCTGTTTTCTTTGCTCTCGCTTCCGCTGATTGATATTTAAGCTTGAGTTTAACCCACCCATGATTCCCCCCTCGTCCTCCCCCTTCAGCCACCCTCATCCATGTTCTACGGGGTCGTTAGCGAGGCTGCTGCTCCTGGTACTGCCGCTGCTGATGTTTCTGTTGTTGATGTTAGTGCCTGTGTCGCTGCTGGTGATTTCAGCACACCTGGCGAGGAGACCTAGTTGGTACTAACACGGCTGGTGCCATCGAAGCAATAGCGTATACCTCGATTAAATCCGTCTCGCTCGGCAAGGCCACCATTCCACCGACGATTCACTTCTTCCAGGCGTAAGTAGAGGAAGTATGCTGCATATCTCGAATACCAGACTGTTCAAGGGCAATACCTTTTTACGGCGAAAGATGCGAACGAAAAACTGTAAATCATTGTCAACACATTTTTCTCTATCGATTCACGGTACGAGAGCTAGGTCTTTTCATTTGAAGAAATCAAGGTCACCTCCAAATCTCCGAAATGTCTTCGGCCTCATAAAAAATGTTTACATTGTGATATTTATTATAATATTATATTTATATTATCTATACTATGCAACTTTTGTATACTATATGTTTGAATGAAAAGCGATAAAATTATTTATAAGCACTTAGTTTCCCATATCTTTCGCACCCAATTCGTCTTATAGCCAAAACATAGTTTCACCAAAGCGCATCCTAACTCTGACGACCAAGACGCACCACCCACTCACCAATTAGAAATCATTTAGCCACCCCATACAGTTTTACAGCAAACCAATAGGAAAAGATCCGAGAACTGAAGACACCGAAAACTAGAACTCGAAAATACTCTAAAGTGATCATCTGAAACCGAAACTTTGTACATTTGATAAGTTTGAAATATATTTGAAGTTGTTAATTTCCAAACCTCGCGTATTCGGATGCTTCACCGTTTCAAAAATTACAATCGAAATATTCGGAAATCGGCGGGTGGGCCACGCGGTGGCAAGTTTGGCGTGGAAGGATCGAGAATCGGCGCGAACCTGGCAGACAATGGGGATCATAAATCTACATTGGATTTGATCGGTGGAACGGTGACCCCGGTCTCAAAGTGCGCCGCGGGAAGAATCGGGCTTTCGGATATATACGACTCGCTTTAGCTTTTTACGGCGACGCTTCGGCCAAAGTAATTACACGTGTACGGTCGAATCCCCGCGTACGTTCTGCCACGTACGGGCGGCCCAAGACAAGAGGTGTTCGAAGTCCAATAAACGGTCGAAGACACGCGTGGATTCTCGCCGCTTGGGAGTCACCGTGACTGGCCTGCGTATGTACACGTCTATACAGGGTTGCGTCAAGAGTGTAAAAGGTTCCTGTAAGTCGCTCGGGGAACCCCAGGACGATTCTCCTCGATCCTTCTTGCCGGACAGGCACGTATAAAGCACCTGTTGGTCGGCCGAATCGCATACGTTCTTTGCTTTAACCGGCTTGTATAGACGGCGCATCGCGCCGGCCCTTTTTGCCACCGGGAACAGAAATATTTTCACAGCTGACCGAGCATCGGCGAGAGTGTACTTGCCACCTCGTCACCAGAAGACATGCTTCGGCTAGATTATATGCGAAATTCCTGATCAATCCTCTCCAACCTTCACTCGCTCATTGACCATTTCCTGAGTGCCCGAGCAACGCTCCCTCATTTACGCGCGGATCTCAGAATACTTTTTAAATTCTCAATATAGGGACACACACACATAAAATAGTTGTAAACAATTTTTAGTGTTTTCTTCGAGATTCCGACCAATTGCAATTTTTTCGAAATATTTTTGCACGTCATGTAACTGTTCTAAAAAAGTCCAGGTCGTATAGTCCTTTTAAATTAGCATAAAACTGTACCTCGCTGTTAAAGAAAGGGAAGATTACGCGAAGATTTCCACAAAGTATTTTTGCACGTCATGTAGTGAACCAAATGTTCTAACCTCCAAAAGAGGCCACTATTAAAAATCTATGGTCCTTTAAAAAGCCAATATTATTTTGGTTCACTGTAAAAATATCAGGTTCGAATGCATTAGTGTTACATTGTCTCTCGCTGTTGAAGAAAGAGATGATTACGGTAGGGGTGATGATTGGTAAAATCTATCCGTTTGGATTCCATAACGATCTCGCGTGAATAGAGCAGTTAATTCCATCGGCGGCTAATACCCTCGAATTATGCGCAGTTACAGAGGATTTTCTATTATCCGAAGTTTCAATTTACTGCAGTTGTGCGTGCGATCGTCGTATTTCTTTCGGAGCCGGACGCGACGTTTAATTGGACAAAATAGACGCGGCGCGATCGTATCGTGCACATATGCTTACGTTGCTCAACCAAAAAGATGCGGGACTAACGTCTAATTATATGGTGGGTGTCTTTCGTGTACCCGCGACGTAGCGATCGTCGAACACGGACCATTAACAAGTTCATAATTATACCATCGGCCAGTTATCCTTACGCGGTACGTACACGGGGTAATTGATACGAGATTTCGAGGAAGCACGTCTCCGTCGAGCGAGCAGCTGTACGAAAAAAAGAAATTACAAAAGGAAAGTGGTGGCAGTCCTAGGCACCTTTCTGCCACCGACTTGTATCGGATCAGCGTGAGTGAATGATACCACAAACAGTATAACGTGCTTACAGTTTGCCGGAGGGTCTTCTTGTTCAGGCGGTTGGTAATTTATGCGTTTATCTCGTTCTGCTAATGTTTAACGGTGTCACTATGGTACCGGAAGTGAAGCTGGCTTGCTTCTAACCTGGAAAATCATTTTGTTCGATTTTTATCTTGATGCTTCAGCTCCCGGCAATTGTAAGAATTAATAATTCAACCTTGTAATTTATTTCGCCATGCATAAACGATTGCAAAAAAAAACTAAAACCTTTAAATATACCGAATACGTTCGTGTGTCTAAAATTTTTATTCGTGTAGTATTTTTCCAATATTTCACATGGAACGAATAAACGCAGAGTATTACGTATTCGTGACATGTGCGGAATTAGCAGGGAAGAGATAACGAATAGAGTATAACAAAAAAGGGTACCCGTCCAATGTAGAAGGTAAAATAATGCAGACTTATTAGACCTTGTATTAGCATCACAAAGCCGACATCTGCAGCGGTGCTTGTAGCTTGTAGATCACTCGTGATCACGCGTGCTCGGGCGGCAAACGCGTGCACGTAGTACACGTTAATGTTCGAAACGGACTCGTGTATGCGCCGATTTCATAGTACGTAATGGAGACACAGAATACGACGAATAAGCAGTGCACGACCCGGCGAACGTCGTAATTATCCCTAAACACAGTAATTAACGGCCGTGGGACGAGTTCGGGGGTGTCGCGCCAGCGTTTTTACCCTTCTTTAACCCCTCATCACGGCCATTACAGTTGAGGTTCTGATTATACGCGAAGACAAGCTTTGCGGTGGAGAAAAGGAACGGCATTGAAAGTCACGACAGGTCGTACGTATGAATTAATTCTACGGAAATAATGAGTGCTTATGCGTGTAGGAAATTGTTCGAAGGAAATGTGGACCGGCGAACGAGGGTTGAACCTACTGCCGAGCACTGCTAATGAATTTCGTTTGCAACACGAGGTACTGTTTTACAGGCATTAACATTCTTGTGTAATCTTCAAATAAAACACTGACATTTTTAAACGACAATTTCATCAATCAATTATAGATAAACTAAAATTTTTATTCTGCATAAAAGTCTCCAGTCCAGGTACATCTGTCTGAATAACTAATATATTCGAACAGTTAAAGCGAAAACTCCTGAAGAGCGCATGCGCGTGTAGCAGCGGCAGGGCGGTTGGATCTCGAAGGTAGAAAAAAATGGTACGCCCAGCAAGAGGTCGTTCCCGCGGGGCTAATTACCAAGGCAGACTGTAATTAATCCGTTTTTGAGCAGCGCGTACACCGGTTGGCTCATTGTCGTGATTTGCCGGGTGTCCCCCCACTATCGGTCCCTTGTCTTGATGTGCACGCGCGCACCCCGAGATCTTTTGTCGGCGCTGGCTTGTCTAAAGGGGATCGAATAGAGCGAGCCGAAGCGAGATAGAAAGAGAAAAAAAGTCGGCTGTTGCGGACCCAAAGGGTGCCCCCGCCTTTTGATTCGAAACCGAGCGGACCCGGTGAAAAAGAATGAATGGACGAGGGAGGATGTGCGCGTCGGCCGGCGCTTTCTCTTTTTGGCATCCTCCTCCTCTGTCCCTCCCTTTTACCCCTGCCCCACCACCCCTCCTCTCCCCTATCGGCGTACACACCCGCTTTAACTCCTTTTGTCCTCCGATCCTGGATCAAAATTAGCTGCCTTCCAGCCATCGCTTTGTTTTCTCTTTGCGCGGGCCCCGCCTTAAAAAACTACTTATTACGCTAATTATACGCGGTGCTCGCTCCGCACAATCATCCGTCCACCCTCCTCCTACGTGTAGTATAGCTGGTCCCGGCTGACCCTCTTCTTCCACGGTAGCTTGGCCGCGATTACCGCCAACTGTCGATTCGTCCCTGGTGTCGATTAAATCCGGTATTTAGTCGCCACGATGGATACACAGCGCAGGCCTAGACCTATAGTTCTTTTCTTCTTTTGATTCCTCGGCCCCGTCCAAACTGTTTCATCCGCGCGCGGTTCATGAATTTAATGACACGTCTGCCCCGAATGGGGTGAGACTGATTTTAGTGCACGCGCTCCGACGACTTTTTCGCAACTCGGTGCGTGCGTGATCGTTTCACGTGTCTCGACGAGCAAATCGACCGCGCCGGCTTTAAAACATATCATCTCCTGGTCGAATTTGTCACAAATTGTGAGAAAGTTAATATATTCTGCTAAAAGAAATCGTCATTGTACGTGTTCGTAATCGTAATATCTCAAAGAGTTAATTTCTCGATCCTCACCTATAGAATTACGTAGAATTCGCATTACGAACTAGAACGTCGATTACCACCCGTCCTCAAAGTTCCATTCCACCTTTATCGTTCCTGTGATTTCTATAGCTGGTAGGAAGTTATTAACGACAAAGTAACCGATACAAGCCCCTCGACGAAGTAAATCACAAGGCAGTGGTTAGTAACGCGAAAGAGGCAACCGGTCAGTAATAAGAACGTAGCCGCGAATAGGGACACTTACCCGGTATCTGTAACGCGAGGAAAGAGCCGATGCTCGTTCTTTTCCACTCGGAACCCAGAGCTTACACAGACACGGTGTTCCTAGCCAGCTCGCCGGTATTATAAAGTTTAACTTCACCCATGCCAATTTAACCAATGGAGATTTTTTCCGGTAACGCGATCGAATACAGTGTCATCAACCGTGCGCGCGTATAGTTGACTCGGGGATCGCGATATCTTGTTGTATTAATGCCAACGGCGCAGCGCACAGGCACCGTCATGAGAGGGCATGATAATCAGGTAGGCAGTATACCTGGAATTAGCATGCCTCCGAATCATCGATTTTCTACTTATCGGCTATCTTCGACTTTCCCTCCCCCTGCGTCCCTGCATCCTCAGCCTGTGCTGGACGCGACCTCTTACCGGTCATTATACAACGTTCTCTTAGCTCATGCTCGCGAACCCTCTAACAGAGAGGTGCACTTAGCTGTTTCGCCGCGCGCATACCTGCGCCGCGTGGTGGTTGTTGCCTGGTGCCGATGATGAAGAAGAGGACGTCGCTGCCAGCCAGCCAGCCAGAGGTCTCCTCTATCCAAGCTCTTGTATCGATACTTTCGATCGTGTTCGCATCGATGATCGCGTGTCCATGCGCAACGGTTCCGCGAACAACCGGCCACAATGCCGATCGTGAGCGATCGCCGATATAATGTGTGAGAATTTTCCGATGCATCAGATTCTGCGAGGAAGATCCGCGGACGTTGCACCCCGTGTTCCCATTGCTCTCAACGAGACCGCGTAAACATTTCGCCTCCGCCATTCATTTATAGCTCATTTCTCTCCGAGAGCAGATACAAGACCACCTAGAGATTGCAGCCGCTGCTTCTAAACAATGCCCACCCTCGCCGACCGGTGCTGAAGCACAGATCCAAGCAGTTATGCCACTCTTTGATAGGTTCGAAATCTTCTGCGATTAGTGTTTAAGCCTTCGACGCCGGTTCCAAGGTGTATGCTGACCCAGAGATTAAATTCATCAAAAACTTTTGCGTACCGAGGATTAATGATCAGATATATGTAATTATTAAAATTTTTCTAGACGAATTTTAAGAAAATGGAACCAAATAAAATCTTGCTTTCAGTGATAGTAGCCTTTGTAGATCTGAAATTAATAAAAATTGTACTGAATTCTGTCGAAATGTATATTCAATGGCTGAAGTAATTACTTCTTCAAATTTTATATTAGTCTTTAGCATACAAATTTCAGCATGCGAATTAATAAAATTAAAGATATGTAATTGCATATTTCAATCATTGTGCTGCAGTTCGAAGAAACGATAGAACAATATGAAACAGGCATAATATGTTACATATTCGCTAGGATGTACGAGGAAAATACGTCTCTATTCTCCGGTACGTTGTGCAGCAAGATACCAAATTGCCACTTCCCCTATTTCATACTTTTGCGAGTATGTATTCACGTGGCTACATGCTGTTTTATGAGTTCGTGTTATGCAAGTGTCTCTGCAATTTGTGAAGATGTGAGAACCGTATAGTACTTCGCACCTGTACTTTAATTTTCTAGTGTTTTTACATTCAGTCACCGAACAGTGAAAGTGTAAATGGATTTTTCCATAGCAAACTGAACCACTAGGTAGGTCATCGTAGGCGAATCGTTTCTTTGAATTTATATAACAATCCTTTGCTTTGTATTCTTTTGCTACCATGTACAACGAAGCTAGCGTCTCGTTAATAATTTGCTACAAGAGAAACGGATTGTAGACTCATTAAAAGTAGTATGGCATTTCTACTTAATACAGCACCACGTGTCTGGTATTCGAGGTTACAAGTGACGAGCTCAAAGTGAATTGTTAAGCTCTTCGATATATTAATAGACTTCCGGAAGGTGAAGAGTTAACACGTTCGCTAGCAGCGCAATATATTTATGAAGACTATAGACTATGTATTACTATCTAAAATGTCGTAACTACTTTGTATTCTGTTATTTAATCAATTCTTTCCGTATGAGATTCAAGAAAATAAGATTAATAACAGGAAACGTACAATTACGTGTTCGAAAGAAGGAGAAGCGTTATGAAAAGTTGCGGAACGAAATATAAATTGATCTCATAAAACTTGACTTGTTGGAGAGCATATAGCGCTTCAAACAGGGCGCAGTACTTTAAGTTTGATTGCCAAGATAAGAAGAGGTTGAAGCACCGTTCTCCTTCCTTTTTTTCTTCCACGCAAGATAACAATCACAAGAGAATCAAAAAGAATCGGGTGGAATCTGAAATCCTGGAAACTTCCGGGGCAAGAGTCTAACAGTTATAATTAAGAAGATGCTCCGTGCAATGAGAACTTTGCTAATAACTTCGGATGAAACGCCATTTCTCGAGGCTTCTCATGCTGTGGTTCGCGTTCCTGAAGTTTGTTAACTCTCGTAAGCTCGCCGCTCGAAGAGGAAGAGGACTAGGGGTGGTGTATGGCCGAACGAAATAAAGGGAGTTTCCCTGCATGGAGTGAGTTTTTGGTGATTAGATTAGACTCCGCTCACCGATGGGCCAGCTGTCCACTGGAATTCGCTCAAGAATCTGCCTAAGTGGATGAAACCAACGAGGAAGATCGCCCGGTCGATTCGTTTCGCTGTAATGAACGGACCGTACGAGTTCCAAGAACTTCTTTATTGCCAAAGTTTCGACCTACACTCTGAATGTAACGATCGGCATACAGCAGTAACAGATGAAAAATTTATTGGGAGGTTCCTCGATTCGAGTGAAAACTGGTAAGCTGGTTCTGTATCGCCGAAACCCGGCCAACTGCTCTGAAATGAAATACGAATACATTATTTATTATTAGACTGCGGATTCTATGCATTTATCACAGAAATTAATAGATTCAACGCAAAACAGTGAAGTAATCTAACCCTTAGCAGTCGAGGGGTGATTCAGAGTCACCACTAAAAATTGCTGCACCATTATTCACAATATTGTGTGCATTATTAAATATTTCGGTAAGAAAATAATAAATGTTCCAGTAGCTCCTGTATCTCGTAATTTGTACAATTTTCATTTTGCTTCGGAAACCTGCTGAGGCAGGCGAAGTGTTAAAGTCTCGTCGACCAAGCCGTGCTTCAACTTCGTTGGTCCGAATGATCGGTTTCGATCGGCTGGATGGTCGCGCTCGCCGCTAAATAACGATATATTCTTTCATGTATAGTAATTCAATTTGCCAACCCCATGGATTGGCAGCCGCGAGAGATCAGAACGTGGCCTGGCCCCGTTCGTTCGTGCTGAACGGATCGAGGTAAAGAGATCGTGTAAAATTTTGTAATCACCCGGGGTGGCCGGCGATCGGTCCACGTAGGATCCACGATGACCGACGGCGAACGCACATACCGAAACGAGATCGAGAGTTAAATTTATTCGAGTTATTTCCATTGGCCGGCCGGTGGGCATACCACGAGTCGTCGCAATATCTCGGCCGAAGGGGGGAACATCACTATAAGAGGGGCCGGGCGGGAGGGTAGGGCACCGGCGATCGATAACAATAATAATGGGAAATGATCGCGACCGCAGTGGCACGTGATCCAATGACTATGCCCAGGAGGCGATGCCTCATTATTTCGATTTCCGAGCAACTAACCAGCGACCTTAGCAGCCTCACGAAATACGAACGCCTCGTGCCCCACCTCTCCCCTCTTCCACCTCTTTCTCTCGCTCTCCCCCGCCCTTTCCTTCTTTCTCTTCCTTCTCTCTTCGTCATCATCTTCATTCTTCGTGCGAACCCAATCATTCGTCCCGGCCGATCTCTACACCCTTGATGCATTCAACCTCAAATATCTTACGGCTCAAGAATCAGATGTTATAATTGCGAGCTTAACGACGGAACGCTCGGAATTGATTCTACAAGGGAACTCGTAGAATCTGATTCGAGATGAGCCTCGCAGAAAATTGCTCCCTCGGAGTCGATGCCGAAACTGACACGAGTCTGCACGGCGATAGTCGATTAAAGTGTCGATATTCAAATTTCGTAATTCTTTCGACAGCTATCGTCTTGCCGGGGCAATGTAAATTTGGTATGACAAATTGTTGAATATATGACAAGAATGTATGACAGTTTGTGCAACGGTCACTGTTCGGCGAAAAAAGATAAGACGCGGTAGATGCGTTCTTTTGAGAAACTGCATAAGCAAAGGTCAGGTTGCGAAGTACATGTTTGGAAGAATAATCATCGGTTGAGCTCCGTTGCTTTTTTCGACTAACGCCGAAATTACACCGAAATTTAAGGATACTCAAGATAATTGCATCGGCGCGGCATCAAGGCTCGGTTAGGCGTAACTATAACAACGCGCAACTCGCAAAGGTATCGTCCTTCCACGAAGACACTGGAATATAGACCTGGCCGTGGAGCGGCTGCACCTGCTGGAGCTGTATATGCAATCTTTGCGCATAACGACTCTATCGAGAGGAATATATTCTTCTGGAGTATTGCATTTCTACGCTGGATATATTAGAATAGAAAGATAGGGGCTCGATATCTCGTCATTGTGAGCAGAAATAAGGCATTGGAATGAAGCAGACCCCGCGGAGATGCATAAACGTGGGAAGCCGGAAATAAAATATTAACGGTGGAAGTTCCGACGAATGAAATGCTGAAAATTCTTGAAAAAAAACTTGGCATTTGTGCTCAAAAGTATGAAAGAAATTAAAAATGGTTAGCCACAATGAAGTGCGAGAAAAGTGGAGCTGTCCAGTGAGGACGTAGCTTTAGCCTGACAATGTTGCGACCGAAGTTTCATTGTGGCCGACGTCTATTATTAGGGATGAGAAATGAAAATTATATAATAATGTAACAGCTTTCTCGCCAATAATTTCTCGCGATCCGACGTCGAAAAGTTTGATTGCCAATATCGTGTTTTGTTTTTTTCTTGCTACGAAGGACCTGAAAAGCCCGCGGGTCATGGGTTAAACGGGCCTTCCCGCGACAAGGCCCTCAGGACGCGTTCTTGAAGAACAGGATGCGGCGCGGCGTGGCGGCCGTTCGTATACACACACTTCGAGGGCTTCGGTTCCTGTGATAAAGTGCTCATAATGTTTTTAACGAGTAAGCTGCGCGTAATTTTATAATTCGGCCGTGGCTGCCTCGCTCGGCCCCGTGGTATTTCGAGAGTGGATATAATGATTCGATGATTATGCGGCCATATCTCACCCACGGCTTCGTCCCAAGGGAGATACAACCGTTGAGGAGATCGCCATCCTGTCCGTCCGGATGGAAACAATGTCGGTGGACCCTCCCACGCCACGTACAGGGACTATACCACGGCGAGCCGGAGTAATTCCCCCAATTATAAAATTATTATCCTGCGGTTGGCACCCCCGGGCAACACGCGGGACCAGCCTGGCCTCCACTTCTCTCTCTCCTCTCTCGGCCTCGTTCGCCATGTTCTCCGTGTATACTCTCTTCTCTTTATTCTTCCTTCCCCCTCTCTCCACGACCATCTTTCCATCCGGCTCTCGTCGATCCTCGTTGACTCGCGGATGAGATGCCACGCACGGCTGTCGAGAAAGATCTCCGCTCTTCGTGAACGATCGAGATCATTCTCAATTCATTAACGCTGTTTGAAAGAAGCAACAAGAATGTGTTTCTCCGAATTTTTCGCCATTTTTTAACCCGCGTCCGTCCCTTGTGTCAATTCGACATAGTTCTCCCGAAGTAAGTTATACTGTTCTGTTATTTGTAAGTAAATTTGCCCGGATGTAAATGTTAACTTATCAATTTTCAATTTGATACAGAGAGACAGATCCAGTTCGTGAAACGAGGGACGGACGAAGGTTAAATAATATTTACTCGAAGACAGAGTACAGTTGAATTAAGATAAAATATAGATTATTTCTTCGACCATCAAGCTTGAGCAAGCTAGAACACTTGAGACCAGGCTGGGCTACTTGTAACATCTAAAACATCGCGACGTCGGGAATATGAAATCAGTTTTCTGACAAACTTCAATTATTGGAGTAATTGTGAGTAAAAAATCCTAGTTCGTCACAGAGCAGATTGTCAAAAGAGAAGAGCATAAAGAAATAATAAGATCTTTCGGCTTGTTATTCAGAAATCATTAAAGAACAAGTTCTTTTGCTTCAGTCCCTCGTCTTCTTATTACATCTAATTGATATTCGTCCATAATACTCGACGATATTGTTAAGGAATCGCTGTCGAGGATACATATCGTGCTCTCAAGATCAGAATTTTCAATAGTCAAAGGGAGACTAAAGAAGAAAGGAATACGGGGAATTAGCGGGTATTTTCCTCGTTTAGTCGCCAAGATTTCTTTCTGTCTCACCGGAAAACTGGCAGTAACGTTGTCGCTAAGGAGCCATTTATAGGAGAATTTATACCAGCCGTTAGGGTAGAGAAGATCGAGTACAGAAGGGGTGAAAAATAAATATATAACGGGAGTAACCCTTGCACATGGCGATCCTTTCTTAAGTTGAGCTCGTTCATAATCTTGCCAGTAGCTGTTGGTGACTTTAACCGAGCAACGTCTCTGTGTTCTATCGTCTGTAACAGCGTGTGGATACGTGCGTGAAATTCCGACGAAACAGACAGAACACTTGAAACGGCGTTTCTATTAAAGAATGACAACCGCAGGCAGCTAAGCGCGTGCCCTCTTCGCCAAATATCAATTAATGTCTCGCGACGAGCACCTATAAAACCAATACCGTACCAACATCGCTACCTGTTATTCCAATTAGCGTTAAACATTTTGTTCGTGCAAACTGATTGATCCAAAGACGAAAACTGCAATCCAAAACGAAATTATAAGACATAATAAAGAGTCAATAAAAATTACCTTCTGAAATAACCTAGTAATTATTGACTTTACCAAAGAATGTTTGAAATGTTGCAGTAAATGTACAGTACATGTACAAAACATTGCGTGAGACGACTCGTACGCTCACTGCCACAGAAGATATAGATACACAGTAATTTTAAACGATTTTTTCATCGCGTTATATGGGAGTCTACTGTATAAATGAAAGGAAGATATCGAAGACAACCGCACGAATTTAATGTTACAGTCGAACAAACTGGAGGAGTGCCGACATCGACGAAAAGAATTTCGGTGTCCATCGTTTCCTGCAAATTGGCGAGCGGGTGTTCTCTATGGTAGCGACGATCTATCATGGTCATGAATAGTCAGGCCCAGGAACTTGGTTCTGTTGAAGCCGAACGACGAGAAATGGTAAAAGAGAAGGAATCACGGAGAAACAGTGTTGGTCCCCGTGGGTGGGGTGCTCCTGCGAGTTAAAAGGACAAGAATGTTTGACAGCCATTTTTCAGTGATCACGCCGAGTTAGTTATCGACCGTCGGGATCTCTCACCCCGCCAGACCCCCCTTGACACCCCGTACAGCGACCCAATCTCAACAAGCCGGTCTTCGTCTTCTATTTCTCCCGGTACCCCGATGAAGAGAGAAGTTATCCCTCATCTTCTTCCTCCCCAGTCTGGTTCCCTCTGTCTCACTTCAACGCAGAGAGAATGTTGGTCGTCGATTTCTTTTCCAGGGTCTGAGAGCCACCCCCTGCTAACCCCGGTCACCAGCTTAACCATCGCTTGACGAGAGAGCGAAGTTCCCTCTCTCTCTCTTTCGAAGTTCTCTCTAATGCGGGGCATTGTATGTCTAGTTAACAGTGATCCGCCCAGCGCGACATGATTCATTTTTACCTTCCACGAAGAAGTTCTTTGATTGATCGGAAATTAGGGACTCTAAATACCACCCCGGGGCCGTGACACGTTCGAATGGAGATCGTAATCGATCCACCGGCGTGGAACCAGCGACTTCGACGTTTTCTTTGTCCGCTGAATCGACGATACGCGAGTACAGTATACTCAGAAATTCCGTTCCCGCACACATTGACCAGCGTTTTCGATTTTAACCGACTCTTGGATATGTCGGTTGCTTCTCTTCGTGTTGTTCCACGTGCGCGAATTGACGAGCGTGAAACCGTGCGTCGGTCTCGTCGGAGGAGACGCTTCTCTGGCCGCGCAGCCCCTCGATTACCCATAAATCTGGGCTAAAGGTTTTGAGACTAGCGACTTAAATGATGGACCGTCTTTCTTCCTTTCCTTCCTTCGGGTGATGCTCAACGGCAGGATCACCTTGAGCAACCCGCGAATGGAACGCAAAATGCCTCGACCTATCGTGCACTTTTACGGGTTCCCCCGAGAGACTGTTGGTAATTACCGGTATTCTTTAAACGCCAATCATTTCCGAGGCGTCCGTACTAAATCATGTAAAATCGAATCCCCGCTCGTTCCCGCTGTAATAAATAAATTATATCTTTTTATAGGGATACGCGCGGCGACGGGGCCAACGTTGAATGGCACGCACGCGAACGGCTCGCCAAGGGAAAAAGAGCGAACGAGCGACGCGACAAATTTAAACAGCGCGCTGACGCGTTGAAGACCCGCCATTGAAGAAAGTGACATCGACCGGCCACAAATATTCAACACTCACGACGATATTATTGAAAATGATTTGCAAAGTAACGACAGTGATGGCGCAGATGTCGAACATAATCGCGCGATCGCTCATTTCGAAGTAATCAGCTGACGGGTTTGGTGTTAACTGACCTAATTACTGCCACTAAAATGGACCCGGACTTTTTAACTCGTTTTTGCCATTGAGTTTTAAAAATGCTCAACTTCTCAGCATATTATGAATAAAATTTTAGTAAAGCTGTTGTACACACAGACGATTTATTAAAATGATATACATCAACGACAAGCTCAACCGACTGAAAAATTTCTCTGTTCCCAATTCAATTATCACAAAGATCCGCCGTGTAACCATAAGTCACAGAAAACGTTATTATATGCGATACCCTGAGCGACGTCTACGAGTACTTCGATATTAGACGTCAATAGGTTCTAACGACGGCTAAAGTGATTCGAAGTTTTCAATATTCAAGAGATCCGGAGCGGATAAGTGGTACGACAGTTTTACAATAAATCTTCGTCGGCGTTCGGTATCGTCCGAAAAATCTTTTCCATTCCAAATATCCGCTGGGTGCCCGGCATATTTACCCCCACTACTCGTCCGTCGCTGAAGAGAGTCGATCACACGCAAGGTCTCGCAATTAACGAATCAGATACGGCGCGACATCAAAAAGACAAATGACCCCGGAGAGATGGGAGCGGATAAATGCGTTCTTTTTTCAGTGCCCCTCTTTTTCTTCCAGCTCGCTCGCGCTTGACGAGTATGAATCGGGGATCTGATAACCGAAGAAACGGTTCGAGCGAGTCCGGGGTAGAGTATGGGGCAGTTGAGAAAGACGAGAAGGTGAAGAAGCGAGGCGCTCTCCGGGGTGGAGTGGTGGTGGCCACGGTTTGAAAGAAGGGAAAGGAAGGTGGATGAGTATGAAAATTATTCTTTGGATGCGCGTACGAGGCGCACACTTGTCAAGATGGCGCATGGAATTAATTAAATTAAGCCTGCACCTCCCTCGAAGAAGATAACCCGGCTGACAAAGATGACGATTCCCTGGGCTGATCGGAGGAATGAGAGAGAGCTACGGTGTCGGGCGCAGGGGGGAAACGAAGACCGAGAGGGATCTTCGGTTCGACATCGAGTGCAAGTCATTCCAGTCATTGGTTGCTCCATAGGAATCTTCGTCGTTAGTGTGTACGCGTTCGAACGATCGGCTATAAGCGTGTGGGTGGACGAGGTGTGTTTTGACGTTTCATGCCAGGTATTCTCGTTCCCCGACCCTGTCGTGTCGGAATTTGTGGGGTGCGGAACGCTCTCCTCATCAGTCTCATCCGAGGATTTCATCTAGTTCAAGAAAGGACATGAGTAATCTGTTTTGAATGCTCAATGATTCAAAATCGATCGTTTAATACCGTATGATCAATCCTTCTTCGATCGGTCTCGTGTTGTTTCGCCCACGGAAATAACGAACGACGCTCACTGGAAATCAATTAGACGCGATGTTCGGCTTAATTATGGCTGGAGCTATTATGGAGGTCAACGCGAACCATTTCGTTTTACTTTGTAACAGGTTATTGATTGAACCTATTTATTCAATCGCATGTTAGAGTAAGTTCTTCATTTTCTCTTGAGTACATTAAATAATATAATCGGACACGAGTCGTCGGGAAGAAGATGCGAGAAATTAGCAGAGGGCCTGTCCCAGAATATCGCGGTTAAACGATACGTACCTGAGCAATGCCGGCTTGTTGACACTTGGCCCCTGGATCGCTAAATCGCTTTGGAGTTAAGCATCCGAAGGCCTAAACGACTTCCCCTGCCGAGAGCGAGAGAATAATGCGGAAAAGAGAGGAAGGGAGGACAGAGGGACGAGCAAGAGAGGATAGCCCCGTGGTTCCTCTTCGGCATAGTGTTAAACAGAGAAATACCGAAAGAGGGACGGAGCGTGTATGCGAGAGGAACGGGCGAGTTCCTGAGATAAAGGATGCAAATGCTCATGCCAGCCATCAAAATCTAATTAACCAGCGAAAGAACTGTGTCTGGGTGAAAGCCAAAAAGGCTCGGAGAGGAATAAAAAGAGTACCCCCGGGCCGAGGGGGGTTTAGCGAGTTCGAAGGTGTCGGAGGACCAGTATGGTTCCCTTATGCATATGCCCAGGGTCCCTTTCCACCCACTCCGCTGCTTCTACTTCCCTACACACCGTCGCTTTAACCTCCTTCATCCGAGTCTACCATGGGGTGAGAAGAGCAGAACAGAGAAATCTCTATAGCAAACGTCGTTGCGAGCCGGGTTTATGTCGGTCGCCACATATAACACCCTACAGCATGAAATTCGTCGGCATGTAACGGGGGTCTTAAATTTCGAGTGTATACTCCTGAAGGAAGTCTATGGAATCGAGTCATGCTTAAAGTTTATCTACGATAGCGCTCGTACGTTTATTTATCGAGGCATATATCTCAACTTCGTCGCGTAAAATATGGCTGGTTATGTTTCACACAATAGCGGCTATCGCATAAGTTCTGCTCGAAATAATTTATATTACCGGTGCCCGGCCCCCGCGAACTTTATATCACGACCGCCCGGAAAATTCTCGAGAGGAAAATCGCAAATTGGGTCGAACTCGCCGAAATAACGTGTAACTTTCGGCCCTTTCCGCTGCGAGTTTCTTTTCAATTTTTTCGTCTCGGCAACTCCTTTTCATCTTAAGTGGTTTATTCGAAATGCACTTCAGCGGACAGTTCCTTCGTTGATAATTTTAATATAATGAATAAACTGAAATGCAGTACCACATCATTGCAATGGATCTAGGAATCTTCATGGGGATCCTGAATGATCAGGTGCAAGCAATCAACACTTGGCAAGTTTGCGTTCGGTGGTTTTTCGGGCGCGAAAGTGTAGCTCGATTCTGGAACCGTTTCGGATGCCGATCTCCGGCCAGGTGGACCACGGAATCGGCAATCGAAGATCGAAGTAGTTTCTGATGTCAACGACTGCGACCTCCGGCGTCTACCGCGGCCTGTTTCCAAGGATAATTCGCGATTCATGTCGGCCGTAACTCTTCCTTCTCTTTCTCCTTAGCGGTGCTCTCGCACTCGCGTCCCTGCCCGGAATTACAGGCGGATTTACAAGGAGCGGCGAATTTACAAGCCGGCCAAGAGTGGCCTTTCCTGTTCGCCGATGCCCGGCACCGAGCCCTGAAATCGTTGGAAAGTACCGAAAAAGCAGACCGCGGCAGAGCACAGTCCGAAAGAAACGGCTCCGATTATTTCGAACACGTCCGGCGCGGCGCTAAGATACAAAAGTCGCGCCCGCGAACCCTAGCCTGAGAGCCCGTTTCGCTTAAGAAATGATGAATTCGCCACTTTGCTTCCTCGTATTTCCTCGCCATTCTCTGCCTCGGCCCTTTGAGAATGTTGCTGCGGAAGGGCCTTTCGAAATTCAAGGAATTCATCACTGCTGGACGTTCCAAGTAAATACACAAGCCTTCTAAAAGCTAGCTAGAAAAAAATTCCAGTTTATTTACGTTTACTTAATTGTTCAAATAAAAGGTTTCATATAAACACGCGGCACTCCTTTACGAGTTCTGTTTCGTCTCGGCGAAAGTGACTACAATGCCGAGACCATAATTGCTCAATTTATTGTCGTGATTATTGTAATTCGAGACCGACGATCGCGAGCGAACAACGCGAGCACCAATTAAACCTGAATTGAACAGAATCCCAGAGGCCTCACGAAAATCTCGCCGCGCCACAAGCTTCTTCGTACACGAGCGAGCCGGATTTCTTTTTTAATAAACGACTGTTAGCCCATAAAAATTACATCGCAGCGAGTCAAACACGATCACTGTAATGGCTCACTTTATCTCCGAGGTTATTGTAATTTTGTAAACGCCGAACGCGCGGGCACCATTAAGCCGACATAACGCGAGACATTAATAATGAATTTCATTGTTTCGTTTTTTCAATTCTGCGCCTCGATGTCTTAACGGGAGAGACGCTTCGAGAACTTACTATGTAACAATGCTATTGTATCGTTTATAGAGTCGTTTTCGCGTGATGGCTACATGTGCCCATAATTATCAAACTGGTCTAAGTCATACTTTTTAAAAAACTGAGTGTATCAATTATTTAACGTCACATTATTTTAAACTAAATTACTGCAATGTAATTTTTACGATGTTGTCAACAATGGGATTCATTTTAATTTAATTCCACAAGAAATAAGTGACTTAGACCACTTTCATAATTATGGACACATATCATTCTTTTAAGGAATTACATATTGTTCGACTGAATATATCTGAATGAAGCAAAAACTTAATTAATATTGATTCTATTACAGTCAACTGAATGATCTTGAACAAAATAAACAACAACTGCTCTAGCTTGTGAAGTAAGAGACAAATTATGAGATATGCGAGGGTTTTACAGGAAATGGTATGAAATTTTAATAGATACGGCACCGGTCCCGTGAAAAATAGCCGATTTGATGTCGCTCGGAGTATACGGGAAACCGTTTCGGGTAGGTCCATCGCGAAAGATTATCGAGCATAAAATGAAATTTCACTTTCAGCCGCAATAAAGTCGCAGATGTACTGGAAATTCGAGGCTCGGTGCCGCGGATGCGATGGCCGGACATAAATCGACATTAAACGATGGGGGCAGGGCTAAAAATTTTGTCCATAAAATCTCCGGTTCTTGTTTTTCGATCTTCCGTTTATCGGATGAGTGCAAAAGGAAGCAGTCAGCAGAGAGCCATAAGAATTACTGGAAGACAACAAGTCTTCATCATCATCGTATCAGCGTGCAGAATCCATCCCTGAAATTATGGCCGCAGTTTCGGAAACACTCTGTATAATTGATTGGCGAAACCGCTTGTGTTTTATCTTGAAATCGGAACTTTTGCACTCGTCCAATATTTCGTTCTGCGGTGCGCGAGACGTCGACATTGTCGCGGCGAACACCCAGTATAGTCGCGGGCGTCCTAAAACAACAATGGAGGCATTAAGATGATCTACGGCCAAGTCGCTTGACCCTCTCTGATTCAAAAAAGGTGTTCGAATCCACTCCGCAACGAAAGAGAGAAATAGAACAATTCGGTCGGATAGAGCGAGAGAGAGAGAGAGAGGCATCCGACCGGCCGAAAGAAAAAGGGAGAGGGCACCGGCCTGCTCGTTTGTGTGGGTGTCAGCTTAATGTTCTCGGCCCGGTTGTGTTTGTGGCCATCGAACGGCTCAAGTGTGAGTCCAGCCTTTAACCGTCTTCTATATGCGCGCGCGTGAGCGTATTTTTGGGCCTGATTAAATATATATTAGGAGTGAGAGAAGGGCCGGGGAGGGGACCACCTCGCGGCAGGGGGTGTGGTATTTTTTCAAGAGAGCAAGCAAGCAAGTAGAGGTATTCGTCGGCGAAGGGTGCGGTCCAACGATGGTACCAAAGTCGTGATCGAACATGACTCTTAATGACGCTTTTTTTCTCGGTGCGACCAGCGCCTCGTTTCTCGCGTCAATGGCTCGAGCCGATCCGAAATTAATCAAGATTTCGCGGAATTGAAGTGCTCGGACACATGTATCACTCGGGAACATTTCCATTTAAACGACTCATCGTTACAGTGATTATTACTCAAATCGCCTCTTACATTTTTGTAAATGAAAGGTCTGGAATAATTGTGCACGATGTCTGCGAAAAATGTATAATAGAAAATGTTGGTTTTCATTATTTCTTTATGATACTTCTGCTAGCACGTCCGTGACATTACTCTGATTAAAATGATACCAAACATCACACAATTCGGAGTACATTCGCCTGCTCAATTCACGATTCAGTGGAGCCTCGATTATCCGAACCAATGGTATCTAAAAAGTATCTCCAATATCTTTCGTGATTGATTACACAAATAATAAAATATTTAATCTGACATTTTACCTAGCTAACTATTATCGAAACACTAATGTTACTCTGACCAGTTCGGAAAATAGAGGTTCAGCGTTATCGTGAATTGAACAAACAAATATGAACCGAATTGTGTCGTGTTTAGTCTCATTTTAATCAGAAAATTGTGACAAAGATGTTAGTAAAAGTTTCATAGAAAAATAAGAAAATAGTTTAATGAGTCATATAATGAATCATATATAATATCATTAGAAAATGAGATAATCGAGGATGTATCGATTCGAGATTCCAGCGGTAGGATGAACGAGACGGCTACGGACTCTGGTGACAGGAAGTATAGTGATACCGTTTCCGTAACGTTTCGTGTCGGATCGATCGCGACTGTGATTGATAACGGATCAAACAACGCGCCTTCGGTAAACAGTAATTTCATTGGCTGTACACATTCAGGCCTCCGAGCTCCGTATTCAAAGTTTGTTTTCAGCGTAGGAGGGATTGAATGGCGAATCATCAGGTCGTGAGATGTTCTTAATTAATCACTCACGCTCAATAACGAGAGATAGAGCGAGAAAAGAGAGACAGGGAGAGAGAGAGAAGGACTTGAATGCATCGACGATGATTGTGAGGATTATCCGTTCGTCCGAGCACATTAATAATTAGGAGGGAAGAGATAGAAGGACAGAGAGGAAGAATGAGTTAGTGGCGTCGCTGTTATTCAGCGTTGATTTGATCAGCCCGTCTGAGATTCGTCTCTTAGGCGAAGATACGCGACGTAGACGAAGGGAAACAATTATCAAAAGGTTTTATGCGCTTCAGGACTGCAGAAAATTCTTCGAGCCAACCAAGCACTTCTCGATTAATATGAAGATTTATATTAAACAGACAAAGAATTTTTATCAAAGCGTTCTAGGAGCTCACCGGGTGAACTGTGTGAAATATCAATAGTAAGCATCGCTTTTATTAGACACGAAAGGTCATCCAGCTAGGATTACAATGTCTGATTTTATTTATAATTTTTGTTATGCAACACGAAACTGTTTCAATTGCTACCATAATTGTAACAATAGCATTTGATGCAAGGGTCTCGGAGCACCGTAAGCAAAGAATTACACGGTAAACTTTCAATGTACTCCTGAATGCACACAGTTACGGCCGTGTAGTCACGGAGTGAGCGGTTAAGATCTTCGTTAATTATCGTCATTTATAATTTTCCCTTCCCGCGGCCTCTCTTCCCACTGTCATGGATCTCGAGGGAAGGGGAAGAACAAGAAGAGAATCTGCCCCCTTCCTTCTCTTTTTCTCCGGGTTTAATATTTCAAATAAATGCGTGCATTAGCGCGCTATCTCGCCGTGATCCTCCGTTGACTATTAACAACGTCGGCCGAGTCACTATTATGACTTATCTGACTAGGGACCGAGGATACAATGAACCTCCCCGGGCTTCTTTCTCTTTCCCCCCTTACTATCTTCAGCCGCGCAACATTCTTTCGAAGACGACGTGATTAAACAATGCAAATATTTCATTGTACGTCTTTGCGATCAACTTTTTATTTTATCTTCAGATTAAATAACAGTTCCTTACGTTTCTTCATCTGACAATTACTTCCGTTCGTTTACCTCGTTTCGTTCTACGTCTATGATTCGTCGGATAGCTGAATATTTTCCCGGGCACCCGGTAGCACGATAATGACTGATGTCCAACGAACACGATTAGGATATCCTGCTCGTAAAAGAAGCTACCTGCTGCAGGGTTTCCGCCGATACTCGTTCGTCGTGTCTTTCATTTTCGACCATTCTAGCCGAGTCCTTACTTCCTTATCGATGGTTGTCGTCCCTTATTAATGAGCCGAAGATAAATTCGGAGACGCGACACCGTCATCACAACTTGGGAGGGCACCTTCCTCATATTTCTAAACGGAGAGAAGCGAAATCGCACTGTACGATGACCTATATCGTCCCTCCTAACGATATTCTCCTGCTCTTTAATGACAGCGTCAAACTAATGATCAATCCAATATCCTGCTTACTCTCTTGCTCCAGTACTATTCAGACACAATTTCCTATTTGTCTGTTGCTTTTTTCGTCAGATAATTAATCGCGTCCCATTACGTGGAATACAAGACGCAAATGAAAGACTTCATAGTGATCACTTTTATCATATGATTTCATAATAAAAAATCATGCAAGAAATTGTACACACATAAAATAATGTTTTTGATATTCCTCTGATTAAAACGAGACCAAACATGACACGAATCGAAACACATATCTCTTCGTTATCTTCCATATTAAAGGCGAGATGTGCAAGAATTAAGGGAAACTTGTGACACTTATGGACCCTGCCGGGAAGGTGTTCGTGAATGATAGCGAGGACCTTGTTGTTCCACGATTGCATCCCGTCGGAGAGTTCAGCCGCACGGAGACCTTGATACAATGACTCGGAAAAAAGGGGCGACGTTGAAGACAACTGATACAATATTCATTTACTGGTACGTGTGCCTATGTTTCATAATGTCACGGTGGAAAGCGAGCAAAAAGAGACAGATGAAAGAGAGTTGCATTCAAATAAAGGAATGCCGGGGGCGGCGGGGTACAGGAGGGGGAGGATAGGTGGGACCCCGGGATGACACTTCTCTTAGGTGATTTATACTCGTTGGTCGAATGACCATCATCTCGTGGAAAGATCTACAGGATCTCTCCCGGAGTCGCTTAGTTAGACTTTGGCCGAAGGATAGTTAGCTCCTAGGATGGCGAAAAAGAGTAGTATACAAGAGAGCCTCGACGCGTAATGGGTGCCTTATGTAACACGAGATATATAATTCCGTGGTACTTTCGTTATTTGCGACTAACACTATCATTCGTTTAAGCGTCGATCATCATTCCGGGGTTTATGAGTTCTGAGTCCCCTGACCTGGCTAGATCCATTGAAAGAATTGTGCCGGTAAGTGTAATATTTTCAATTAGTAAATTGCGATGATTTTCATCTGCTGTGTAAAATGAAATATTCAAAAAATTAGCTGACGTATATCTGAGCACGCGGAGTGGTCGAAAAAGTGTCCCACGAGCGCTCGAAGGGAAGTAGCAAAAATCCGGTCGGCGCTACTCGAGACTAGCGACGCCACTTCCGTTTATTTCTCTTCCCGTCTACTTCCTGGCGTTAAAACACTAATCCCTATCCAACCACTTGTAAGTCGAGTAGCTATTTACACAGTTAATGCGAATACTCGCGCGTGTACTTACCCTCGCGGTAGAATGGGAAAAGTAGCTTCGAGCTAATGCCAGTGTATTCCCCGTGCTATTTTAACATTATTTGCGTCGACGAATATGCACTTACCATTGTCACCGTGCTAGCAGTTGAAACCATGTACAAACTGCTGTACTAATTCGTTTGCTGCGTCAAGGAACGTATAATGCGTGTCACTCGTCTTCTTGTTTGCTCGGTGCACATCATCGAGCGTACGTGATTTCTGACGAACGCATTATTTTTCATATATTGGGTCGTTCGGAAAGTCATTTCGTTTTCTTAAGAGAAAATGAAAGCCAATTTTTTACCATTTAGAATAAGTTTTATGACACTTTGTTCTATGGTCTCTTGCGATTTTTAAGGCAACTTAAAGATTCCATGCTCGTAGAATTTCTGTGTCCTATTAGCAAAATATTGAGTTATATGGCTTTTCACGATTTTATTGGAAATGAAATTTGCACCGCGTAAAAGATGTTGGAAAAATCAAAAAAAATAGTAATCGATGGTACATCCTCTCTTTAAATAGCGCACAACTTTTTCTTTCGTGCACTACATTCTTACCCTTGCGGTAATAAAAAAGCGAAAGGTGATGGAAAAGCGTACTTTGATTTTGCATATTTGACATGATGATAAAAACATACTTGAAAGATTAGAAAGCACTACAAGGTAGGAAATTACGTCCGAAATGTCGGCTGTCAAGATATACCACGATTTGGCGATTTAAAATAAGGTTAGTAATGACAAGTGGAAGCAATGCCATCTTTACAAGAAAAACGAAATGACTTTCCGAACGACCCAATAGTTACAATAAATAAGAATTTTGACGGAATTTTGATCTGATGAACCTGCTTGAATATTCATTAGACGGCTGTAAATTACTCAATATTGTAGAGGAATACTGAAATGATAGAAAGCGGATGTTTACTAGAGTATAAAGCCGTCCGTAAATTATATAGATTGCGAAAGTGACAATATCTTGCATTATGAAAGTTTAAAAACCATAAATCTTTACGCTCGATTTGTGATCATTTTTCGCCAGCGGACATGCTTCCGTGATAATTCGTGAAAGTTCTCGAGAAAGTTACGAGAAATTAGAGGAAAATCGTTCTGCGGTTAGGATCTCGCGTATTGACTACACGCATCATTGATTATTAATTTCAGGTCTTTCGCAGGTCGTACCGTGTTTGCGATAGGCCTATAAACATTTTATCGCTGACTAATTTACTTGGTGATTAATGGAGTTTTAAATCAATAGAGCATAATACAAGCTCTTAATGCTTCACTCCATGTGTAAGTCCATGCGTAACTGCCCTCAATCTATCATCGTTATATGCAAATCTAATGATTATCTCGGAGAAATATATCTGTAACATCAGATTTCTATCATTATTAAACATTGGAAAACTACGTATCCAACAAGATTATGAAATGATATTATGTACACGAATTAATTGCAAATTTTTCGTTATGTAAGAACACAGATGGATAGTACAAAGATGAATCGAATCCTTGAATTTTCCACCTGAATCGCAACAAACGGGAATGACATAGAAATTTATTTTTTCTCTTAATATGTTCAATAGGTTAAAAATAATATAACAGAATTTTTAAATTCGTCTAATGCTTTTAATGTTTTAAATTATAGCTACTATTTTTGTCACAAATGCATAAAATCAGCTAATTATAAGTTTCAATGAGAAACTTTAGAAAATTTTATTTTAGCAAGTAGAAAAAGAATTTTCAAGAAAAATCGGAGACAGCTTTTCAGAACTACGTAAACGTTCGGCGGATTCGAAAAGGTCGTTTCACATAGCAAAAGACAGAGAGGCCTGATTTCACAGTCATCGGTGTGGGAAACACGTCGAGTTTGAGGCTAACGAAGCTGCAGGCATGTGTACACATAAAGTCGATGTTGAGAGATCGCGAACCGTGAATCAGAGGAGGAAGAAGAGGAGACGGGTACGAATGGGACAGGACGGAAAGCGGAGGAGACAAGGCGTAGAGGAGGAAGAAGAAGAAGAAGAAGAAGAATACAAGAGATGAAGAAGAGAAGAAGAAGGTGAAGAAGAGGAGAACCGGTGCCACCCTTCGAAACGGAGCCTTGTCTTCGTCTTCGTGGTGTGCAAGCTCGCGCGCCAACTCGCGAGGGTAAACAGACGAAATTATATCGAAGAAAAATTACCCCGAGATAATAGTGATTAATGATCTCCTGCCACGCGCGTGTGCGTGGACATGGCTGTGTATATGTGTGCGTGTGTACACTGGCTTGTGTGCGCTTGTCGGTACGTTGATGCCCGGTAAAATATGATACTTGCTAAACTCTACACCGTCCGCACCCCACCTCTATGGCTTTCGCCTGCTCTTTCTCATTGGCAAAACCGACTTGGCCATCTACCGTCCAGTTTGGCGACAGTCGCGAGCAAACCCGTGCTTGGGCCGACCATCGGATCGAGCAGAGAGTGGAGGAATTGGCAGAGTGTAATCTTCCCTAATTAACACATTAAGACTAATCAGAGCCAGTTGGGTTATTCTCGTCCGAGGGACCGCTCGCCTAGATTTAACGTTCCACCTAAATTAATTCTAATTATTACCGTGCCTCTGGCGAGTCCTATATTGGGAGCACACAGCTCGTCGTTTCGCCAGTCGAAATCGCCTCAATTGGCCGGGCATTAATCTTCTTCGTCTGCGAACACTTTGTTTCAAAAAGAACCAACCTCCGCCGGACTAATTACATCGTTTCGTGAAATTCGAGCCCTCTGACGCGACCCGACCGATTTCAGTATATCAAACGATCATGGTCCCGACGAAATTCCTTCTCCTGTGAGAGGAGTCGAATTTTTTCATCGAAATCGTCTCGAAACGTACGCAACCCTCAGCCCGCTCCAGCCAATGAAATAAACAGCTACTTAGAAATAAATCTGCCTCTGTTCCGTGTGCGAGCGTCTCTCTCTCTTTCTCGTGATAATTAATAATCGTCGGAAGATCCTTTGTACACACGAACGAGTTTCCGAGAGGCCTTCGTGGACGAGCATAATAGCGACCATACGAAAAAATGAGAGCTGAAGATCACCGTCGAGATCTGACCCGAGATAGTTGGCCGGGCCTTATACATTCAAGCGTGCCGGAGGAGCGAGTATATCTCTACCTATGTAAAACACGTGCCCAGAAAATATTTAAACCAGTTCCCTCTTCACTCTCTCCCTCTCCTTTTCCCTCTCCCTCTGCCGAGCTATCTCCACTTCGTTCTCTCTCGTTTTCTCTCTCAGTCAGTCATTGTCATTGACAATTCAGTCGCGGAATGTTTGTTTTTACCACGCGAAACGATAGCCACCCTTACATCGAGCTGCTTTTATTTGTCGCGTTATTTACAATCGTGCTCGTAAGACTTATTCCTAGGTGAATTATGCCGCGATCGTGTTGCACATACATTTCGTATGTGATTTGTTCTACTGATTGCATCAAATCACAGTAATTTCCAACGTGATCGCTGCGCCACTGGATCATGTTATGAGTTCGGTGTGGCGGTTCAGAGTAGCGGAATTTTCTAAAATTATTTTTTATGAAAGTGAATTTAAAGTCTAACATTTTTCAATTCTTCTCTGATAGAAATTAAGAATCGAAGGATTATAGAAATCTTTCTACTTGAAGTGGTTGATATTAAATAAGACTTTTGATTATCCGTTTTCTTTTTGCTCCAGTCTCCGAGAATTGATCGTGGACAGACACGAATATTGTTAGCGGACACAGAATTCGTCTCCATAGTTGCACAGCTTGAAATTAGTAACGTGATTGCAGATAGCAATGGACACGGTCTGTGATGGTTTCGTTGAGTGACGGTTCGCTGCTGTCTTGTTCCATCGCATTCGCGCATCATTATCCCTTTTCTCTTGTTGCGTCGAGAGACCTCAACCATGCTTATCCTAAACTATCATTCGGATTATTTATTGCTATATTTATGTTTGTTCCAATTACATTTCCAACAATCATCGAACTCAACAATCAATTTCGGAACTAACAAAAATGAATTCTCTACGGAAAGTGAAAGAAGAATCTCTGAAAATTCTTTGAAGCTTAATATTTGAAAATACATTTAATTTATTCAAATATATATAATTTATAGAATTGTGTATTTACATTAAGCTTCAAAGTATTTTCAGAGATTCTTCTTCCACTTTTCGTAGAAAATTAATTTTCGTTGAATCAAGATTTACAATGAAACATGAATATTCCACAAGATATCTCTGCTTGATCTTTCCGGAGGTGAAGACAGCTCGTATCACGCATTAACACGACCGTCAGTTGACCATTGATTAAATTTCATCGCGAGCGATATTGTTAATATTCATCAGGTGATTGATACAATTCGAATCATTATGCAGCAGCCTACGTGTCATTTGCACTAGACGATCATAATTAACGTTGTCGTTCTCACGAGACATTCCTGGACGAGTACTAAAAGAGGTCACCATTGAGATCAAAGATCATGTAAAAGAATGTACAAAATATTTGTTCAATGGTAAATTACTTCATAACTTTACATCATTTTCTAAATAACGCAATAAAGAACGAATTGATCGAAATGAGACTTGCTCACAATGTACTAACGACCATTTGCGTAACATACCTTCAAAATGTGGCTATTTTTTTATACGACTATAATTCATTTTTTAATAGAAACAAAAATATTTTTTTCACTGCATTGTGAACTTTATTTAATGGCGTTCCCAAAGGAAAAATACGTAAATGATGGAAAACATTACATCAGATCTGTTTCATGTATCATAATAGAGTAAGTATTTAATACGCTGCATACTCTAGCAGTTATACAACCTAACGATGCCGGAGTTCAGCTTCCATAAAATTGCACTTTTCCGATGACAGATAATCGTTTGTCATTATATTCAGCGGGACAGATGCATCTACCAATTTTTCGCTGATCATCATAGAATTAATAGAGAATATATTAGTCGCATAAAAAAATTAGGTACGTACTATTAGAAAATTGAAATAATCAATGCACCTCGTTCTTCTACTATAAATATATACCTGCCGCTATAATTTTCGACGCAGCAGTGTACCGCCTGCCATCTATGGGGAGATTTACTAACTAGTTTCTTCCATAGAAAAACCTCCACATTTACCACGCGCACATTTTATTACAAGAAATAAAAAGCATATTTCGCAAACGAACAATTAAAAATAGTCATCACTATTAAATAAGTTTTTACGTATTCCTACGATGTTTATTAGTTTCATTTATAACTCTCTCGCAAATGATTATTTTGCATCACAAAAACATTGAAAAAAATTTTTACAATTCCACATTCATTAATGTTCACAATTTCAATCAAATATAATATAACAAATGAACACGTTCAGTGGAAATTTCATTATTGACTTCTTTTTATCAAACATCATTCATGTTCTTACAATATTTTGAAAACTTTTGTGTAATAATATGTTTAACGATATGCAATCTTTAATTCCGAGTTCACTGTTCGAATTTAATTATTCTTCCATTGTGATCCATGAATAAAGTGTGTATTCAGTTCATCCTCATTCCGGATGCATCGAGTCTTAGCAATATTTAAGCAGCTCTTAGTGTATAAAAGCTCTTCATTAAGGGAGAAATATTACGAAGTCTGTTGAAAGCTATTTCTTTCAACGACAGCTATTTCTTCCGACTTTTTAAGGGTCTCGGACATAAAAAGAACCAGTGACGTTTCTGAATAATTCCTTAAAACCGCGAGGAATGGTAGCCTGCCATTAAAAGCTAGGACGCGAAAGACGTTTTAGCCAGATAAATATTTGAAACGTTCCCTGACAGTCTTGAGAGGTTCATTACGAAGGATTACACGACTCATATCGAGGACTTAGAATTCTCCTTTCGCGCGGCGAGACATGATCGCAGTCTTTGAAACTGATTCGAGCGTAGGAAATTAGTTCGCTGAGCTTTCATTCCTGAATTTTCAATGTTCCCCGTAATCACCCTCTTCTAAATAGCTCCTTTCAGAAACGTTTCCAATCTAAAGTCTATTCATTAGATGTTTCTCCTAAGTATTACTTGAATATTAATTTACTGCTAACATTTTTACTCGACTTTGCACTACGTTTATGCTGTTTCCCATGTAAACTGATCTTTCTTGCTATCATTTCACAAATGAAATTCACTCTTTTCACTTTGGCTGCATAATGCATCAAATCCCGAAGTGTAAATTTGACATTTCCATTCGGTAGAATAATGTGCAATCGATTTTACAATGCATACGTTTTATATTATTGAATTACTACCATCTCTCGTATTATAACCGGTCCAAAAAATATTTCGACCTAATATTTACGTTAACTATGAGAATGAGTCATTCGTATAAATATATCGCTTTACAGAATACATCGTAATAAGCATTATCCAGGCAGTTACGGAGGAATTATGGATCGTGGAAGTTGTAGTCGTGTAATCGGAAGATTCTTACGTCAATTGAATGCGAAAGTCGGCCGAAAAACCGTGGATATACTTCATCTCGTTTTAGCCAACCCGGATTCATGTTAACATGACATTGTTCGGTAAGAATGTCGGGAAGTCTCGTCATTACACGATACCCGATGCACGCCGAATATTTAATACATCGCCAAAACCATCTATTAGCTCACGGCGGACGTTGTCGTGCTCGGTGCACACTTTTTCATTTCTCGAGATGTTGATATGCATGCCCCGATGCAGCATATATCCGAAAGTAAATGCGCAAACGGTATTACGACGAGACCGTATGTATACATATACATATGTGGGCCTCGAATTCGACACAGCTAAAATTAGCATCGACGAATGCTATAGGACAACACCGTCCGGGTAATAGGCATTTAAGGTTTAATGTATGCATTGAAAACTATTAGGTATTCAAATACTCAGATTGTATTACGCTACACTATAATATCAGACTTCCTCCACCGACTGCCTCCGGCGAAATTGCCACTATTATTCTTATCATATTTTATTTATTAGCCAGCGTTGACCTTAATCCACTTTAATCGTATCGATAGACGCGCTCGTCAACCGTGATTCTACCGCACGGAACCGGAACATTTATAGACTGCGAATTCGCGTTTCCACTTTTTAAAAATCGCGATATCGAGATAATATAAATATAGCACATGAATTTTAATCTATAATATACAATATAATTGCCAGTTCCTCTGTCCTCTGTGAGGCGTAGAAAGTTGAAATTTGGTACACAGATAGCCGTTAGCTCAAAAGGGTTCACGAATATGCTTTTATCCCGGAAATCCTACAGGATCAAGTGCTAAAAATAAATTAGTGTTATTTAAGTTCCTCTGTAATGGTAAAAAATCTCGAAACACAGAAGCCTTGGAAAGCTGAAATTTGGTACACAGGTAGCCGGTAGTCCAAAGAGGTGCACCGATATGCTTTTATCCCGGAAATCCTACAGGATTAACTGCTAAAAATAAATTAGCGGCATGCCTCCAGAAATAAGCCAGCCGTTGGTTTCTCAACGGGAATTTTATACTAGTATATTTCTTATCTTAAAAATTTTCACAAAGCGGAAGCAACGTAACGGAGTCGGTTAATTCTTTTCCGATGTTTTTGCATGAAATCCGCAATCCGAAAGTGATTGGATAAACCGCGCATTAGCGTGCACGGCGTTCCTTTGAGTTCTTTCTGCGGCCGAGAAAACAACAGCGACGAAGTTAATTAAGTTCTGGAGGGAGCAACTTTGTAGGATTTTAATAGTTCTTGCCCTGTCGGATGATATCGATTCGTAACGAACCCTGAGCGGCGAATATCAAACATTGATTGCGCGTATCCTGGTAGTAATTTTAATTAACACGTGTTGCAAGAACCCTGCATGGAACTCTAATACCGAAGGACGTCGATTCTTGGCGGAGGCCTTTGGTTCCACGAGAGCTCCGATTCGATTCGCTGTTACAAAACTCGTTACACGACGGCCGGTGTACCGAGGCTTCTTACAAGACAGTGGCCGTGCTCGGCGTTGAAGAAGGCGTTTCGCTTCATTAGCGATAAGCCCTTTTTCCTCTTCATTACTGTACCGACGAGTTTTTCTGCGCTGTTCGTTTTTGACTTCACCCGCCTCGCGACTTTATGGACCCTACGCGCATTCTTTCTTGATCGTTTAAAACCAGGTGCAGCACTATCATTAAGGATAAATCATATTTGAGGGATGTAACGGCCGAATGTTTGCGATGAACGTAATGCACTTACAAGATCTCGTTACTCATGGCCTTCCACAGTTTCATACCGCGGCTACAGACGTTCCCTGACGACTTCCAGCTTCTTGTCCGACATTCTGCATAACTCTGTTAATGCTTTGAACTTCACATTCAATCTTTTTTCCAACCGGACACAAAATGCCAATCGAACTCGTATAAAAAGAGAATGATATTTTTGTAAAATTCATGTCGAATTAAATTCGAGTGAAAACAGTAGTGTAATATATAGACTTCGGATCTTTATGTAAAATAAAAATATTTTACCTGAATTGCAACAAACTGGAGCGAAATTGAAATTTACATTTTATATTTTAAATTACACCTATCATCTCTGTCATAAATGCATAAAGTCCGCAGTCTAGTGATAAACTATCACATTAACAAGTAGTTGTGTAAATAAAGGCGTGATCGATGTTGGAAGATAATATAATTCCTGCGTGGAAAAACGGGAGCGTTTGGAGCTTGGAATCGGTCGTTGGGCTGACAACAAAGAATCGCAGAGGCTGCGGTAAGTGTGTCGAGTGGTGTCGACAGTCGAACGGAACATCGACGCTGTCCGGCAATTAATTTCGCGGGGTTTCGGCGAACGGGCTAGGAGAAGAATCGTCGAAGGGATTCCTGAAACCGAGAAGCGATATCGGATCTGGCCCTTTTCTGAAAGCCGCTCTTTTCCGCCCGATGCCGATCTAATTAATAACGGATCGGCGCCTGATCCCTTGCCTCCTGTCCCGGGCTCCTTCCATCTCTTTTGCCATGGTCCCTCCTCGCCTCGTGCTCTTACACAGTTAGGTCCCGTTCACTAGACGGCGGTGCTTCGATTTAAATTGAAACGTTCGAAACAAAGGAATAGTGGAGCGCAACGAAATTAAACAACCTGCAATATCTCGACCAGACTGTGCCACCCCACAAAGGCGCGTTCACACCCGATTAGGCAGGAAGTCCACATGCTCAGGAGTGATAGGGTGGGTCGTCGGATGAATCTATCTGTCGGTAACGCAGGAATGTCTAATAACGAGCGTACCTCTCGCATCGGCAGGCCACTTCGTGCATCGACTTGAATTCACCGAAAGAGATAGGAATTGCGCCGACACGCATGCATATGTAGGATTCCGATAAAAATGAAGTTTTACGCCGGCTGCACTAGACCCGTACCTCGGCCTCTTTTCGTTCTTCCCGCGCGTGCCTTTCGCTCGTCTCCATTTCCAAATACATGTCAAAATTTCATTAATGCGCTGAGGAATGCCTCATTGTAATGTTTTTCAATAAAAACAGAGATACATGTAAGATAACAGGTGCCATGGCAGCATGGATCTGACTAATCGCAGGGTGAGAGAAAGATACAAAGGATGTGGATAATTACATTGTTTAATGATTGTACTATGGGCGAAGCAAACATCCGTTATGGCACATCATTCAGATGATTACCGAGGAGCTCCATCTATTAGTGGACGAGTCGACGCCTACTAGGCAACGGACCGTGCACAATTTCAGCGTGTATCGATGCAATTAGTACCTCCGAAACCAGAACGATAAAATCTTTCAAGCTTCTGGTTTCTCGTGTGCAGCCCAGCGTGGCGTATCTATTGTCTATTGCGGCCGGTTTACACAGGCCGCGGCTAAATTGCACGCTTTTGCGGGAGCGATTAATTGTATCATCCGGTGGGCTGGGGGAGAGAATCGGAGGCTAGAGAAATTAAAGTTAACTTCGCAATCAATCTGGAGGAAAGAAACGCGTCCACGGTTACGCGTTCGCTTTGTATAAGAAAAGTCGTTCTGCGTGGTGAGGATGAGAGAAACCGAGGAGGCGAGGAGTAGGGTCGAGGCGAATGAAAGGAAGCTGGGGTGGGTCAGATTCCAGGGGTAGAGTTTTTAATCCGGCGAGCCGGCCCCCCGTGTAATCATTCCGTTTTTAAATTAAAGAAATAAAGGAAAGATCCCGGCGTGATGGAAGGTGCGAGGCGACGACGGAACTCATTTGCACTTAAAAAAATGACGAGCCATAAAACTAACACCTGGGAGAACGCGGGAGAATCGACCAGCGGACTCGACACGGCCGGGGGAAAAAGAGAACGAAAGCAAATACTTAGGAGGCTGACGAAAAAAGAGTTTCAAGAGAGGGACAACCGTTAATAAATGAACGCCTTGCTTTATCGGACGGAAGCGATTCTGATCCCGACCATTTCCTCTTTCAAATCTTTAACGCTGTACCTGCCAACTCCTTTAATCGGATTCTTAATTGGTGCGATTTGCGCTACATTAAACCACCCCCCATCTCGGTCTCTGTTTATGGTCATTAATGCGCCTAGGCATCTTTCGCAGTCGATTTCGCGCGTGCTCGCGAAATCTCGCCGGCTCACTGCGAATTCTCTCCTTTTATGGCTTCTGCAATGAAGCGGAAGGATACATTTGACAAAGATTAATTAAGGATCTTCTTGATTTATTTCTACTGTAAACATTTTATATATTTTCTTATATTCCGGTTTTTGTAAAATAATTTACCAAAAGGGAGATAATTTATACATAAAATTTTCAGAACTGTTCTTTATTGCGACTTCAATTTTTGTCGACGGTAGATTGCGAATCTATATGCAAAATGAAAATTTTTTGCACCTCCATGGACAACCTGACTCGTGTAAATTTAACCGAGCAGCAATTAAATTTCCCCCACTGACTTTCTCATTATACCACGACAAATTCAACAGAATCTATTGTGCCCCTCGATCACACTCTTCGGAGAGAGTAGGAGCATGGGGTTGGTGGAACAGGTTAAGAACAGAATGAAAATCGGTAGCAGGCAACCCCTATCCTCCCTGCGTTACTGGCGAAACATTGCCGGAACATAGACGGTAGTAATAATCGCAATAATCACAATCGCACCAGAGCGCGAGCCAATTTGAATATGAATCCAAGTGCGAACAATGTCATCGCGAGGATGGTTGTGGGAGGGAAGGGGGTGGGTTGGCAGGGGGTTTATACGTGCCGTATCTCCCCCACAGATCGACTCCTGCCCGGTACTTGCTAACTGTCCGGGACTGTTAGTTAGTTAACTGGCCCGCCATGATGACAGTCACGTACTAGAGAGAGCATTCGAATCCGGAACTCTCATCAGAATCAGCGCTCGCTACGTTTAACCCGATAATTAAACTCGCCGCCACCCTCCTGGTTCGTTCCATCGAAAGAGAGAGAGCCTCCCTCTGTCCCTGTTCCTGTGTCCCTCTGTCCCTCTGCCCCTGTCCCTTTCACCGTGCTCACTCGGACCGTTTCGACGAGGGAAATCGTGCGGTCCGGAATTTGCATTCGCAGATTTCGTTTTCATCGGCGAGCGGACGTGTCCGCGTCTCTAATCCGGATTATTTCTACGGTAGTCACTTCGCGTCACTTGTGATTCATTATTCGAGGGGCGCGACGCCACCGCGCCACGGGGGATGATGGTTACATAGTGTCGATTATTCTCTGATTACCGCGGGAATTAGGTGCGAGGCATTAAATCCTGAATATTACCCTGTAACCGGATACGCGGAATGGGAATCGTCGATGCTCGATTTAAGACGGCGCCATTCGACCAACCAAAACTTTTCACTATGACGATCAAATACGATTTTTAAAGTATCGAATGATCCTATCAGCAATGCGATCTTTTCCATGCTTTCGGAAGGCAATATACTGGAACATAATTATCAGTGTTCTGTGTATGTTTCTCTTCATGTTTCTCAATTATGCATAAAATCCGCAGTCTGTGTATTAACCATACACGAAACGCAACGTTTTGTTCTCGGTCTACGTTACGATTTAGGAAGCTCAATCTCGCAAGGCACGTATTCGAAAGTTTCTTTTTAACACTCTAAACAAATCTCGGGTCGAATTACACCACTTCAGAAGCCGGATGGGTACAACAAAGCTCTTTAAAACAGTTTGTGCTTGTTGTCCCGTAAAGTAATCATCGTAGTTTTAATAGGAACTTAGAAAGAGAGAGGATAGCTTCTTCGAGTCGGCGAACGAAGACTCGGGGGTAGTCTACACGGAAAGTAAGCCGGTGGATCGTATAAAAGGGTCGCGTGGCTGAGAAACATTCGCGAATTGGATGGTTAGGCATCGCTAGGCAGTGGCGATAGTGGTGACTGGCCCCAACAATTACATCCGAATAAAAGCAAATAAAATCCTTTCTGAAAGGGAAGGGTCGGGGGGGTGGAAAGTCGTCTGAGTGGGATGGACGGGGTTCGCCTAGCGGCGGTAGAAGCGTGTGGTTAAAAACAAGACTAGACCAAAATAATGGTTAGATCCGTTCGGAGAGATAGTTGCCAGGGGTAATGGAAATAAACCTTTTAAAAATAGGACTTTAGGCGGCCGATTCGACCGTGGTTCCGTGACTGCTACCGTTATGCTAGAATTCACATGTTTTATGTGTTATCCTTACGTGTCCATACTTACGTCTAACAGCCCTGATACCCGGTCTCTCTTTCATTGACTTTTCATTTAGTTCGCGGATAAAATTGTCCAACGAAGTTTGCATTGCTTCTGTCAGGCGATACCGAAACTTTTCTCAAAGAAAAAGACATGGATACCACCCTGAACATTACACGAGATTCGAACAAATTTGCTGTGTGTTCTTTCATCTTTGGGTATTGTTTAAAAATTGTTCAAGTAGATTATCGAGAATAAGGAATAATCCGTAGGGGTTGAATGGGGACGATAAGGGAATAAAATAGGATGAAGTACAACTGAGCACATCTATCGGCGAGTGCGGGAACTAACCAGTGGCCGGCACCCTCCATGCAAACAACGAGGGGTTAGCCGCCTTGGACCAATTCTTCGGCGTTGTCGTTGTTTCTGCCTACCCTCGAGGAAACCAGGCAAATACAGCGATCTAACAAACAACGATGAGGAAAGTAGGATCAACTGCGGTTTAAACGTTCCGGGAAGAAAGACGCAAGACATGTATAACGCAGCGACGGCTAGTTAGTATGCATAGTACGGGAGTTCGCTGGGAATGAAACGTCAACCCGAGACTCGTCATGCTAGCCCCGTGCTTTCGTCCTTTCGAACGACTTTCATCCGCACGGTTCCCCCATTTCTATCCGTGCTCGATGGAACTATCCTTTATTCGCCGTTTTACTGTGGCGACTGTGTCGTTTCCATCACTTGCTAAATTATTTAGGTCTCGCAATAAAATATAGGAAAAAGTCGCTTAACGCCGTCGCCATTCAGACAATAACATTTTATATTAAAAAGAGAAATCAATTTCTATTTGTTCCTCGTGTCTAGTTTGATCAAGATTAAAATTTTACACGCTGACGCATATATGCATCATATTATTCATTTCTATTGTGCAAGAAATATTGTATGCATAACAATGGCCAGATCGTCGCAGAACATAACCGGCTTTCGGAAACACTGTAGCAGGAATGGCAAGAGATCCTCATCAATTGTGAAAGGGTTAGAAGATCCTACGAAGACGAGGGTTCCGTGATCACTTGACGGGATCACCATTACGTTAGAACGCCAATTAGGGGTGAACAAGCTGCAGGGCACTGGCTCACGCATCAGAGGGTAGTATCGCTTGAGTTAGTTGGTTAACAATGCTAATAATAACTCAGAGAGGCGGCGAGATAGAAGCGAACCCCTTCGCTCTCGTTCGCTATCAGAGAACGGAGCTCGTTCACTTTGTTAAATGACGAGAAATCATGCTACTCGCCTTGTCCGCACGCGCGGACACAGAAGTCAAAAATAAATACTTCAGCAGTTTTCAACAATCCCTAATAATCACTACGATGAATATGAACTCTTCTGTATTATCTTCACTGAATATTATGCAACGCCACACGTTATAATTGACAATTATTACGCGCTTCTGATGGTACAGTCCATTTATTGCTATAGCGGAGCATGAAGCAGAGAGTATAATAATGCAGAGGACTCCCCCAGTTCGTACACTTTGTCTTTGAAAGTCAAAAGGCTGCCAGAATTCCGCGGAAGCGTCTGTACCCGGCGCGCTGCGAAAGGGGTCGATTCTTGAATCCAATTAAACCTCATTCATGCGGGGTTAATTATCATCCCCGCAGGTTATGCACGACTATGTACGCGCATATCGCGCCTAATTCGGCCAATCGGTACCCAGCGGCAGGTCGTTAGTCGCTTGTTTCGAGTATAATGGCGAGGTCGCGCTGTGATGCGCATTACGATCGTGCATGATTTTACACAGTTCGGCTCCATTGTACCACCATAATCACGTGATTTCGTTAGCGATCCTCGTCGTTCATTCCCTGTGCCACACGCTCGCACATCCCTGTTACGTTTGTTCACCGGTTTAATCATCATACAGCGAGCAATTCCCCGAAGAACGGTATAATTAAAAGCGAATCGACGTGCCTCGAATGAAAAGAATGAAAAGATCCGAGTTCGGATATATTCGCGGAGCGAAGATTTTTACGACCAAAGAAAGTGGAGGAGCCAGCAATTTTCGCAGAAGGGAACGATTTGCGCACAAATCGTAATCCTCTCCCCGTTGACCTCCTTATGAATCACCTTCTAAGAGAGTTTGTGTGTGCGCGCTCACACCGAAAGACGATCTCCTAGTACATCTGACTGTCCTCCTGGACACTGTGGACTGATCTAGATGGGTGTTAGCAAAGGGGACATCGAATCGAAGTAGCAGGTGCAGGAATGGGGAAGGAGACAAGATAAATTCAAATCCGGGACTCAGAAGTCCCGAACCGCAAATCACGTTCCTACTCCTATATACATATATGTATATAGATATATATGTATAGAGGATCATCTCTCTTTGACGCTGGCCAACCCCTTACACGGTTACACCCGTAGCTGTCATCCCCTTACTTATCCATGTCGACCAGTAGACGATCGGGACGCGTCCGAGACTCGATTTGAAAAGACACGCAAGATCTATAGCTACTCTACGCCAGAAAATTCACGATGACATATCTGGAATTGCGGAGACATGTTGGAGGAATGTATAAAACAGACTTTCTTTAATTGGATTCCATTTGAATGTTCCAGCCGGATACAAACTACTGGAACAAAATTCTTTCTCGTAAGCTTTCTGAAAGGTGTAAACGCAGTGACTGTGAACTCAATGTATATTGTAGATTGTAGACACTATACTTTCTATTGGGAATAGTTACCTGTATTTTTGTTTTCGCGTACACATGATTACAGGCGCACGGAAGATGGCGCCTTTGAAAAACCAGCGATGCAGAACGCCAGGAACGTCATGACAAATTCGGGATAAACAAATGCGACAAGGCAGAAATGGAAAATAACTTGGCTGATACAGATTGTCGTTGCTCAAGGGAGCAAACATATACGTGTGTTCGTGGACGCGTGTGCGCGAGTGTATACACCGCAGCCACGCGAATATGAAAGTAAGCAACGAACGACTGCAGTTACAGGTGCGTCAGGCTTTCGCTTTTTGGCCCCGGAGAAGGATAAGCCTGTCTGAAAAGAATTTGTTCGCACTGCGACCGCAGAATTCCTTCCGCGGCAAGCAATACAAAATATTTCGAGCACCGTTATAAGATATCATGCACGCACGCAATTTCCTCTTTCTTCGGCAAAAGACGCATGCGGCGAACGAACGAATTAAATTCAGTTAAAGCAAGCCATTGTGCGACGCCGACAGGAAACTAACCGATCATTCCGTTCCGTTTTCGGGCGCTGAGGAAATGGAAACTGTTATGTATTGCGCGGAAACGGTGAACTCGCAGGACAGACAATTAACGTAGCGACACAAAAAAAATTAAATTTTTCCATCTTCAAAATTTTAATTTACGTACGATAAAATATCGAAACCGTTTATTTGGCTGATGCGGTAGGTACAGCAAATGTAATTGTAAATACCGTTTCCATTTTGCAGCTTCTATAGAATCGCAGAATAGGAATTGCGGCGATCGTGGAGTCAACTTTTGAGCGATCGCGGTAGGATGGAGGGGGGGGGGGGGGCAATATTTGGAGGGTATGGGAATCGAACGTGTGCCATGCCATCAATATACATGATGTATACACCATTCCGTTTGACCGTGAGTGTGGTCTTTTCCCGCGAGCCTGCGTACACGCATACGTGTCCTAAGGACACGTGCATGTTACGCACATGCGCGAACGATATCCGCGGTTACCAAAGTTACGCGAAGGTTCAGACGGAAACTGCCCCTGTTCCCCCTTGCCATCCTATTTCCAGAGGGCCGAATTTGCATACATACGACGTCACACACGGCCCGCTTTAATATCTCCGGTCACGACTGGAAATTAAGTCCCGAAACCCAAGCCGATGCACGCAGAACAGTTGGACTAGCCAACACACCGCCCTATTCGTGATCGCGTTCGCTTCCGCTGTTTCACACTGTAAACGCGACTGCTAGAACGCTCGGGCGTGAGCTGATAACGGGCCACGGGAAATATTGTGGCTATCAAGCGGCCTTTGGTTCGCTGAACAATTTATCTATTAACGGGTTCTTCGAAAGACCGCCGCCGTTCCTGCCATTTTTACGCGCGCGGCTTTATCAATCCAGTCGACGTGTTCGTTTATTCGACTATTGAAAGACTTCCATTGTTCGTGCCATTTTTGTACAGGCAGCTTTTAATATGATCCAGAAGTCCATCAGACTGGTGCACAGATATGACCATGTCATCGGAGAGTCCGAAATCGAAAAAATCTAACAAGCCGATGGTTGACACACGCTCGGATAAAATTGTCGAGATTTATGATGTCCCGCATCAGTCGATTCGTTACTCCCATAAGTAAACGTTTTGTAGCTGTCGGAAAAAGGTGTACGTTCTCGAAGCGTTTAACGATCGATCCCGGATTCTGAGGGTTCTATTAAGCAGCGCTTCTTCTGTGGCGTTTAGCCGGTTCAATTGAAAAAATGCAATCGATGCAGCAATAGTTAATGGACGGCCAGCGCGGGTACAAATGGGCGATCTAGATTCTGGAATGCTCTCGTATGACCGTGGCATTCTTTCCCGATGCGGTATCTGCGCCACGATCTCGGGTCTCTCTCGGTGATCTCATCAAGGATACCGATCGTTTGTGCCGGTTGATGAACGATTTAGATATCAACATCGGTTCTCGGTGCGCTCGGGAAGATTGATTATCGCCACGGCTAATAACCCTACGGTCAAAGAGAAGAGAAGAGAAGCGAAGAGAAGAGACGAGACGCGCCGGTAGGAGACCTGCCTCGGCACCGTTTAGTCGTGTAACGTACCACACATGACTTCATACAGTGATTAAGTCGCCGCGTGGCATTGAAGACAAAGAGGACGGGCGTTAATACATCATCCAATCAACCGATTCATCAAAAATTCAAGTGACCGAACACACCGCGCAACGGCGAACAGATCTTGACCACGGTGTGGCACGGTCCCGTGGACGATCAGCAATGAGATTTCTAGTCCGGCAAACCAATATTTCTTGGTATTCCTTCCACGTACTCCCAGCGAGACCGTAAATCCTGTCGCCACTCACAACGTCCTCGGCTCTACTCGGCGAGATCCTAAATACCAGGACAACGAAGAGAGGACCGCGGATCTCCAGCTGGGCCCCCGAAGGATCCCTTCGACCTGCGCTGTGGTGCCACACACGCGTAAATACACACAGGGACAACGCGACGTGCACGCGTAGGAGACGTAGTCGACATATAGAAGGCACACGGGGCCCCAATGGCTACCATCACTCGCTTTATAATTCGCATATTCCTTTCCCCTTGCGCCCTCTTTCCCTTATCTCTCGTCGGGATCTACCGAGGGCCAAGGAGAATCCTCCTTCCAACCTCTTTCCCTTCCACGAACGGTTCCTCTATCTCCACCTAGCTGCCCGCAAACTCTCCTCGTCCCTCTCTCCACCATCCCCCTAAAACACCGTGGATGGCTCCTCGATCTCCCTCCTATCGACGTGTACACATCGTCGCGCTGCCCGTTGTTTCTAATAGACGATTTGAATTTTTGAATATATTTCGGCTCCTGGCTCCGCTTTGTTCTTGCGATCTGTCCCCGTGTTTCACCGTTCCATACACACTCCCTTTCGGCACTCCGAGAACCCATCCCACCCGGTCACGTTATTATCTACCGTGCCGCTGCCGATGGCGGAGGCTATCATCGTCCTTTCGGTCTGTCCCCCCTCCAACCCAGGAAAAGGAGTCAGGCCACGAAGGGAATGATTTTGAAATATTTGTCGCCGCGCATAAATTTGGAGACGACGGTCTTGCATACTTAAATATGGACCGTGTCCTCTCTCTCTCTCTCTCTCTCTCCCTCTCTGTTTCTCTTTCTCTTTTTCTTTTCAACACGGTGTTCTCTTCCTCTCTTTGCCTCTCAGTCCACATCCTCGACTCGTGCTCCGAGCTGCTGCTGACTCTTACCTCACCGATTCTTTCCTTCCTCGTTTTTCCTCTCCTTCTTTTCGGGTCCCGACCTCCATTGTCTTCGGAGCGCTAATAAACTATACCGGGGCCACCCCGTGCAGATACCCATTGCCGTTATTATTGTTCCTGCCCGCGAGTACGAGGAACGAATCGAGCAAGATTCTCTCGGCCCTTGTGCGTTACGGAGCTCGAAATTTTCGATTATTGATTGACAATCGCCGCGATTCGATCGAACCGATCGAACCCTCTCCTGCGGCTTTTCATGCGCGATTGTTTATCGAGAGACGGGCACTTTTATGCGAATATTTTTAACGTCCTCTTACCTGGGGACCATGGAAACTTCTGGTACAAGATGGCGGCGGTCCGTCCACTAGAATGGTAAGCGTTTATTATTGAAACACGTATACAATCCGCGTATGGAATCTCCTTTTTACGTGTCCTATAAATTAGCTCATACAAATTAATCCGTCCAGTTTCACTTAATTGTTCATGAATAGACTGCGGATCTTTATGCAAAATAAAAATGTTTTGCATTGTTTGTTTGAAGCAGGAATAACATAAAAATTGATTTCATCCCTTAACGACTTTGCTACATTAAAAGCAACATTACGACATTCTTGAATTTTTTAAATCATTTACTGCTTTATATTTCGCTCAATCAATTTCTTCATAAATGCATAAAGGTCCGCAGTCTATTCGTGAAGCACATAAATAGAAGCGAACGCAAAAAAATGAATTGCTCTGTCTCGATGAAGCGACGTCTGGTAATACTGCGTGAATACTTGTTCCTAATCGATTGACTGCGTTCTTCTAATTCAACGGTCGCATTATGTAGAGCAAGGAGTATCTGTGACCGGCGTTACACGGTCGGCCGTTTTCGATCCGACGATCTCATGGACCGCCTTAAGTGTCCGGATAAGATTAAATCCCTAGGCGACGTTCCCGACGACGTGGTCTGTCGTAGCAGGCGTTTGCAATCGAGTCACACTTAAGAAGACGCGCCGGTAACATTATATCTGCCGGAGAGAGCCTTGTAGGGAATCCGGAAAATTAAGATTACCAGATAAGCCCGGCCCCGGAATCGACGCCCGCTGAAAGCCCAGGCTACGACTTCATTCTGAATACAGTTTTCCCTGGCTGCACGCAGTCGTAATCATAATCGTGTAATAGTCGTAACGCCGGTAACGACCAATCGATCGAGAAAGAGAGAAGAACGAGTGGGAGGGAGGGAGGGAAAGAGAGAAAAAGGATCTGTAGAAGATATAGGTGGGAGGTGAGGATCGAGTAAAATGGAAAAAAGGGAGCAAAAGGAGAAAAGATGATACAAGGGTAAAACGGGAGCTGACTGTAGCGGTACGCAAACTTCTCTCTACATTAGCTTTCAAATAAAAAGGATGCCAGGTGTAATATGAGAATCTCATATAGTAGTGACTAAGATCTAATCTGCTGTGTCCGTCTGCGGGGGGAAACACTAGACACAGAAGGAACACTAGCGGACAGGGGCCCTACCAAACAAGAATCTCGAGCTACCTTCTCGGAATAAGGAGTCTCTCGCGGGTCTTTCGAGGTCAGCATCCTCGAAACATTACTAAATTTCGCTTCCCTACATCTATAAATCCCACCGATTCGGAATTTTTTACAGGATTTAATTGTATCAACTTTCAAAACATTCTTCATTCTTGTTTTGTCTGTATTGTCGCAGGCTTGTTATCAATATCCGAGCATCATGGATGTTACGAATATGTACTTGATCGATAAAGTAAACTTTTATGATGGCCCCTAAAGTTCTTCGTAATTCATTCGAGGCGCAGGTAGATACGTCAAGTGCAAGCAGGTTCATCTTATTATACGGATTACGAGGCAACCGAATTCAACCGTGCCGCTATCAAAGCTAACATAAATTACAAGCGTTGCTTAAATTATCCACTACACTGGAGTACATCCATTCGAGAGCGAAATCGTTCGCTTTCCAAATGTTACGCTGTCCCTTCCGTCACAAATAAATTCCGAAACTGGTCCCTTCCGTTCACGGATAATTAAGCGGCCGGTGACAAAGTTCGAACAGCAGGCAAGCGTTCCGTGAGTTTTTTGAAAATAATTGCCTTAAAACTCTCCTTCAAAAATGCGGACCCTATAATGTTCATCGTTAACTACTCTGATTAGTACAGTCTTATATTTAATTCACTTCATAAAATAAGTTTGTGGCTGACAATGCAGAGATACATTATGTTTGAGTAAAGTAAGAGGTATTAACAGGTAGAATGATTCCGTTCCGAGAATAAGAGGGTTTCAAAAAACGTGGATCCTACACTGTTCATCGTTAGCACCTCTAACTATTCTGATTAGTGCAGTCTCGTATTTAATTCACTTCATAAAATAAGAACAGACATACATTATGTTTGAGTAAAGTAACAGGTATTAACAGGTAGAATGATTCCGTTCTGAGAATGAGAGGGTTCCGAGGGTGAAAGGAGCGAGGGACGACATGGTTGCGTGGACGAACGATTAAGTAAATAAGAATCGTTTCAATTAGCATATTTCGCTGGCCGGCTGACCATGGAGGTGCAGCGGATTGTAAAGGAGACGAATAGGCTCGTAGGCTTATTGCGTAGAGCATGGTTGTGAGGTGCCAAGGGGGATCAATGGAAACAAAAGACCGATCGGTATCAACGCACACACGGCACCCGTCACGGTTTCTGGCTGACCCTTTCCGAGCAACAACGAAGCATCGTGCGTGTCGGTCCTTCGATCGTTATCTGTCATTTGGATTGCGACGAAAATTCATGAAAGTTCGCCTTGCTCTTTTGTCACTGACAGAGACCATTAAATCGACGGCTGCACACGGCCGTTTCCACTTATACCTTCCCGCATTCCCTCAATTCTTCGCCGATAACTTTGCAACTCTCGTCGACCTACTCCGTAACCTATTCGTCCTCTCAATAAATCGTCAAAAAACGTCGACTACCAATTTTATGCATTTATGACAAAAGATTGAAAGAATTCGAGAATATCAATACACTATTCTGACACTGGAGTCAAGTAATTGTACGTTAGAAATGTTAATTTTGGGTTTTACATGTTTATAAACTACGTAAAACGAAAGCAAGAACCGCGAGTTGCTCTTTACCGATACCATTACTACAGGAAGTTCGATTTTCCCCGGGCAATAAAAATCGAAATTTGCATGAGCATCCGCGATCTAATGACTGCGGTAAAGATAATTATAGTAATCCGGTGATTACATCCGATAATATTCAATTACTTTCAGGAATTATTATTATACATCTTCTCGAATGTCTTGTTGATTGCCTGTCTTAACGATCCGCGCGCATTTAATTGCGAAGACCGTGTAATTAACCATCCGTATTAAAATGAAGCACTGCGTACACAAGCCGATCAATGTAGGTTAGTAATAGCCGGCAATTATAAGAGCGATGTGCACGCGGTTTGATATTTAAGGGACTCGTGTCGATATCAATTTCTCTAACATGCGCTGATTAATGCCCCGGCGTAGCAACGCGAAATTATGAAGACACTGTGTATGCAATTATATCGTGTACCAGCAGACAACGTTGCACGAAGATGCAGAGAGAAAGAAGGAGAGATTTCTTACGGATCTGCATATGCGTACTGTTTTACGTGTGGTCGAAAAATCGTACATGGACTGGCGATATTGCACGTGCAGGTACAACATTGCACGTGCACGCACCTCCGAGTACATCATCACACCAATGCGAGTGCACGGATGCACCCGCCGGCAGGTCGCCCCGCTATGCAAGTGGGAGTTGAATGGAATGCTGGTAGGAATGCACGGCTCCTCCCTGCAGGGCGCATGGTGCATTATAGAGTTACGAACTCTTCGTTGCAACGGGTGGGCCTGGCGATTTCGAGGCTCGCCTCCCTTTCTTTTTACATTCGCGCGGCTTTCTGCACGTGCTCGTGGAATGACGACAACGGCACGAGGCGAAACCAACGCGCCTTCTCTCGCTCTCTCACTCCTCCTTTTTACTTTTGTCAGGCTTTTGACAAACGTACCCTATCGCTTTAACAATTATTCACGACATAGGGAATCGTAAGTCCTCCAGGCGTCGGGCACTTCGCTGTGAAGAACTATGGAACTGATCAGGTGACGAAAGCTGGAGATATTTCTGCAAACTTTTACTCACTGGTAATATGAAGATCTTCGTACAGCAAGAAAATTTTCTTCGTCAAGTACTTGCAAGAAGTAATAGTCAAACAGGAGTTTCATTTTTCCTTCGGAGATGAATACATTGATTACATTTAAGTAATAGTCGTAACTATATTTTTATTAATACAATACGTGTTAATTAAAAGATGACCTTTCGCGATTAATACATTGTGTAGAAGCAAGGAGGGCCGGAGAGCCCTTCTCTCAAGACACCCGTTGTGCACTGGTGAGAACAGTCCAAACGGAATGAGTATCTGGCCTGTAACATCGTCGGACTTCGGAGCATTTAAAATTAATTTGACCGAAACAAAGCGCGATCGATCAATAAGTATTGTTGGCACAGTCCGACGGGACGATCGACGAACGTCACGTTGTGAAGGGTCGGGAGGAGAAGGTAGGTGTGGGGCGCCCCACGGGGTTTCAATTTTTGAATTTTCGGGCCATTAATCTCGAACGTCACCGACAGCCTCGAAGTGTGCGTGCATCAGGAACGACCATTGTTCTAATTCAAATCAGCCCGGTCCGATCTCTAACGCTCTCCGGTCTCTTCTCGATCGTTCTTTCTCGCTCTTCTCCTCGATCCTCTCTTTCAAATTTTTCTGCGCCTAACGTTCGGCCGCGATACGTCCGGGACGTCCATCCGTCCCGTGATGTATTATAAGAGATTCGTTGCCTCGGAATCATGCATTTCGAACCTTATTACGCAAGATACGCGTATTGCTAACCCAATCTATCCGTCCTTCTTCCTCCGTTTCCTTGTCTTCTCGCGAACCCCCCCGGCTATCCTGGCTGGTATCGTTCTTATCGGAATTTCAATAGATGTCTATACAAATCGGTGGAAAAACGACACTGCACAGGCACGAGGAACCTTGACATTCGAGAGCGAGTAACACTGGAAGACCATTGAAAATTAATAGCCTTTATCATTCAGATTTCGTTGACAATTTATTCGTCCGCGGCTTCAGACGTCAATATTTCAATTGTTACTCTCTTGTTGTGCCCGTAGTAAATGTCAAGACTATTCTCTAGGAGCGCCATCGAAGATAAGGCGGTACGTAAGCCTGCGCTTATCGAGCAGAATATATTATGAGGTATATAAATGAGCGATGTCATTGTTGTGCTCGAATTTGTTACTTATTCCGAAGAAACCTCGTAACAATTGATTCTTGAATTGTGCGGTTGCCGTCGTTCCTCGACGTCTCAAGACAGTAAAAATATTGTTAACATTGTAAGGATATATTTACGTGGAATTATTCTATAAAATGTCTCGAATGAAAGACAATAAAAATATGATTAAAATTGTAAGGATACATTTATGTGGAGTTATTCTATCAAAAGGTGTGTACAAGATCAGAATAAATAAAATCACAGTGAAACAATCGCTGTTGCCATTCCACAGTTCCAGCGAGTCCACAGGCTGTCCACGCGGATTCCTATTTTCGCAGATCGTCAAAAATCAGAACAAGGAAAAAAAGATCTGGTGACAGGGCAGCGCTATAATGTCAGCATATTTTTGAAGCGTCTGACCCGCGGCCTCGTTCGAGATTGATCTGACCCGGCTAACAAAGGGAAGCCGTGGTTGTCGTACGGGGGAAATATGAAACGAGTTAACGACTTTTTGGCCAGCTACGTCCACACGTTCTTATCGAAATCCTTCCTGGAAAAAGTGCTCGCCACAGAAGAGTGGCTCTTCGCGGCGCAAGAGTGATCTCGCGAGACAAGAGAGTGGTCCACTCGTGTCCAGCCACTCGAAATTAACCGGTCGGCTACCCGTCATAACAGCCCCGGTGATACCCGCCCGAAAAATCATCCACGGTCCGGAAGCGCAACCACACATATCCACATAGGTGCGCGCGCGTGAGCGTTTCTTCAGAATAAACGTGGTCCAACGTTTTAATTCAAGAATTGTTGAATGGAACCGCTTCTGGCTAGCCGCAGAGAGACCGAGCCGAGAGAGCAGAGAAGCGACCGGGGCTCTTAACGGGCATTTCGGAGCCTTCCACGCACCATGGCCCCGCTTTTATCCATAATTTCATCTTAATTTCAGACCGGTGTCTGCGGTACCACGTCGCATTCCGGTTTATGAAATTCTCCGCGGCATGACAGATGGTTCCGGCGGCGTCGTACGTGATTCTCTCCTGTTACATATTTCCTCTCTCGCCTAGCCTTTTCCTCTCTCGCCCTCTCTCCTCTTCTCTGTATTCGCGCGACAAGACTCGACAAGGACCCGGCCCCGGTTTTCTTTTCTCGCTCCCGCCTTTTTTTCTGATCGTACCGGCCGATTGCGCGCCTGGACCAGCCTCTCCAATTCGGCCCTATCCTCCCCGTCCTCCTAAGCTGGCCGCCTTCTAACGCGGCGCCGCGCCGCCATGAATGAGGCCGAGCGTGACTCTTGTAATTCAAATATTTGAATTCATTAGGCGAGCCGCGGCTGGGGCCCCTTTCGGAACCCTCGTCTCTTCGTCGTCCTCTTCGTGGCCACTCTTTTCCCCTTTCCTTTCCAAGATTTTGCTCCAATCCAGGCTCCAAAACCGCGCGTGTAACTGGCTACCGCTATTAGCGGCCGCCGTCTGGTTTGTCCTCTCGTAAGCACGCTCGTTACATGCGTGCCCGATTTCACGTTTCGTATAAACGGGAATAAAATGTACACGCTTTTATGGTAACACCGTGTCCTCTCGTCCCCTCCCCCACCGACTCTATCCAACATTCCGCCGTTCACTTCGTATGCAGAGGTTCGCTCGGATTTCGGAATCCTTCGTTCCGGAGCCTCCCCGAAGCAAATCACTCGGCCCGCCTGATTTCTGTTTCCCCTGTGGCCTTCGTCGGCTTTAAGGTAACCCTAAAAAATCATGAACTTTTTAGTTATAGACATATTTTAAGAAACAACTAAAAACAGAAATTTATACATACTCCCTCGGACAGCGACGTAAAAGCACGCCGTTCCACTTAGGAGCGACGAACTCCGCTCCGGAACGCCTCGGCTCGCCCTTCGGGGCTATATAAATTTGATATTCAACAATTTCTCACGGGACGTGTAACAACTGCGTCTTACAAGCTACAAATATTATTTGACAAAAAATCGGTAGCGTGATATACGAGGGTAATATCTTTTCCCGTAGGCGGCGCGTGAATATTCGCGACGCGAAAGTGAGAGAGAAAGAGAGTCGAGCAGTTATTTAACGTTCAAGTAGCGTAGAGTAACGCGGACATTTCGCCTGGAAGTGGCCCATACGTCTCGTCACCGTATTACGTTCAGTTGCGCCGTCGAAGTACGTGCGAATGCAACTGTACCGTTCTTTTTTTTTTATGGGAACAATTGCATTCCGTACATAGAAGCTGAATGATAACGCGCGTGATCCGTGGGAGGGCCTCCGGTTAAGCGATCGTGTTTTCCCAACCGATCGTTCCGGGACGTGCCTAACGAACTAACGTGCTCATTAGAAAATTCTGGTGGCCACAGGCCGAGTTGCATTAGTAATCAACCGACAGCCTCGACGGAAACATTCGTCGCGTCGAAACGATACACTGTTGCCCGACCACCAGCTGCGCCAAGTCATCGAGCTGAAAACATCACCCGGGAGGAACTTCGCGAGAATCCCGATGTCCCTTTCTTTATTCGAAAGTGAAGGAATACTTAGCGCCAGGTGCAACGCACGGTTCTCTAACGCTGGCGAACTATCGCGGACTTCGCCGCTCGCCAGCGAATTCCTGTCACGCGCACAGAAATCGTTCCAACGACGAAACAAAAAGACTCCCCGTAAAAAGATGATGTTTCAATCTCCGCGTCCGCCACGCTTAAAAATTTACCTTCAATTTCACAGCCAATATACATACCGCAAAATACCGATGACAATAGGATGACTCTACATTCCTCGCGCAGCCCATGCTGACTTGCTTTATCAATTATTTCCTCTCAACCCCTTCGTTGCCAGCCACTCTCGTTAGAGCTACTTTATCTTCTAACACGCATTCGATTGACGTTTGTTCTCTCCTCAACTTCCTGATCTTTCTTGTGTTTTTTAATAAATCGTCGGACATGTACTTGCATTCGCCTGTAAGAATATCGAGCGCGTCCGTACGAACATAAATTCGATATTAATACACGCGCGCGTCCCGAATGCGTGGCCGCAGAAATATTTAGCTTCTTGTCAACTCGGCTGCCGCAGAAAACGGATTGTGTATCGTTTTTTCATCCCGTCATTGTTCTGTCAGCGTCGTTCCATTCGATTCACCTGTGTTTTGAGACAGACTGTGTACTGTAATGATCATGATGAATGTTCGACCTGGAAGTAGACTCTTCATGAAGATGTTAATGGCGATTGACGGATGCTTTCCGGTGGTACAGGTGGACGTAAAGATGAATCGGAGATTCATTGAATATTCCGCTGCATGCATTCTAAATACATCAAACCGAGAAATTCACGTTTCTTTCTGGTTTTGTCATTTGTACGCTTATTTGTCGTGATTCGAGATGTGGCGAGAAATACAATTTTCATGTTCAGCGTAAGATGGAATGACACAGAAAATGATTAAACCAAGAAATTACAATAAAACCAAATTCGGGGTCGAAAGCCTTTTTCGAAGTTCCAATCCGTAATGTGTTAATACAGTATAATTCAGTCGATGGGATCGATAGCAGCTACATAAAAGAGGAAGAGGGCGATGGTTTCTCGCATCTCTTCTTGTCAGTTGGGACCGCTTCTCCCGGGCAGATCTTCCGTCTCGTTACACACGTGTGCTGTGTAACTACTGTGCGCGGCTATGGGGAGTCCACCACGTGCAACAATCTCCAATACGTATCGGCGGGGTATGCATAATAAATGAGAGAAGTACGCGTCGGTTAGCGGTGGTACCCGTTAAGCACCATGTTTCGTTTTTTATCGACCCGGTCATCTCTAATTCGGCGTGGGCGATACACTTTTCCTCGTACTCCACATTGGGCGACACGATGGTACCTTTGTCGTACACGGCTACGAGGCGACTTCAAGTGAAAGAGCCTGATAGAGTGCTTCGAAGAGACACGGTAATCGACGGTACACCTAAAACCGTTTTCCTTCCCATTTATCAATATTTTTCTCCCTCGTTTCTATTCATGTATGGAGCCACCCGTGTCGAATATTATTAGAAAATTATGTAATTCATCCTCCTAATGGACAGTCAGCAATGTTATCCGACGAAAACATCTTCTGTGTTTAGAAAATTAAATTATTGCCTTCCAAACAGTTCTTCGATTCTCTCCGATAGGAAGTAATAGATAAATAGAAAAGAAATTTTAATTTTTTAATTAAATCGATGCTCTTCAGTACAATTAATTATACTTTCCCTAAAGATTATATTAGGAGCATGAATCTTGGAATTCAAGTGATATTCCGCCAGCCTCCGAATTTGACTGTCATTTACAGATGTCTCACTCTATCCGACGCTATTTTATCGAACGGTGTTATCTACGCTGCAGATGGAAGCTAATAATTGTTTAACGCGACACCAGGCTCGGGAAAGGGGAGGTATACATTCATCAATAGCGATGATCAACACCGCTGATATCCTCGATCAGACACTGCCCGAAAAGGAGAGCAGTGGACGCCGTGGCCTAATAACACACCTCGACTGCAACATTCTCGCCCCCGTAATAATTGGTTGCCATGCTCGGTCGCCATTCGAAGAACGATGAAGATCTCCCGTCGTTTTATTTCTAGTGCATTCATAACAGAAGTGGCACACTGTGTGGCCACGCCAACGTCGTATATTCCGCTCACGAGTTTCGCGATTTAAAAATCCTTGTTAACTGCTCCCATAATTTCGCCGCGGGAGTTTATTGATCGTCTTATTTCACTGTGATTGACCAACATATGTACGATATTACATGTCCAAATGAATAAAAGTATTGAATATTCGTTTGGATTAATGTAGACTTAGAAAGTTTCCTATAAATTAGTTTAGGAGCGACGAGATCCTCAGTGTCTGAGATAGTTCATCTTATGTTTCTTGCGTTTAGTATAAGAATAACTTTGCCTCGAACTGTTCCACGCGTTTGGTGGAACGATTGTTGTCAAGGGTAGCGATGGTCAGGCTTTAGAGGCTAGCTGATGGCACATTCAGGAAGGTGTAACTTTACTCGCCGTGTTCGCTCGCGGACTAATTTACAGAGATCTTATTAATGCGCGGAAACGTATGTGTCCAGGCCGGGGGAATGCCGAGTAAGGCTGACACCGCGTGAATTTAAATTGTCCTCTTAAACGAGGGCGCCGGTTGTCTAGCGGGAGGATCTCGCTCACGTACTCGGACACGTTTCTCTTGGGGACTTGTAGACTCGTCGGTATGATTGCGTGTACACATGTAGGAGCTCTGGTTAAAAGTGCTCGGAAACGGTTCTCCTTGTACGACGAATAAACGCGGCTGTATGTGTGTGTCATTCGTGGGGATGAGCTCGTTTGCGATAAATATGTCATTTAAATGATACTGGTTTCGTATCGTTACGATCTGCCGCGGATTCACGCTGGCAAAGTTCTCTTCGGCTGTTTCCACTCACCGACCCTCTAAATTCCGTAAATCGATCCTCGCTGGTGCGGACGATACTTTTTCGAGAAGCTGATTCTGATTATAAAATCTCTTTTTATAAAGTTTCTTAGGAATATTTTATTTTCGTATAGCAATTTCATGGTACCGCTGGGGCGGGATCATCAAGTGCTCATATACCACGCTATTCCTGAATTTTCGTTCTAAAAAGAGGACAATTTCCATCCGCAGCCCTCGAGTTCCCGTACGTCAGCGATACTGTGCGATTCACTTTACGCGTGTGCGTTGACGTGGCTGCCGAAAGTCAGGCGCCGCAGCGCGTATGGTAACTCGACCTCAATCCGTAAACTGCCATAAGCACATTTAATCGTTGAGAATCTAACGTTCAGTTTCAACTTCTGCAAGCCTCTAATTTTAATGACGACTGAAGAATTAATATTTTGTATCCACATTTATATAATTCTAGAAAATATGTATTCTTCTGTTTTACCACGAACCGAGCTAATGTAAATCAAACTAATTCCAACTTCTTGAAATGCGTCTACGAAAATGTAAACTTGTACAAACACCGCAGTCCGCTCATCAAATTCTATCGCAGAAAATACATTTCATCTTGAACCTTGTGATTTTAGTTCGCTGTTGCTACAGGAGCGACTCTCCATCCGGCGATGCTCCAACAATTCCCTAAATTCCGAATTTCATTCCGTTACTGAATTTTCGATTTCTGTTATAGTGATCGAACAGACACAACTTCACTGTTTCGCTCAGCGAACTTGTTGAGCAACGAAGTAAATGTAGATATACGATAAACACGAATTTTGCTTTCTTCTGGGAATCGATTAGAAACAGAGGCGTTCTAATTATAATGGAACGGATTTATTGAAGAAACGGTGAAGGAACTATCGAAAGGGATTAAGCGACACGGGGTTAATTAACGAGCGATTTATTTTCGTTCGAAACGGAGGGTTTCTCGCGTTCCTGTTCGCGCCTGGTATAGTGACCGATTACGAGATCGAAGAATCAGTGAAAGAACTCGTGCCGTTCCGCGGTGGTTCGTTTCTCCGTTGGACACAGCGTCTGGGGAAGGACACGACGAAGGAGAAGAAGAAGAAGAAGCAGCAGCCGGGACTGCCGCGTACCACAGAACCCGGGAGGCTGCTTAGCACACAAAGAAAGTTCGAAAAGTCCCTTCTTGCCAACCTTTTTGCCCTCCTCCCCGTTCAGCTTGCTCCTTGACTTCGCCGCTTGAAGGAGCGAAGGTTTGGTCCTCTATCCCGTTTCTTCCCTCTTCCAGCATCCCCTTCGATCCTTCTCCAACAGCCAGGTCCTCTTCTCTTCTCTCGCTGCCCTCCCGCATGCTAATGCACGCACGAAGCGCAACTGTTCTCGCGGCCCTCCGCTCCTCTCTTGCGTTCCACTCCCGGTTCCCCTCCGTCTCTTCGTTTATTTGGCCAAATTTGATTCACCAACGAGATCCGATCTGACATCCCGATCGCTTCTTGTCCTCCGCCTCTTCCTTCTCTCTCCCGCGAGGCGGCCTTGCGTCTAGCGTCCTCTCCCTGTCTCTTCTTTTCGCCCTTTTATCCACCGTCTTGCTTCATCCAAATCGTCCTCGTTCCCGTCGTAGTCGTCGTCGGCCTCGTCCTCGTCCTCCTCGTCGTCGTTGCTGTCGTCGTCGAGTTTTTCTTTCGACACCGTTCTAGCTCACCGGCTCCACCGTCACTGGCTGCCTCCGATTCGGTCCATCGAATTAGGAGCTCGCTTTTTGGTGGTCGGCTGCCTCAATACTTTTTTCACTTTCTTGCGACACCGTGCGCCGCCTCGTAATCAGCAAGAATTTTCCAGCTGTCCGCCCGATATACAGAAACTTTCTTCGAAATCGCTCCTGCGATTGATCGCCCATCAGATCCCGCCGAAAGTTCGGCTCTTTCAGTAGGTACTGAAGAAATAGACACTGCAAATAAACCATCAGTAAGTAAATCTGTTAAACGTTTTTAGGAAAACGCTGTAAATGCTTAAAATTTAAAAGAATGCTCTCATTAACAAATCTATCACATTTTGTGGCCTAGAATTTTAAGCATTCGCAGCGTTCTCCTAGAAATGTTTAACAGGATTCTTGTACCATGTTCGGAACGGAACGGATAAGGTAAAGGACTTTTGTTTTGGATTGCTATAAATTGGCTGGCAAAAGTCGGTATCTGTCCGGCGATCGAATAATAACAGATAAGACGAGATAGCGCGACCGATTATGAACGCTGCGGTACGGGCACCGTGGATTCGTTTCGTGCGAGGCAAAGCGTTGCAAACCGTTTACACTTAACGAAGCCATAAATACCAGGATCGAGAGATACAAGCGATTGTACACGTGGTGCAAGCTTCGAGGTAAAGACGGGGAATACCACAAATGCGAGCTTCTTCGGGGCCCATTGTCCGCCGCGTTTAAATTTGAATCGCGGGGAATCTGATCGTTTATTGTTTAAATTTGTAGACCCACTCTTAATTTGAATTTAAGATTATTCGCTGGCGCGTTGCGAGAGACGATTTGACTTGGTGATGGTCGCCAGCTCGCCTTCCTATACTTATCCTCTCTCCGTTCCTCTCCTCACGGACTGATATTCTCCGTCTCCACCGATCCCTCGTCTCTTTCTTTTTCTCTCTTCCCCTCTTTCTTACTCTGTCGCATTCGTTCCCTACTTACATATACGTTTGCCATATATACGGACATATATCGATGTACTTCTGATTTGTTATACCCTCTCCGAGACGTATCTGTTCATGAGCCTCACTTCTTCACAGTTAACACTCCGCGCGGCTCCAACCGGTGAGTTAAGGACAGGCGAAATAGCTGCATGGATTTTTAACTTCGTTTCTCGTACGAAACGCGATGGTACTTCCAGATGCTTTTTCTTTATTCAGATTTAGTAGTGAGCTTTCAAATTTTCAACTTCCCCACGACCAAAGTATAATTGAGTCGTTTAGACGCAAATCCTGGTACACCTAAGTCCCGGACAGTTATAGACTCTCGACTGCGTCACCGTTACCTAGTATAACTGGAATTTCAAATTTCGCTTTTTTACGAGCTGCGTTCTACATTAGACTGTGTCGAATCAAAAAGAGGAGAGATGTGTTAAGAAGAATTCAATCCCCATTGAAGTTGTGTAGAAACGGTAGGAACACGGGCCGGCGTCGAATATCTGGTCGGCTAAATAATATATAAAACGGTTAACAAGTTCCTTTTCTCACTCGAGCCGTCGAGCAGGAATATTATTGGCGTTGTAGCTCGATCTGCCGAAAAAATAGAATCCGAGAAAGGAATAGGTCGAAGTCGGAGAGACGTGTGTACAGTTCCCATCGCGAATGGTGTCTGTTGGTCCGCAGAGGAGCGAGCTCTTAGTCTCCTCTTAGGTTGAAACTTCTCCGGGGACTGTACTTATCTACATGGCATACCAAATGGGGATTCACCATGGCGAGTCGCAGGATCTCGTTGACTGACGTTAGTCAATCAAACCGGAGAGAAAAAACGCTCACCTTGGCGGACGCTCCGGTGAATTCCTTCCATCGGCGCTCTCGCAGTCGCAGCACCCTCGTCAAAACGGCCACCGATACTTTGTATTCTGGCCGGAGAGCTGCCCGTTCCGAGGGATTGTCATTAAAATTCGAACGTCATTAAGACATGCCGCGGAAACCCGATATCCGCGCGAATCCGTCAATATCACGGAACCTGGCCGGAGAGCCGATGATGTTCAGCCGATCCCGTTTCACGATAATTTTATTACGGTAATTACTAGAGAAGAGAAGCCTGATGAAATGCAAAATGCTAGCTGGAGGGAGTTGGAAGGCTAGCCGGCTGGGATCCTCCCGTCCGGAGGCAATTTTTCAGGGTGTCTCACCTATCTATTTACCATGTAGAGGAGCAAAAAGGAAAAAAGAAAATAGAGAACGGGAACAAGATGACGAGCTGCCTCGGTTTTTCCTAATTGAATTAAAGTTTGATCGTTCGACGAGACTGTCTACCCGGCTTTATGCCGACGTCCACGCCGGAATAATGGAATAATGGCGGAATGGCGAAAGGTGGAGATCGAGATCGGAGAGAATCTTGGTGGCGCGGGTAGCAGGTGACGCTGTCTACTCTGCTTGTCCCTTCTCTCTTTTCTTTTCTCTCCTCGTCTCTCTCTCTCTTTCTCGCTACCCGCAGCTCTTCCCACTCGATTGGAATAAATTTAAATTTAAGCGCGCGCATCTGTTACATCCCCCGGCTGGCTGGTTAATTAAGAACACTTAAATGGGGCTGCTTCCGTGCATATCCATTATTTATTATATGTATAGGATAATAGTTACGGTTCAAGATTATACGAATTTCACGTCCGGTCCATTTACGTTGGAAGTATTAGATCGTCTGTATCACGCGTGCAAAACATTTCCGAGAGAAATTAAGACATTACCCGGCCAATTATATGGGTATTGAAAACGTGACGTGTTAAATACATCACTTACTCCGTGGTTTCTTGTTTAACGATTTGCGGGATTGTCATTTTAATAATGATAGGCAGCCTTGTTGAAACATGAGAACATATATTACTTTCGTGCATCCCTTATTGAGATTTGTGATTTTTTTTTCTTTTAGAAACTACAGAAGAGAAAATTTGATTTAAGGGATGTTTCAGTCATCCTCTAATGTTGCGGAAACTTTTTTGGCAACCTGTCTTGTCACCATCGTTTTGTCATATTTATTAAATTGTTTTTGTACCGGTAACAAATGCTGTCATTTTCGTGTATTCCGCCGCAAAAGATGAAAGACTGAGAGCGTTCGATGGCTGTATCGAGTGTTCTGTCGGCTCGTTGGTTGATGGCCCCCTTGATTCGACGAAAGAAATTAAGCGAATTTGCACACCGAATTATTCATAATTGTGGCGGGAACTTTGTGCGGTGTTCTACGTGCCCGATAGGCGGATCAAACGACTCTTTTGCGGGTTAATTCGATTGCCGCGAAATTTGAATTCAAAATCCGCACGGCGGCGTTAGCCTAGCACGCGTCGATTGGACCGACGATTTTTCACCGTGGCCGCGACGAAGTCAATATTTTCGAAATGCGAAAAAGCCAATTTGGTAGTAAAATTTCGGGCGAGTGCTTTCGTTTCCGTAAGGGGCGAAAAAAAATGCGATTTCGCGACCGCGCTACACCCGCCCCTGGAAATGTGACCATTTCCATCGAATATAGTCTGTCGATAAAATTCGTAAATTATGCATCGTACTCCAATTAGGCCATACTCCAATTCAATCTATATCTTGCGATTGATCAGAACATTTTTATTTAAAGATCCGTAGACACATCGCTAAGAATAATTTGTAATGTATATGCAATATAAACCTTATATGGTTTAAAGCAATAAATAAATAATAATAATAATCTACTAATAATATTTGATGTTGAAGCAAGGTTAAAAATTAAATAAAAAGTAAACTGGAAAGAATTTCGGTGAGAGAGCCGTTTCTCATTTCCGATTGATAGGCGATTTCTCAACTTGACCAAAGTTGAGTAGAACGAATGGTTCATCGGGGCTGCTCAGTTTCGACGACGACATTCATTTGTTTCCATTAAGCATCGCCATTCTTTCATACATACATAACGTTCCTCTGCTTGATTCGAGAACAGCAGTAGGCTTATAGGCGCGGGGTCACACGGCTAGTTATTTACCTGTATAAATATGCACGGAAAAGTTCCGCGCGCGGCATGAAATACGAGGTAATAAAAAGTACCGTAAGTATTTTCAGAAGGATCGTCCCGGAGATACGAGCGGGCTACAGAAAACAGGAGCAGAACGAGGGCGGCGTGGGGGAGGGGACGTGCTTTTAAAAATGAACTCGGTAACTTTATAACTTTTTAGAAGATTACGTCATTAGGCAGACGGCAGACGTGGCCCCCAGGTTTTAATAATTTAAACAAAATTACCTTCGCGCACCAGGCCCGGATAAATTAAGCCTGGAAGAAACGAGCCACCGCCTTTTCTGCTCACTTGCGTCGTGTTGCCGCATGAATCTCTACCTAATTTTCGAATCAGGGCGATTGTCCGTGATATTACACCAGGAATCCGTTCTCCCCCCTGCTCGGAACAAATTTTATTATACCTCGTCTGCTTGTTTTCATTCAGTGTATAGGAGGACTGCGGTTCCCGCGATGAATAATTAAATTGTTCGACTATTTAAAATTTTTTAATCCAAACTCAGTTTCTGAAATAAATATTGATGTCATGCATTTCAATTTATTTTTGTAATACAACCGCTGATTAGTAAATAGATTTGTGAAAATTATGCAAACAGATTTGCTGAAACATTCACGTAAACCAAATTGTCATGCCAAAGTGGTTGCTGGACGCTTTGTCTGTCTGAAGCTGTCTGTTTTCACTGCGAGACGCGTCGAACTACACACAACTATGTTACTAAAAATGCTCTATAAGTAAATAAATATTCTACTAAAAATGTTATGCTTTATCATCAATAAAATACAACATAAAAGTTTTTCACATCAATTGCAATAATGGAATTTTTATTGATTTTCTCAAATTCTTTTAATGTGTCCGTTGTTTTAAATTGCACAACCTTATTTTTGGCATAAATGCATAAACAAGTACGGAATGTATGTAGACGCATCAACGGTGAGAGGTTCCTCTTTTGGTTACTTTCGTTTCATTCTGGTGATGTAAAGAGCAGAGTGTCAACAGGGTCGCACGTCAATTTTGAGCGAACTGTGTGACAATCTGACGTGGGTGAAACGGATTATGTTAGTTAAGGGGACAAAACGAGTAATTTTGGTCAGATGGGACACTTCCTTAAATGAACTTCTATTGCAAAACATTTTTCCATCTTTTCAATAAGCATGTTTGTATTTTATTCATTGTATATTTTATTTTGCTGCGTGGACGAGCACTGAAGAATATACATTATTCAAATTTGCAGAGTGTTCAATCATTCGAGAAATGAATGCCTATAGCGTTATTGCCGAAGTTATTACAAATAATGAAATTTAACTAACTCAATTTATCGGATAGTCGGTCCACCCCTTTGCTTCCTCTTTTCAAAATTTCAATCTCCCGTGGTGCTGGATCCGGAATGCACGTTCACGTTTGTTACGCGAGATTGGATTTAATTAAGGATAAAATTAAAGCCGGGCAAAGTAATTGCGTGATTAGCTGTACCGAGCGACAATCCAATCTACAGATTTACTGTGTGGCCCATTGGGGCTCCTCTTGAAGACGCATTCAAGCAATTTGCATGGAATCTCCATGCCGATTCGTTTGCTATACGGGAGAGGCTTGCGAGGCATTATGAGAAAATACCACTTTCAACATTTTATTGCTGCGTATTTACTTATTTACATTCCGAAATGGCTCGTCAGAATTTTTATAAGGTAATTGCTTAACGACGATTTGTGTTTTAATCACAAACATTAAATCTACTTCAATTCACGGTTTTTATCCTAACAACATATAATTTATTAATTACAAAAAATAGATTCTGTACAGTTAAATTACAATTTAATGTAAACACGTTAATTTACGCAAATAGCTCCAACAATTTGATCGCTTTCAGTATAAAACAACTCGTATAGCGAACAACAAATCACACTGCTCTATTAACAACCAGAAAAGTAAAGCGCAAGATTAACATGCAGTTCTTATTGCGCGCGTCTCTTAACTATCCCTTATTCCGTAATGCCGTTAACAACGCTGCAAAAGTTGCTAACGACGTGCAATAAATAAACGGGAAAGTCATTTCGCGGTGTGGCGAGGAGGCGAGAGGGTGAACGGTGTCCAGAGAGGATCCGGAGGTAGTCGGGTGTCCGCGAGAGAGAAAGAGAGAGAGAGAGAAAGTCTTCGCGCAGACACAACGATGGAGGAAACCCCAAAGGAGCCTCCAATCAGACGGTCCGCCTTTGGTCCTTCTAATTAATACCTTACCCCGCGGTACGGGGATGAAGTGTGCTCGAAGGAAACGGCGAGATATCATTTGTTGGTGGGCGTCTTAATTAATTCCCGAGTATCCGCCTTTGGTAGCCTGGCGCGAAAGGGGCAGGGCGTGGCTCTCCAGTAGAAACAACTGAGCGAGTGCAGTGCTGCCTTCTCTGCCCCATTGACCCCCCTCCTCCCTACCCTCCCTCTCCTCCCCCGATCCAGACTGGCCCCCCCCTATCCCTCCCTCCCACACCCCTCTATACCGAGCGAACCAACACCCCCCTTTCGCGTCCTCCTACCCTTCTAGCCCGTTCCTTCCACCGGCATAGCTGTCACGTGACCGGCCGGCAGCCAATCGACGCCCGCTAATGAGCAACGCTGCGCCGCAGTTTAATTAATTGCACACGGTACTGCACCGGTAGGCTCGATCCGCAGTTGCGCAAAATGCACCTACCGACTGCAAACGGCCGTCGGATTCGCTGGACGACTCTCTCTCTCTCTCTCACTCGTTCTGTCGTTCTCTTTCTCTCGCACTCGCTCTCCTCGACGCTTTTCAATGGATGCGCGCGGAGAGCGTCGGTTAGAGACCTCGCAAATGCACCTATCGATGATTGTCCCGCGATAATGGAACACAGACAACGGGACGCGGGGAACGGGTTTGATAACTTCCGTATCGCTCGACCGGCTTCATGCACGACATCATTTCCCAGCGAAACCTCGCGCCGCATTAAAATCATTTAATTGCAATTTACAATCGATTTGTCCAACGATAAAAATTCTCCATCGTCGAGATTTTCAACCCTTGAAACACGTACATCTAAATGTAGACCCGCAGTGAGTATAAACTTGCTCTTTCTTCTAGTAAATCGTTAGAAAATAGTCGTATATAATGATCATAATATTAAGTATATAAATACTGATGGTAAAACGAGCAACATTTCTACCCTCGGAACGTTCGGACAGAGCTGAATCCTTGAATCGGATTTTTACGAGATCGCACAAGCACATCGATTCGAAAAGGTGAAATACATTTATCCGGCAAACGAACTTGATCCAACTTACGCGAACGGACACGCAATTAGTATTGAAGTGTCATCGTATTCATTTAACACAAAGGAGCGCGAGAACGTGTATGTGTGGCCCCGCAGAGGAACCCGACACCTACGTCTTGTGTATCGTGGGCGTCGCGTGATTCTTGGAAAAGAATTCTATCCGCGGCGAGAAATTCCAATTCGCCGGGTAAAGAGGAACGAGTATGGGTACCTGCATCCCTTCATTCCTGATGAAACGCGAACACACGAGAGTCGAGAGGATTTCTATGTACTCGAACGCGCGCGCGACCGGCGGTGTGCGCGCGAGGTGCGCGTCGGTTTGACGTGTATAAAGATACACAGGACCGGTAAAATCTACTTTCCTGTCCCGGGCGAGCTGAAAATTGATCCAACGGCGCGCCCCGATATTTGCTATACACAACTAACTCTTATAAACGTAATTCCTGAAATTGCATTTCACGATAAAATAAATTAATATCCGTTCTCGGTAGGTAATGCCTCGCGCATTCCCGGGGGTCTCGTCGATGACTCCCTCTCTCTCATTTCTCTCTCTCTCTCCTCTCCGGTTTACGTCCCGGTACGCGATGTTCCCTCGAAGTTCAAGATCCTCTTCGAGTCGACCCGCGAAGAGGCGTCGGGACGCGCCGCGCCGCTCCGGCTAAATATGACTCCGCCGAAAGATGCATTTTATATTAACGCGCATCGCCCGGCGCTGAAATACCTATAAGCGAACCACTCGGGTATTGGATTCCCCGGGCGGAATGATACAATTCCTTCAAACGCAACAAAGTTAAAAAGGATTCTGTCACATCCACGCATTTCTCTTCCAGCCACTATTGCCGGCCCTGTAACACGTACACGCGTTAACAGTCACGCATACAGATGCGGCCACAACCACGAGCGCATTGCTACATACCGATGGTATGCATCGAGTGTCCTTCTATTTCCTTAAAATTCCGATGGATCGTATGCCTCCAGCCCCTGAGTGTACTCCGTTCGCTCGCACGCAGACACACATGCACCTAACCGATACATATACGTGATACGTACACAGACGAGTTCCAGCCCCCACACGTGATCCGGCACACACGTGCAAATACATCCAATCCGCACATTCGGCTCCGCTCGTTAGGCGTGTGTGCGTCGCGCACACAGCGCAAAAAAGAAAGAGAGATCTCGCGACAAGAGAGCAAAGACGAGAGGGAACACTCTGGTGGGAAGAGGACAACGAGGACGACGACGACGACGGTAGGGCAGAGTAAGAAGAAGAAGAGGAAGAAGAAGATGAAGAAGAGGAAGAAGAGGAAGAAGAGGGTTGAGGAGACGAGAGGACGACGCCGCCGGCGGTGGTAATGGTGATGGCGAATGGCGATGGTGGTGGCAGGACGCTTTCCTGTGTCATTGTATACGTATCTTGTGTACGTGTACAGAACGTGTACGTGTGCGGCTGAGATGTATGTGTATAGGGATTCCAGTTTAAAAATACAAATGGAGTATCGAGCTTTCGAGGAACGTTCCGCGAGGGGTGGCTGGGAAGAGCGGGTGGCGCACAGGGGCGGGCGAGGACGTCGATGGGTACCGAGGTGGGGAAGATATTTCAAAAATCGAATATTGATCAGAGCTGCCAATCCTACCCTCTGTAATCCATATGTGTGTGTTGGTCTTACGTATCCCTTAGGTGCAGCCCAGTGTCTGCGCTCTCGTTTTCGTTCCTCCAAGTTATGCGCGCCTCTGTCATCTTCCCGCATTAATCCAACCCGCGCGACTTACTTCTAACCTTATTGCTTTTACGTAGGTTTCAATAAATAATCTTTTATTCATATTCATTTTTGTAGGTAGGCATGAAGGTTTTCCCTAAAAATCGGAATTAATTTATTCCTAATATTTTCTATAAAGATGTTACTACAAAATAGACTCCTTGGCATCCACGTTCTAACCTGTAACAAAAAGTAGAATTATTAGTTTACCTGATATCGTACATTGTAAAAATGTCAAATTTATAATCAGACTGCGGATTTTATGCACTTATAACAAAAATGAGTAGGTGCCATTTAAAACAGTGAGAAAGTTAGAATGATGTAATATGCCAATTTAGTGTTTTCAGCTTGTTAAAATTATTAAAGTAGGAATTCACTTAATTAAACGACTATATAGGTGAATTACATAAAAATTGATTTCTTCTGTTAACAATTTTAATAGGCTGCAAATAGAGTACCGGTAATAATCAAATAAGATTAGGTATATGTTATGTTATCGCATTTACATCTTCAAATGTTTTATGCGCGTAAACTTCAAGTTCGAAGAATATCTCAAACGGATGACTCCGAGATATCAAGTTTCATTACAGATCCGCATTTTCGGAATTGATCTGTACGTAGGAAAGTAATATATCGCACGTGAAAACCATGCGAATCGGACGCGAGAGCATAGCTCCGGTTCTTTTACACCTGGCTCTCTGTCTAACGCGCATCGACAGCAGACAGTGCTTTTCTGCAAATGCCCGATCGTATTCGAGTGTATTCGTGAACGTACACTACGGGGACCGGATGCGAGTATATATATATATATGTGTGTATATATATGTATATGTATATGTATATATATATATATATGTACATATATACATATATAGGGGAAGGAGGAGAGTGAGAAAAAGTAGGAAGGAAAATAAGGAAGGAGGGGTGGCTCTCAGATTACTCACCCTTATATATGGGTGCCGCGGGCGAGAGAGAGGGGAAGGGATGAAATCTTTTAATGGCAGCCATCCAACCGCTCAACCCCCCTCCCCTCCCTTGCCCCTCCGACGACCACCTCTCCTCCGCCTCCGACGGACTTTCCTTCGCCATTTCCGTATTAGCTATTCTTATGTCCACGAACGAATGCTATCCCTACGAAGGACACCCTTCGTGTAATCGCATTTTAAATTACCCGCGTAGGTATACGAGTGTACATGCCTGTAAATATATACTCAGAGCCTATGTACGGATGGAAATAGTCAGCGGGAAGAGATCGAATGTCACTATACACACAGGGGGAGAGAGGGGGAGCCTATGTGCTCCGAGACGTACCTTGGAAATAACCATCCAAGTTATCACGAGCCGGGGAAGTGTGAATACATTAACTTTAGAGTTTCAACGGGAGTTTCTCTATCGCGAGATAGGAAGAGTAAATTAGTCGATTCGGAAACTTGTTAATTAATCGGAATGTACGAGGGAACGTCGGCTGGGAACCGTTCCACGGTGATGAAGTTATAGTTGGAACGAAAGTTGCATCCTGGAAACGGTCTGGAAAGCTCTCGGAAGCTATGCGAGAGAGATCGGGACTCGACAGTCTCCTCGAATCGAGCGTCTCCTAGCTAGCGGCGACGATTTATCCCGCAGAGTGTCGCAAGAACCCAATTGAGAGAATCGTTTAAGAGCGCAAGAAAGCACGGCGCTGCGGCGGCGGCGTTCTGGCTTCGCGCTTAACCAAAGCGTCAGCTCTCTCGGACTGTGCTCGGCTTCAGCCTGGCCGTTAGCTCCGCAAAAGTGCCTTCCTTCTTCTCGCGGAGAGAGACAAAACAGCGGAGCGTCTCGTGTGACAGTGCAAAGAAAACAGTAACAAAACACCCTCTGGATTTCCAAGTCCCGTCTAACAAACGAGTCATGGCGCCCGGCTCCTACCACCGCCCCCCGTGTGCTGCTCGCATAATGGGGGGTGATAGAAGTGCGTGTGGCGGTGCACGAGCCTAGGAGCCGTACACACACACATGGAAAGATGAGCATCCACGTTCTCGCGAACGTAGACCCCGAAGGAAAAGCCGAGGTCCTGGAGGAGAAGTAAATCCATATTTTACACCACCACCACCCGGCAGTTTCATCTCAGCCCCACCACCACCAACCACCACCACCAGCAGCATCGTCAACGCTGCCACCGTCACCACCACCACTACCGACCCAGACCCATCGTCACGACGCCTTCGCTTATTTCGCTAGTCTGCCAACCTCTCTTCGGCTCCCTAGCTCTGGCACCTCCACCGCCCACAACTTACATACAACCCCTCAAAGATCACGCGCCCGCTGGAAACCCTGGAGGGGTTAAGTCCAGTTGCTCAAAGGGGTTCGAGTACGTCTTTGACCGGACGCTCGTCACCGGACCATTTTTTTTTCTTTCTCGCCTTCCTCCTCGCCTTCTTCTTCCTTCGGAAGGCAACAATGACGCCGCCGTTGTAATATCGCCCCCGCTTATTGTGCGCGGGGGGATGGATGGATGGATAATTTATGGAATTTCATACGCTCGATATTGCCAGAGAACTCTCGAAATGTACCTTCAAAAACGCCTAAGACGTGACTCCAGGTAATTGAGATCATCCTGGTCCTCGGGTTGCCACCCCCCGACTTGAAATGATCGATTGAACGTCGTCTAATCGGTGTAAGATATTTTTATGTTTCTGGAATTATTGCAGTAGCATGTTCATATAATATTGTACCGATGTTTGAAACATTTGAAAATTATTTTGCAGTAATGAGTTATGTTCCGAGATATTAATTCTGGGTTTAAACACGGTTACAAGCCATCAATCCGGGTTACACGTGTCGCCGTCCGTTGACATCGATATTAATTGTCAATGCCTCGTGTCAACACAGCCGGTGCGTTAGTAGTTAGTCCAGTTTCGGTCTAAGCCGCAGTTAAAATAGAACTGGACACTGACCGATCGCCTGTAGACGAGTCGGATATCTGGTCGCCGGGACCTAACGAGACTCCTAGATCTAGATTAATTACTCGGCGCTCGCGTATCTACGCCAGAAAACAAGATAAATCGCAACCGACTACCGGAACCGTTAGGACGGAGGGGGTAGCATTAAAAAAAAAAGAAGAAAGAAAAAGGACCGGCTGCGAGAAAGGTCGGTAATCGTTAACACCGTAAAATCGACACATGGGGTCGTCGCAATCGGTCGCCGGTAAAGATCAATAATTCGATCTCGATATAAATTCGACATCGGAGAGAGGGGATCGTTTCTCATCCGATGGGGTCGCAACCACGCTTCATGGATGGGGTTGAAACCGATCGCCCTTTTTTTTTCATCGATCACCCTTCCCGCCCGATGCATCGCTTGCCACTCGCGTCTCTAGAATCTAATTTTACCGGCGGCACGTTGAAAGTATATCGAGAAAATGTGACGTAACGTCGATACTTCGTACTTAATAATTTCCGTTCTATTATTATTATTCGCCGGACGTTCTCCGCCCCTTGATCATTTTATGTAACGAGCCTCGCTAATGAGCTTATTCACAATGCTCGTCCCAATAATGAAGTATTTATTTCACGTATAATTTCAACAATCTATTCGTTGCTTCGAAAGAGGATAAAATCAGTACTTGGAATTAAATAGCGATTAGACTGTGGAGATCTCCATAGAAAATAAAAATGATCTGTATCAATAGGGGCAAAATTAAAATGTACGTCTTCCTTTGGCAAATTGAGTAAATTGCAAATAAATAAATTGTACTAGTCGAATCGGAAGAGAATAAAATCAGGACCTGAAATTAAATAATTAATAGTCTGTGGATCTCCATACAAAATAAAAATGATCTGCATCAATCGTAAGAGGCAGGGGCTAAATTAAAATGTATATATTCCTTTGGCAACTTGAATAAATTGCAAATGAATAAATTGTACAATTGCAACATATCCGAAGTTAATTGAACGACGCCGGTAATCACGTTGTAGTTTCGCGCTCTGGAACTGATATTTTTTTCCACGCACGTCCGCGGTTCGTGGCGTTTCGAAAGTTTTCATCGAGCTGTCGTGAGACATCGCGACGGGAATACTGGAAATCGGATGAGCGTTGAGCACCGGGAATCCGATAGTCGCGAGCAGAACAATGGCGTCACGATGCTCAATAAAAATTGCCATGTTTTTATTACGCAGTCGAAGGGCTCGAGGAGGCAGAGAGGAGTGTCTGATGAGTCGACTAGGAGCTCCTCCTCTGGGAAATACTCATTCTTGCCCCCATGCTGGCCAGGATCGTGTAGCAGTTGTCTCATTTATGATACACTGTCACTTTTCTCATCAACAATCCTTAGCCTTTCCTCGACGCCACGTCGAATCTCTATTCTACAAATCCGTCTGACCAACGTCACAAATCTACTTAATCTCGGCCCTTACGAAAATTGCTTCCACCCAAGTGAAAAATCAATTTTCTGTCTTCTTTGTCGTTAATAATTCCCTATAAAATATCTAAATACCGATAATAAAATAATAGAATTTCATTTTAACTTCAAACAGAAGATTGACAGCGATATTCATAATTTGGTGCGAATTTGGCATTTGTATCTTAATTTCTTAAACCCACGTCGCATCGGGACCGCATTCGCAGAAAAGAGCAATCACTTTTGATTCAAAAATTTATGTTATCTACTCTATCCGGGCATATAGCATATCGTCTCGTCACAGAGTTACGAAGTCAGTCATTTCGAAATAGGAATTGGAAGGGGGTGTCACGAATGCTACGAAGATGGAGCGGTAGGGCAAAGAGGGTCTCCATAAGAGGAACGAAACGAAACAGGCAAAGGTAGAGAGGTTTATGAAAGCAAAACGATAGCGAGACGTGCGTTGCATATCTTACCCCAAGAAAACTCCTGCCAACCTCTTGTTTCGTTTTGACGTCTGCCGGTCTACATATTAACTTCTAAAAATTGCGTCTGTGAAAAAAGCTCCTTGCTTACGGGTTGCTAATTCCACATTTACAAACGGTCGAACGTGACAGACAATCTAACGTTGGAAACTATTTCTCTGCAAAGAAAATTATTCCTCTAAACATCTTATCTCGATTAATGTTTCTTGCAAAGTAACCGAAGATGGGACGCGCCTTTTCATAAGTGGATTGAAGGGAATGATGAAAAACGTAGTTTGTTATTTTCTGAAAGGCTCAGAAATAACACAACAGCGACACATTGGGCGAATTAGTCACGAGAGGGTAGCAAGAGAGTTTTCGGAAAACTTCTTCTGTCGACACACGTAGGGGACCATGGTCATCCATAAAATCCGAAGGGTACAGGCGACAGCCACCCCTTCTCCAGGCAGCTTCGTAACCCGAATAAACTCCCGGCACGAAGCTAATCATATTTTCTAATCCAACGCTGAAAGTGGAGAGAATGGCGGATGGAGGAGGGAAAAGCTCGCGTTGCCAGCTATCATATAATTTTTCCGACAAAAAGCACTTACGCTTCCTCGTCCCCTGCTATAACCTATCCACCCTCTTGGAAACATGTTTCGCGCCGGACGAGGACGGAAAACTTGAAAGGAAAGAGGAGAATTTATATTGAATTCCATGGAAAAATTTTACAAGCTCCTTAGACGTTTAACACCCAAAATCTAGGTATTTGTTCTGCTAATTTAACAACCCCTATAAGTATATTTCTTAACGAGACGTAATTATTTCGAAATTCTGTACACTGATACGATTTTGTATATTGTCTGTTCAAATGCGGCTCTCTTTCGCATAAAATAGTATTTTATTAAGATTTTTGATGGAACATAGTGAGGAACTAAAAAAAATTTTCACCGATTATTTAAAACCCTTTCGTTGAAGTTGTCAGAAATACTTCGAAGTTATACCTACTACAAATTATTTCGAAATACGTTCTTCGATGTTCTATTCTCAAGTACACAGTACATGAATTGTGCTATTGGATTGTTTAGTTTGCGATGGTACTTCTCCGCTAATTTTCTGTTCAATTATTTATAGGAGGATCTTTTAGTATCGTTTAACGTGGGAGCTATCATGAAGTCATGCAAGGTCGGAAATGAACGGGAAGATGAACTCGTGCCGCCATCTGTGAACAAGAACGTCGCGCACACCTCCCTCCTCGTTCTTCGAGTATGTTGACTGTTCTTCAACGCTGATCTGCGATCGTGAGTTTCCACCGTTTAACGTAATCTACATTTCAGAGTCCTGTAGATCAATACCGTCGTACGAACTTGAGAAACTCGTGCACAATAATTCGTTAAAAAAACACCACGAGGAGGACGTTAATGATGGAAGCGTTAGGCGTCTCGAAATTAAAGGACAAAATATATTACATTCCGGTAATAATAGCTCGGCCGCGATTACGTTAAACGGTCCTCGGCGCAGCCATTCACGTCCAAGGAAATTAACGGGAGTAATAATCAGCAAACTCTCGAGACCTTTGAATCTCTTTCAAAGAACTCCATGAAGAAGTTACCCCGTACCGGGCGCGGAACGTGTAACGAGCGAGCCCGAGGGTACGGAGAGGGGCGAGAACGGAGGGTAGAGAGTGAGAGAGAGAGAGGGTGGTAGTTGGCCGAGGAGGGAAATGTGTCGGAGGGGGTGGCAGAAATTAAGTCGGTTCCCCACCTCGACGTTCCTCGAAACGACACCTCTTTTTCCTCCTCTTCTTCTTCGACTACTTCTTCCTCTTCTCCTTGTCGTGCGCTGGATTCTGAAATAAGCTTGCTTCTCCCCGATCCCCTTTCGCCCCGCGCTGCTCCTACTCCCTCCTCGACTGTCCCCCTACCTGTTTCAGTGACTTCGAGGACCTTTCCACACGAGAGCACATGCATGTGAGCACCCACACACCCGACGGTGGTGTCCCTGCGCCGCGCATACGTGTACGAAATCCCCTAGAAGGGTGGAGGACCTGCGCGCGAGGGGTAGGTGGTACCAAAATGGCCGAGGCCGCACCCACCACCGATTGGTAGGGGCGAGTCAGGGGAGTCACGTCTGGTGGGGGGATTACACACGACGACACACACGTGCGACCGGAGAGCAACGGCGCGGGTGAATCACTATGTGTGCGTGAGCTGTCCGGGTGCGCGATACACGTTGATCACGGTGTAATCCCGAGGATATCCAACGGGAGGATACGGTCCTGGGCATACCTATGCGCCATTCGAAAGGTGTGGCTCGCTTACCAGCGCAATTAAACCCGATAATTACACTAATTAATTAGTTAATTGCAATCAGAAAATCCTCCCCGTCGCACCTCGAACAACGACATCGCAGATGTCACCCGTATAGGGTAATTGTTGTAATTAACCACTCGACGACGGACGCTTCTGATAAGTTTTACGTATTTCTTAATCCGATTTTTCAGATCAACGTCAATCTTCTTCTTAGACTCAATGCAAATAGCAAATTTAAAACATATATAATAACGAATGGAAGATGACGTGTCCGAATATATCGTTCTATTTTATCAGTCCCTTATCTCTAATAATTAGACATGGGATTTTATGCATTTATGACAAAAATGAGTAGGTGCAATTTAAAAATTCTGTTCTACGTTTTTCATCCTATTAACCCTTTCGCTGCTGAGTTAGGGACGATGAACAGAACCTAGAAACTAGTTAAAACTAAAAACGTAAATTTACGGGAGTAGCACATAAAATAAAACAGATTTTGAAAAACGTATATTTACGGACGTAGCAGCGAAAGGGTTAAACATATTAAGAATAAATATAATTTTCTATTTCACTGCAGTTTGTTGAAATTCAGGTAGAAAATTTTCATTTTGCATAAAGATCCGTTGTCTCCTAATAATTGATGTATGAACCTCCATACAGCAGAGCTTCGATTATCCGGACCTCTGGCGTCTGAATTCGTTATCGTCTAAATACATTCCACAAAGCAATAGTTCAATCTAGGACAATGTATATACGACACGATTAATTGTACAACTCATACCTCCAGCAGAATTGGTTTGTTCAGTGCGAAATGCTCGAGACCGGTTGTATAATAAAAATGCTTCGCAGAAGTCATTCGGCGGACTGTCAGTAACAAACAACGTGGCCAAACTTAAATCACGTTTTTCTTAAACTCGTCGAATGCGAGGAAAGTTTCGTTCGACGCGGCGGAAAGGGGTGGTGGGGGCAGGGTCGGAAGGGTGAGGTCTCGTCGAACCCCTGAACAATTGCCGCTTCAGCAATAGTACGAAGGCAATATCGTTTTCCCCGAGAAAGAAAAACATGCAGATTCGATCGATCGCGCAGGAGGTCGAAATTCCAGCGTGTTCTGGGGGCTTCCTGCGGCAGACAGAGTGTCCTTTTTTGTCGCCCTAAATGTCCACCCTCTTGCCCGACAAAAAAAGGACACGGGAGACTCTCGCACGAGGTCCTCGATGCTCGTGGGGATGGTGAAAGGACGTGTGTGCCTGTGTTATTTTTTCCGAGGCATTAAGCTTGCTTTCCTGAGGGGTAGGGATGGCTGCTCCGACGATAGGGATGAGGTATAGTTTAGTTTAGGGATTCCACGCGAAACACAGTCAAGGACTCCACTCCTCTGATGCGCGCTTCTGTTCATTTCGCGATAGCCTCCTATCGTCTCGGAATGTTTGCCATGGGATTCGGTAATGTTACCCGTTAGGGCTTGATCCCCGTAAAATCGTACCAACTTCGAAATTACTCCCCAGCCTGATACAATTTCGGTTTAATTATCGGCGCGTTCTCTTTGAATGCAAACGCGTCCGATAAAATCAGAACTTGCGTTAATCTAAACAATGAAGTTATTTATTATGAAAACTACTAGTACAAAATTACTGAAGTACCAGATATCTTAAGCACGTAACTGACTAACTCTCGCACACTGTTAATGAATCACAGAACAATTCTTCTAAGGCTGAAATTGAATTTAAAGCAGTGGATTTCTTTCGCCGTAACGAAGTTGCTGCGAGAAGAATGGAATTCGCAGCCTCGTTGTAATTACAAATGTATCCGCGAGCTGAGTTGAATTTCGTTCCCATTGTTCGGAGAGCTAACGCAGAATTGTCAAGCATGCCCGGCGCAATTCTATCCGGCTGGTTGTCCGCGCCAGTACGGGCCAAGAAGACAGACTCGATTTCCATTCATTTATTTTCACCGCCATTTCATTGATTGCCATGGCTCCTCCTCGATCGGCTTCTTCTTTGGAGTTTCCTTCACTCTAATTCCCGGCTTCACTTTAATCACCAAGAGTGCAACCCTCTTCATCTGGTTCCTTCGTCCGGGTCAAATGCTCGGTAATCTATCCGACAGTATTTTTGTCCCGCGACTCTCACCCCTATCACGCAAATTCTTCTAGACAAAACGAGGAGGTTGCCGTTTTTTTGCTCGAGTATACTCTTAGGCCGATCCTCAATACAACGTTCTCGGTGGGAAGGGGCAAAAATATTAAAGTGCCTTGAGGAGTATTCGGAAACACTTTTGTCTCTGGAAGATGCAGGCCGCGTCTTCATTTGACAATAGAGAGCCGTACATTATACATCCGGCCGCATGTTTCAGTCATTTCACTGCTTTTTCCTTGGAAAGCTTCGTACCTTTGGATATTTTAAAAAAGCTCTCGCTGATTGTACTGTGTTGTATAATTTAAGCGCTGCTTTCCGGTTGCACGCACGTTCCTCCTTCCGGAGTGGTCTCGCATATTCTATTCAATTAAATGTATACTTAATACACAGTTTTCTTCACTTTACGCGAAGAACTTCATGAGAAAAATTCATCTTGCGAATTTTATCATCCGGTGTGTTACTGATTATTAGACAGCGAATCTTCATGCAAAATAAAAATTGTCTACCTGAATCGCAACAAGCTGGAGTGAAATAGAAAATTATATTCATTCTTAAGATTGAATTCATTCAATCAAGATGTTCAATTTTATCTTAGGTGCATAAAATCCGCTGTCTACTGATTATAAATGACGATTCGAATCATTTGCTGTTTCTAAGTAATCGTTTAATTAATTACTTCGATATGATTCGTATAAATCTGTTCACTGCAGAATGCATTTTATTGAATCATTTAATCATGACATTGTCCTTTCTTTCCGACGCAAATCATAACTATAACATTTTCTGTTTCAATCGTTCGTCTCAAGGGAAGCTTGCTCCATTAATCAGGGTTAATTGAGATTACCCTGTGTTTCCGAAACAAAAAGGACTATCGGGGCAGGCCAAACACAGAAATCCCGGGGGATCTGTGCTCATTAATATCTGGCCAGGACGAAATGTGTTTTTAGCCAGAAAAGTCACGTATAGCGAATAAATGGCCAGGAAGAGGTGGGCCGGAGTGGTTTTCGGGGGAGAGGTTGCGAGCTTCTGACATTAATGGCAGAAGTGGGACGCGGCAGCGGGAAATCTACGGAAAAAGGCAATTTATGGCGCGCGCCCGGCAAAAAAACGTAATAGTATGATAATGAAACGAACGTAGTTTTCTGCGTGTGCGCACATGTGTCTGCGCGTTAACTTCCTCGAAACGAAACAAACGGCGAAAAAGAACGGAATATAGTGAAAGAGAAAAGGAGGAAGATAGCGCGACCGCCCTACCCCATCTTTGTCGACTCGACGTTAGGGGGTTGACTTCAGGGGTGGTCGAGCGTGGACCACGACTGGAAGAGAAGAAGAGGAGGGAGGACAGCAAGGATAAGGGCAAATCCACGCTTATGAGGCACGCCAAGACAAAAGCCTCCATTTCGGAAGAGCCAATATACGACCGGGCTGCAATTCGATATAAATGCATCTGCGCTGATCGTAACCTCAAGGAATCTTAAGCGGGAGAAGGACAGAAAAGGTTCCAGGGGGAGGGCTGAACGGAAACGGGATGATCGTGGGAGGATTAGAGGAGAACGTCCAGGCTGGGACCCGAAGGGTCTATTTATATGCTATCTGGATTAATTAGGAGATAGACGGATTACGAGTGTCCTCTTCCGTGGAATCGTCTCTTTTATCCTACCGATAGGACAACCTGGAAAACGGACAAATTCAACCCATACTAACACAACGTAATAACGATTTTCATAGTTCAACTAAGAATTTCTTCGAACGAACACGCGTCTAACCGAAAGATTCTTTGGTATTTGTTTCTTGGACGCAAGTTTCCGCGACCCAAAGTAATTTCAGCAGATAAATGTACGGTTCGGGAATATGGTAACCCGGTCGAGACGCAACGCTGCTATAAAGGAACGAACGAACGGTAACCAAACGTCCAACAATCACGGCCGGTGCCGGGTTTTGATCCCGGCATAAATCTAACGTCGCGACATTCTTCGCACAGGTTAGTCAGAGCGGGCAAGAGAGGAGGGGTCAGCGCGCCGTGCCGGTGAAAAATTCCTCGCGATTTTCCTCGCAGTTTTTCGAGGGAAGAGCCATTTTTGTTTGCCGCTTATTCCTCGTGGATATAAGTCTTTGCAGTGAAGCCAGTGGAAGCTAATCTAATCCTCGAGTGTATAGTCGGCTCAGCGTAGATACAGGCGTGCATCGGGAGATACACATGCGAGAGGACCGCCGCCGCACGAGAGACACAAAAGTAGAGAGAAGACGTTTGTGTAATACCTAAGAAAGGTTTACTCGTACTCGCACACGTGAGCATGAGAGCACGTTATACCTAAAAGTCTACGTACACTGTGGTAGATGTGTGTAGATGTGTAAGTGCGGGGGTGTGTGCGAGCGTGATGAGGGTGGCGTAGACAGAGGGAAAGGGGATAGGAGGAAGACGTGGATCGGGAGAGGGTGGCAGAGCCAGCAATGGCGCCCCACACGGGCGTTTATTATTATGATTATACTTGATATCCCCTGCCCAAAGCAGGGCCAGCCAGCCAGCCAGCGAGCCAGCCAGCCAGCCAGCCTGCGAAACTTTCCCTCCTTTCCTTTCCGATATTAATATTATTTTTGCCCGGGCGTAGCGGCCGCCATATATCTCGCTCTGGGCATAAAATCCATTCCCCGTTCCCCCAACCACCTATCCACCTCGGAGCTGGCTCTCTCACCCCCTTCGAGCTGAAAGGAAAGAGAGAACGAGAGAACGAGACAGAAAGAAGGGAGAGAAGAGGAAGGAGACGGGGGAGAGATCGCGAAAGAGAGAACAACCACCACCGTCACCCCCCTCCCCGCAGTTTCCGTCTCTGTTTCGCCTTTCGTTACCCTCCTCGGCCCCTCGGTCTCCGTTTCTCGCTTTGCCAGCCGCGACTACGACCGGGTTCTATTATTAATTAATGGCGGACCGGCCATTTTCTCTTTTCTGCATCCCCGGGTCCTTCGTCTCTAACTCGCCTGCTAGCGCGCTCCTCCGGAGAATTTTCTCTCCGGGGCTGATTAACGTGTCTGCTACACGCCCACTCTTTTGCGGCAGCGACTCGCGAGCCGGCCAATGAACGCGGATCGGCAACGATCCGATTCTTAAATATGTATGAATAATTTCCGAGATGGCCGGAGATATTCTGTTTGCGGAACGTATATATCCTCGATACAGTGAGCTTGGGATGTTCCGGGGTCGAGGGGGAAGAAGAAGTTCTCCAATTCATACCTAAACCGGAGGTCAACGACCATCCTTCCTCTTCTCTGCTTTCCAATCTATCGGATAGCTTCTTTTCCATTTCAAAATTTTCTATTTACGTTTTTCCCACCCCCTCGGGCCACTCCCGGATATTATTGCTTTGGGACACGCGTGCGGCTGCATCGTTGATTAACGTCGCGATTCGCGGGAACGAGCCCGAAAACACGGTTTTAACTCGGAAGAATTATTCGTCAAAGAAGAGGCAGAGTCTTGGACACGCCAGGGCTCCAAAGATTGGCAGATGAGCCGGTTGTCTTCGTGGAAGGGCGCGGGTGGTTTCCGGGCGGCGTGTGAGAAATTTTAAACTACGATCACCTCGAGGGTAACCCGATGGCGGTACATAGGAAAGAGGTAGGAGGTCGGAGATGGTTTGTATGGCTCGAGATCGACCCAGAAGACGCCCATCGCTAGGTTCTACGTGCAGGACATCATAGGACACGGGGGTTGAGAGAATTGCTCATTTGTTCGCCATAGTGACGGGGCCGGAGGATGCCCTGTAATGTCCTACAGCCTCCTTCTACCTTCTACTCCTCCTACTGCTGCATCTCCCTCTTCGTCCTCTCCTCCTCCTCCTCCTCCTCCTCCTCGTCGTCGTTCTCCTCCTTTCTCTCGGCGTACTCCGGCTCCTTCTCGTCCTCCTTCTTCTTCTATACCATTCACCGTTCTCGCTCCTCTGCCGTGGCGGTGTTCGATCGAAATTCAATTTCCACCGGGCTACCCCTCTCACCTACCACCCCACTTCTTCACTACGCCACCCTCTCTCTTCCCTTCCTTCTTTCGCTTCCTTCTCCCCATTCGGGAAACCCTGAGGACCCGGGAAAGGAAGCCACCGGCTGCATTCCTTGCAATAAATTACGCGGCTCAATTATTCACGGGAATCTCCTGCGCCTCTGTTTAAGACGGGGATGTTCTTTTTTCGCGTCCTACGACCACTAGGAACCTCCCGCCCCGAACGCGCCGAGCATTTTCGAGCTGGCCGTTAACGGACGGCTAATTTCGCTGGGTGATCGTCGGTAATTGTCCGAACGTATGGCCCCTGATGGAAATCGCAATTTTATTTTGAATGTGAACTTTTGTTCTATATGCATTTGTGATATTTTCATCCTCCGACCGCATCTTGAATTCATTGATTTCATTAAAAGTTTCTTTTACTTCAGGATAAAGATTATGCAGTGCCCAAGTATTTCGTAACACTTTTTGTCGAAGATTCTACGCATATCTAATTTCTTTGTCAATCGCAGTAAAGTCGAAGCAATCTATCGAATTTATTTATTTAATGAAATACGCCTACCGAAGCCTGCCATGTTACGCATTCGCATGGCCGAGTGCTTTACATTGAGATGAAGCCATGGAGAACCGACCCACAACCATCAAGCCAACCCCACCCACCCGGGATCGTAGCTATTTAAATAGCTTTTTTCCAAGGGGAGTTCGAATGAACCCCACCCTCTTGGCTTCCTCCATTTCGGAGCAATGCACTAGTTACTGCGAATTCCGGGACCCTTCCTAAGTCTAAATTATGCAACTACTGAAAATGCCGCCATTTTCTTCGGGGTACGTTAGCTAAATGGAACCGCAGTTTCTTTACATCGACGTTCTACTTCGAGCCGATACCCTCATCAACCGATCAGACATAGACAAACATTACTCCTAAATCCGCGATTGGCAAGTATCAAGAGAACTGAAATTACATATTTAATTTCAACAAACAAATGAAATGTTTCTTTCACCCTTAGCTACCTTAATCTCCTAGGGATGATCATATTTCACAAAACCACGATCCAATCAAAGCGATTAACCATCATCCAGGATACTTTATCCAGCGTTATCGTGGGGTATAGCCAAGGGGGTCGAGACAGATCCAGAATTTTATGCATCATGCGACGCGATCTATACCGAAACGTACGGGAGTCCAATACATAACGCTTGTCGTCCTAAGAAGCGTCAAGAAACAGAGGACGACGACGACGCCGCCGCCGTCTTGGGGGGGTGGTTGCGGGGGTGGCGCGTCCTTTGCACACAAAAGCAATAACGCCCTGATATTCTACGCGGATGCGAACTGTGTTGTCTCGATCATCCGCCTCGCCATCAGACCTTTTCGCGAGAGCGAGTCTTTACCGGGGGCATACGAGGGTGGCCGCAGAACAAATACATTAATTTCACTCTCCACCCACCATCGCCACCCTCCCATTCCTCCCCTGGCCGTCCCACGTAAGCGCAAGCCTTCTCTCTCTCCCTTCATCCCCCGTTATACACACTCTTGTGTTCCTTATTCCCGGTCTGCTCTGTGATCGTATGTATATGCACGCATACGAGAACACGCGCGTATGTGGAGGGGCGCACACGTAGAGCCACCGGAGCTACCACCTCCATCAGCGGATATACACACACGGACAGGCGCATACGTGCACATGTGCCAATGCGCGTCCTCCAACATATAAGTAAACGGGGTGCAGAGTGTATGAGAGGAAGGGAGGGGGGGGGGTTGGCGGGTAGAGGGTGGTGTGCGGTTACCATGGAAACGCCCAGTCCCTCTCTTATAATTATATGGGGAAAAATGGCTCGCGGACTTTTACCCCGCGTTACACCCCCACCCCCTTTCGCTCTACTCTTTCCTCGCAGACTCTATCTTTTTCCCGCAGCCGACGCCGCTCGTCTTCTCTCCTCTTTTCTTTTTCTTCGCGCACTATCTCCGCACTTTCTTCTCCAACCTCATCTTTCGCGTCCCGTTCGTCTATTTGCTCCTCTTCCTCCTGTTACTCGTCCTCCTTTGAATTTTTCTTCCACCCTCCCCCTTCCCCCAGTCCCCGCCTTCGTTCGCCGGTCTCTTTCCACCCCTCGCTGCCACCCTTTCTTCCTCCACCTCCTTCTTCTTCTTCTTCTCCACCCCCCTCTCCCTCCCTCCCTCCCTCCCACCCCCCTCATCCGGTTTCACCTCGTCGTCTCATCGCACAGCGGCACCTACTTTGCCCGCCTCGGGAATATTATGCTTGCACCTCACCAGGGTGACTGTGTAACCATCCTTAACTCGCTTTAAGGCTGACTGCTCTACGTCTCTTGGATTTCACGTTACTTCCGAGGAACGTCAGCAAGGCTCTATAGCTCCTTTCAGAATTCCTCGTCGGGGACCCGAACGAACCATCGGAGGAATTTGCTTGGAAAATCAAGGTGACGTCTTAAGTGGTCCACCAATGTGATTATTGTTACGCTAACTGCGAGCCGGCTGATTCTCGACGAGAGATCGCCGAGGAAACTGCAGGTTAATGGCCGATTCTCGGTGACGTCTTCCGTGGTTCGTCCAGGATGGTAACAGTCCGACTGTCATGGCAGTTGTGTGCGACTGACGCAAGTTTTTAACTGGATTTTAGCGCCTCGCGAAGAAGCTTTTACATTCTACATGTTTTCGAAAATACATCGAGATTAACGTTCACCTTCCTGTTGAACCCAATACAAGTAAATCCTGATGTAAACTGAGGTGTTATGGATCTTCGTGTAAAATTTACGATTCTTAGAAATTGGCAAACAAAATATTTTTTGATGAATTCATCACGCGCGGGTTAATGTAAAATGTTCGTAGAACGACTATGAAACGACACTACGCATTACAGCATCGAAATGATCCGAGAAGAAAAGAAAATTGGAAAAGAACGGAGTCGAAACAACAGGAGAAAACAGAAAGAACAAGGAAAGAGGAATTTCTCACAAATAGATATGTAGTACCTTCAGTCAGCATTTAGTGGCGTTCTGTATCGGATAAGACATTGGCGTTGCCGATGCAGTCAGAAAATTCTTCTGTCAGATATATGAGGATACAATAAGTGTCTCAATGTGACGTATATGATACACAGAACACAGTAGACATTAATAAATACGCGTGAACATTATAATTTAATTTGTCTGTTACAAGATTGTATGTAATTTCAAATGTATATCAAAATAAAAATTTCAATTTCCTTGGTCAGAGGAAGGCGCTTTTGCCAAAGAAGTGAAAGTTCATCGACTGCTCGACGCTCTCGGAATCGAAGAAACATCTTTTCGGAAAGATGACTGCGGGATGTTGGCAGAGGAACGAGGGGGTAAATCGCGGCGGGCTTATCTGTCGATAACTAACGCTTTACGGTGAGCGTTTAACGGTAGAATGTAATAGCGGGACATCGATATACTAAGCAAACTCTCATTTCAGATAACGGGGCGCTGGCCGAAAGATAGAAGATTGTACCTGTACATTTCGCTTGTATTCCGCACACAGTCGCCGCGTACGTACGCGTAGCCGTGTGTCCACTCCGGGGGTGTCTTCGACAACGAAGTAGGAGGGTCAACGACGGCAACGAAAAAGAGAGAGGGAGCATATTGCTTCGAAGTAATCCTACTTGATCGCGGTTTTCGGTTTCTACCGCGCGCGCAAGTGTGTGGCTCACGGCCGAAACAGCTGTGTGGCCAGGCTCAGGTATATGTCAGTGTTCCCGTACGTGTGTTCATCTTATAGAGGAGGACTAATACTGGTGCGTGAGCGCTCGAAGGATTACTGCCTTAGGAGCCGCCCTGGCGTTCATCGCCTCCCCCGCACCTTGCGCCGGCAAAGGAAGGACGGGGGCGTCTTTAAATACCCTCGGGATGCGAGTGTCCTGGACGCCGAGAACGTGTCCTGACGACAAAAAATATAATTTCGCCTGAACACCGCCCCTGCTCGCCTATCCTCACCCCTTTCCACGGCCACCCACGATCGAGGATTAGATGAGTTCGGACGAGAGCTCGATACTTGTCGTCTGCGGAGGCGTGGAATTTTATGAAGCCTGTCCTTTTAACCAGCAATATCTCAAACGCGATATCGCACCCAAACTGCAATGATGCTACTCGATAGACGCAATTTTCCAGTTGTCACTGTGAAATTCATTGTTGAAAAATACACTTGAATGGTATCATAATTTTCCTGACAACTTTGATCCAATTAAATTGATTATCTTGTCCTTGCGGAATTTCTAGGGTGGCTGGGTCGGCAGTCAAAGTGTTAAACACCGAGAATCGGTTTTAAAGCGTCCATCCACGTCGATCCATCGAGAAGCCTCTGTTCCGGTAGGCCATGCGAATGATTAGTCGATTTAATGAAATAATCCCCTTTGATCGACATCGTTCTCTGACCTTTCCGCCCCCTTCATGCCCTCCTTTGGGATGCCCTGGCATCCACAAAGGGAAACACTTGAACCAGAACATTTTAATTGCGAGGCCCGCAGCGATCTCACTGTTTCCACTTCGCCTGTGAATGCTCTACTCGATCGAGGTACCCAAATCCGAACGGAATACTTGAAAACTTACCGAAAAATCAAGGCCGAGGGTGAGACGCCTCCTTTGCGACGAAGAAAAAGGGTGTCGTCTCTATGCGCGTGTTTCCCTCTTGACGAACTACTTTCTAGTTGAACTTCACCGGTAACCTTCGTCTTCCCCGGAACATAATCGATAAATTTAATACCGGCTCGACACTTTTGGGTAACTGGATCATGCCTCATAAATATGCAGACGAGGCCGCCATTAATTTAGAAACGGGGCCGAGCGACGTAAATAGCGAGTTAAGTAAGAGGTAATGTAAATTAACGGTGGTTTCGGAATTGTTTCCAATGTGATGAAAATCTCAATTTATTCTATTTGTTTTCGTGTGCCCATATAAAACATTTAGAAAATAGTACGTTCACGATGGCATCGCCTAAGATGGCTGACGGTACTATTACTCTAGTTGGAATAATATAATTTCTTGTATTGTGTTCTATGTACGTCGCCATTTTATTGACTTCATTAGCGAACGCGCGCGATCCGCACAATCCGTCGCCTCTGCCAATGAAATTAATAAAATCGCGGAGCTATAGAGTCGGAGACAATAAAAACGTCTTCCAATCACAATAAGAAGCGGGAATATTGTTCGTCGGAAGGAAAAGCTTGGCCGCCGAGGAAGAAAGAACGGAGGTAAGAAAGGGAGCACGGGAGATAGGAAAAATATTAATAATTATGTTAATGTCGTAATGCAAGATTCGACCGAGAGACGTCGTAGGGTAGGGGTGGTCCTCGACGTCAGAATATCTCCTTAGTTCCCTCCGATGGGGCTGGCTCGTCGGGGTTGTGTGGGTGGGGATAGACCTTCGCGTATTTTTATCAATATCTCGCGAGTTGCGCCTGCGCATCATCCAGCATCCCTTCCGACGAGCTCTCAAGGTTCACATGTAGAAACAGGCAGAGGGAAGAAAACGAGATAGAGCAGGGTAGATGAGCTAGACAGAAAGAGAGAGAGAAAGAGAGAGAGACATGAGGCCAGAGGGAGGAGAACTGGTGTGTATCAGAGGCTGGCGTGCATGCGTGTTCGTTCCTAATGAATGTGTGCACCGTGTGTGCCCGAGTATTGGTAAGTGTGGAGGCGCCTAAGGACCCCCAGGACAAAATGGAACCCGCTTATACCCCGTCGCCACTGCAAAGTGCATCCTCGTCCAGAATTCCCTTTCTTTCCTTCTTTTCGTCCTCCTCCTCCTCCTCGGCCTCCTCTTCTTCTTCTTCTGTTCTTCCCGCTGCTTCTTTGTGCCCCGTCTGAGGGCTCAGGTATTCCCTCATGTGAATACAAAATCAATGGAGCTTCTTGAGATAATTGGTACGCCGGGTACCGGTGTATTCTAAAGCGTCTTCCAGAGGGAAGTTCACCTCCAAGACAGTCCTATTCCGAAAACATTAACTGCAGTATCGATCCGCCTGCATTCGAATCTCCATTATGTAATTTTCGAATTAAATATACGCGGTGTCCTGGTTCCTGTTTGAATACAAGAAACGTGGAAGTTTTAAGAAGCATCAATGTCCTCTTTTTAATGCCGATCGATGACAAGTGACGATCACATCTGACACTTTTGTCCTAGGTTTCTCTCTTTTATAATTTCTCCTGTCCGTTTTCGCTCTCATTCTCCGCGCCTCCCTTTTCTCCCATTCATCCTTCCGTTGTGAAGCCGGAAATATCCTTACGCGAATACAAAGTCGGCGAAGCTTTTCAGGATAATTGCTGCTACGGGACTCGAATCCAGACATGAATATATTTCGAGCATTCGAAGAAAGATTTTCCCCGTAGCCAAGAGGCTGCACATTGTAATCTTTTCTTTTGAAACGCTACTGTGAGTAGGATCTTGTTCGTTATCGTTCATGAATATGTCCTTGCGACGGAAAAGATGGAGTATTTGGGATTCATAACCCGCAATATGTATCATTTTACGTGTAGATCCTTTTCTATCATTATTATTATCTCTGCAGATGTCTTCTCACAAAATTCGTCGTCTTTGTGGCCACGCGAAATTGCAACCTTAACATTTTTTTCGTTTATTTATTCTTTGTTAATTTTTTTAATATTATTTCTATACTATTTTGGTCATTGCCGAATTGGTCATTAGCCACGTTGCTAAAAATCGACTTCGGAAGTTTCGTTTAGGTTTTGGAGTGAACAGAATCAATATTCCGGAAAAAATGTATACCGTGCTCTTTCCCCTTTCCACCGAACACTTTTTTCCTTTTCTTCCTTTTTACTGGCGATCGGTTCTTCGGCTCTTTAATTATGAATCACTGCCGTTATTTACTCTTATTTATCGTTACACGAATCCGCTTGATATATTACTTCGGAACTTGTAACTATTATTCCTGTTTTTGTGCTCCGACCGAGATCTATTATTTCCCCGTGACAATCTGCTTTCTCTCCGCCCTTTTTCGGCGTATCAGACATTTTCCAATCGCGAGACGTATGTGCTCGCGACTCCGAACAAAATAATTCACGTGTTTTGTTCTAAAATTGCTATCCCATAAATATTCCCATCTCTGAGGTCGCATTGTACTTTCAAATTCACTTTAAGTAACAAACAGTCAAAGAAACAGTTTCTCAATTTATTCTTATAAGACAGCGAAAGCTAAACATCACATTAATTTGTTCGAATACTGAAAAGTAATTAATAACTTTGATATTTCGATTGCTCGTAACAATATTAATTATACGTAACTGTATAATTGTTTAACATTGTAAATCTGCTAATCCGTTTGGCTCAGAAAATACTACTATATTGTAGTGAAAAGAAAATGTTAATTCTCTTTTAACTTTTAAGTTCAATCTCTTCTGAGCTTGGAATTAATCAAAGAAACTCGACTCTGCAACTTAATATCATACTCAATATACATACCACCGGAGAAAATGCGCAATTCAGTATAATACATCGCCATTCACGTCCTCGGCATATGGCCGCCAATTAAATCATCCCGAACTGATTTGTGCCCATCGCAGAAGCACCTTCAAGAGCTCATTTCCCCTCATCTTATCTTAATAACGGTAATCATAATATTCGGTATCTCCATATTCATTTTCGCCCGGCGTGTTTAACTGTGATCATTAATATTCGCAAAAAATCCCAGGGTATCCCGCGTTAAATACGTTAATGGCGTAGGAATCACGCGGGTCACCTGCTCCGGGGCAGATTGCTCATAAACACCTGTCCCAATTATCATTAACTCGGCGAAATTATCTTGATTTCGCGAGCCCCGACGATCCCCTGGAAATTGCATTTCCTCCTGGAAGATATAACGCGGATATATCAAGCATGTACGTGTATATACATTTCTCTCTCTCTCCCTCTCTCTTTCGTTCTCTCTCTTCTCTCTTTCTTCAGCTTCAGCCGGCGGATCCTCTTCGGCGTTCTCGCTCGCTGCTCGTGAGAGATAGATATTATTTTCAACGTCGTGGCACAAGCAGGGATGAGCAACGGCGGAGACGGGGGCGAGGGTAAGGCGATGGAGACGGTAAGGGGGTAGCCCGGGTGTTTTGCAGTGCGAAATACCCTCCATTACACCGTGGGCGACGTATAAGAGATTATTTTTCTTTTCTCTCGCCTTCTGCCTCCCTCTCCCCCTCTCGTCTCTCCTCTCTCGCACTGCCACACTTTCCTCCTTCATGTTTACCTTTCTTCCCTTTACCATCTTTTTCTTTCGTAGGCCACATGCGCAAATCCCCGGGACCGTATCGAGGGGCGAAGGGGCTAACGTCCAGAAAAACTAAGGTTGACTCTTTTCACCCCCTTTCTACTCTCTCTCTCTTCTTTCTTGAGAAATTACGGAAAATTAGTTCTATGACGAGACCGCTTCGTTATCCGACTCATCTTGTCGCGACGGAGACGAGCCCCGCGAACAAGACCAGAAAGAGGAGCCAGGAGAGAAAGGAAAATTGACATGAGGGAGAGCATAAACGACAAACGAGTTCACGACTCGTTCACGAATGTTTTAATCTCGGGGGAACCTGGGGAGAGGAAAAAAGCATTTTCTTTTTAATGGAAGCCGGGAAAGGCGGAGGGTTACGGGCTCGAAGTCAAAGCCTGGATTTCTTGCCCTCGTATTTCTCATTTCAATTTTTCCTTTGCCAAAAATTACGCGTTAAACGCGGACAAATTTTTCGAACTGACGGAAACTGTGTCGTGTACCTAGCATTTCGAGAAAATAATATTTTCTACCTTCTATGCTGTCAGAAATTCATTGTTTGAATTAATTCAATCATTTATCGACGTGAAGATCTTGATTCAATTTTTGGTTTTAAATAACAATTCATTAACTTATACCTTGTATGTACTTCAGATAAAAATTCACGCATTTTCTTGTTTCTGTTTTGCTGGTTCGATATAGGTACTTGTTAAAATATAAAGTTATAGAAAACTAATAAATTGGTTAACCTAAAGTATAAAACGAAGTACTATTTTTCAGAAACGTATATTGGTGAACTAGATTGTGGTCGAAAATCCTGTTCAAATATTGAATTGCAGTCTCACAGAACAACACTTCAAATTCAAGAAATTCTAGCGGCGAAAAATCGTGTATATAGGGGACAAACCAGCCTTCGAACAGTCAATCGATTGCTTCCAATCGATTTTCTTACACCACATTGATCGAACTTCTTGTTTCACAACACAACACGTATCACTTTCGAATAATCTGCTACGGATATTAAACTTGTAAATAATAACTGTGATTAATCAGCACAGAGCAAGTATCAAATAGAACGGAGCCGAGAAGAAATTTCCCAAATGCTCACCGTACCGAAGTGAGCCAGGTGAGTGACTGGCTGGCTGAAAAATTTTGCTTTCCTAGCTACGGGGGTACAGATGCTGGCCCATAAAAAAAGATCTCTACCCCACAGGCACGGGTGCCCCAAAATAAAAAACGTCCCCCTCTCAGGAAAACCCTTGTATAAAAACCGAAGGGGGTCACTCACCTATCCACCCTGGGTAGCGAGAGGTTCGACGGGTTCGTGCAGTTTTTCACTTACGATAAAATCATTCCGTTGCCCAGTAAAATATAGTCATCATTTATTTAGTTCTATAAATAATCTACAATTTATCTAGTCCCATAAATGATCTACAATATTTTTTTTATATTAATTACTTAGCGTCGCATCAACTTCTGGTAATATTATCCATATTGTTCTTTCAAATAACTGAAGAAGAAATAATCTTTGGTACAATTTATGATATTGATAATTAAAAATTTCTCCACCGGAAAAAATTGGAAAAATATACAGTGAATAGATTATAATAATAATATTCATTCTGTTCACACATACATGGATGTGACTTCATATTCAAACTTCCTGACCCACCGTTCGTTTCCGTTTCTAGAATTTGGGGGGTAGGAAACGGTAACCCAAGACCGTGTGCCCCACATTTTTTATTCTCACGTTGCTACCCCCCACGCCCCACCACACAGAATTTACGAACCGCCGAGTGGTTTCACGAGGCCCCACACTGGCCGTCATCAAATTCTCGTTATTTCTGTCCATTCGGGATTAGGGGATTTTCAGGATTTTTTCTCGAGGAAAAAGTCCTATATCCAAGTGTATCACGGTAGGATTACATGGCCGGCTCGCCAGAAAATGACTAGCATTCGTATAATCTTCGACAGAAAAAATTAGCGGTGCTGGTAATCGGACATTTAGATACGGGAAGCTTGTAATCTGTACAGCAGCAGAAACAGAATAAACAGTATAAAACTAACTTAACTAATATTTTTAGAGAAACCTTGAATACTGTTAATTGAAATACAATCAATAAGTATCTGCCTATGTATCCAATAATTGCTCACGCAGGGGTTAAAAATAATATAGTTAATAAATCTATACTAATATAGATATCTTTATGCAAAATAAAAGTTTTCTACATGAATTGCAACAAACTGGAGTGAAATGGAAATTTATTTTCTTTCTTAATATGGTTAATAGGCTGAAAATAATATAAGAGTATTTTTTAATTGTTCCAATGTTTTTACTGTTTTAAATTAGATCTACTCATTTTTGACAGAAAAATTAGACGGCCTTCGGATCGGATCGTCAAATTCGTTGAATTCCCCGCGCGGGAATGTTGGAAATATATTTCCACCGTTTTGTAAAAGAGAGAACCTTCTGAAAGAAAACGATTGATTCAATGGGAGGTCCGTACGTGGAACGGAGCGTGATCATGTGTGCGCGAAGCAGCCGATCGGTTTCGGGAAATTTTTTTGCGAAAATAACGGTGTTCCATCGATAAAGGAAAGAGTGTGAAAAAAATGGGAAACATCTGTCGGTCCTCGATGTCTATCGAACACTTCGACCCATTTCGTTGAATACTACCGTTCAAATACCCTACCTTTGCCTACAAAATATTTGGAAATCATTGACAAAACAACACTATTGCCACGTATTATTTAAACAATTTAACTTTAACTTCGAAATTCGTGTAACTTGAAATTCGTTCATATTATTAACAAAAAAAATAAATGTTCGTTCTGTTCCTATATCTTGCAATTGATGCAATTTATATTTTACATAAAGATTAAATTATTAATTATTATGATACAGCTCTGTATATAACATGTCAGGACATCTGTTTTATATTTTTCATTTTACATTTTATTACAAATTTCTTTATCCAAGAACATACCGTAATAAAAATTGCACGAAATCTAAATAAATAGAGTTTTGTCTTTTTCGCAAGATAAAACATTTCAATTGCTTTTAGTGCTCGGTAGGTTTAGTGTTAACCCTTTGCTCTCGGAGCTATTTTAACGTGAAAATGAAACATTTTTTCCGGCCTAGAATAATTCCATTGTATATGCTTTTTTTCATTTTATAGATTTGAAATTGATGTAATACCTCATACGATACTTAAAGGTTTAGTAATTGATTAGATGCCAATATATTTGATAATGTAAACAATATTTTCGCCACTCGAGTGCTAAGGGTTAATATCACAGTCACCGATATTATCTTTCGAAAACGAACGATTTCCATGATCGGAAAGACACGGTCACGTCAAACACCAAGGGGAATATGCCCGTACGAAAAAGAGGAGGAAAAAACTATTAGATCCGGTGTGCTACGGGGGTGTGCAATGGGCCTTTTTTATACGCGGGGGTGAGTACGGTTCTTGTGAGTTTCCAAGTCGGGAGGGAGTGGACCTCCCTCGTAAGGTTTCACCCTCGAAGGCTCGCGTTGCCTTCCACGCTCATTTCATAAATTCTAATTTATCGTCCGCAGAAAATTGGATCCGACTAATCCCAACGATGGATGCCTGGCTACGTTCACATATCCAGAACGAAACGTCAATGCGTGTGATGCACGGTTGCGTTCGGACACCTGGATAGAACGAAAATGGTGCCCGATCGTTCCCGGCACGATCACTATCGAAAATAATTAAGAAAATTTCACTCGAGTCTCTTGGGGGCGGCGAGTTTCGAAAGTCATTTATCTATCTTGCGGAATCGTACAGGTTTCTTTTTGAACCTTTTGTACATAATAATGAAATAACGCTAGTTTGAAACAGTTAATCATTAACCCCTTACTTATATTTTCTTTACAGTTACAGTGATTAAAACGTCTTTATCCGCAAACATGTCGTAGAAGAGAAAAGAAAATTTATATCTTTTGTATGGCTACATTTATTTGAATGCTTAAATATTGATTACAAACCAAACAAATTTCATTTCATCCAGAAAGAAACGCGTAACATTCATATTTGTTAGATCATATTTGTTCAAAACTTCATCGCGAGTCTGACTCGTTAAAACATTACTTAGAATCATTAATTCTTCCCTTAGAATAATTATAAGCAGCGAAACATACAGTGGCCGGATTTAATATTCGGACACTGTACATAACATAACATAACATGTTCGGACATAAAAAAATTGTAAAATGCAACATTTAGTATTTTTTTTACAATTCCGATCTATTGCAATTTTAGAAAAAAAATTACTTTTCACATCCTGTAGTAAACTAATTGCTCTAGCTTCCAAAAAAAGTTCAAATCGTATAGTACAATGTTAAAAAAGTTATCGTGTTTTTTAGAGTGTCCGAATATTAATTCCGGCCACTGTATATCAACACATATTAGCAAACACTGCGTAACCGAAACCACAAAAAAATCCCCAGTCCACCGTAGCGTACAATTTATCCCGCGCCTGATTTATACCCAATTTACATTTTACACGTCACATCGGATCTCGTGCTCGCAATTTCCAAGTGTGGCGTTCGAAAGTAATAAATTACGCGGTTAATGTATTCCAGAGAGCCAGTGCGACCTGTCTTTGAAATATCATAATTCATGGCCGACCAATTATTTCGTCGGAGTTCAAGAAACCCTTGTGTGCCAGGCGTAACGGGGTTAAAGACATTTAACGCGTGTCCTTCGATTAGGCAGTCTCTCTCTCCCTTTTCTGCATGATGTCGTTGTTTTTTTGCTTATGCCGAGAGACAGCCGCCTATTTTTCTGCGTCGGGCCAATTTTCGGATGTGCAAACACAACCCATTGTCGTGGCGCACGCGCCCTTACGACGATCCTCTTTTCTCCGTCGCTCTCGGTGGATAACGCCGGCAACCCCTTTTGCCGTCTCTCTCGTACAACCCCCGCGCACGATTCTCTATCCTTTGTTCGCCCCTTGTTCGCGATTTAAATATGCAAAACGACTTTTTTCTTCGGCCGCGCGCGATGCGACCGGGCTCCTTCCCTTGTTTGGTCCACCGCGCCCACATAATTACCGGGTGGCGGGGAAATAACCGGCAAAAAACGATAGACGCGACCAGGAGAGAAACGGGTCCGGCAAAAAAACGCGAACGAAAAAAGGCGATATCGCAATTAGACTGGTTACAAGGGTGCACGGTATCCCACAGCGTGGCGAAAGGGGTGGCGCGACGCCACTGTAAACTCCGCATTATGCTCGCGCGCCGCTATACTCGGGGTTAATGGATAGACACTGTATGTGTTACGTTTTTTTTTCTACACTGTGTCTAGCTTATTCTTTGAGTAACGCTGTGGTTTATGGTTTGTGTTGCCGGAACAAGATATACTGCGGGTGATCGAATTACTAATTGTAAGACACAAAACATGTTGTTTTTCATGAGAATCGTTTTAACTCTTTTATGATTGAAGGATTCGTTGCAGTAAGGAGCTGCTAGATATTTTATATATTATTCAGTCAGAAAGATAATTGGACACACCAGTACAAGTTTAATTTCCACGTCCTGTACTTTGAGGAAATGTACAACAGACAATAAATATAGTAGATTACGTTATACGTTCCAAATAATATAATACAGTGGGTGTACAAAGTATTTGTAAACAAATTGGTGTACAAATACTTTGTACCATTTTCTTCATATATTATATTCTAATTTTGTAATTTTATTATGCACGTGTGATACGTAATAAAAAGATCATACAAACAAAATACTTAAGCAAGATATAATGTTCGTATTCTATAAGAGAATTATTATTCTATCATTAACTCATTATTTTCTCATTATTTTAAAGAACTTCCATTGTAGTTACACATGATTGATCTTTCCTATCAATGTATCGAGCGCAAAGTATTATCAAACGCAAACATTATCTTTTTATGGCATCATTAACACAGACACGCTGTTACACAGTCCCACCCGAAGAAATGCAATCCGACCCGGTAAGATTCTGAAGTGTTCAGCTCGAGAAGCGATTCATGCAAGAAATTAAAACATTGGATGTGTCGGACGGATTAGTCTCATTATTATTCCCGAGCAGCTTCCGTGGCGAGATGGCGGAAAAAAAGGACTCTCGGAAGATTAACGAGCAACGAGCCCTTATGAGCCACCTTGACGCCTCGAAAATCACGAGAGACAGAAATAAAAAACCGCAGAGAGCGAACGATGAAGAGAGAGAAAGAGCTGGGCGAAGAAGAGAAACCGCTGTGTAAAAAAAAAGATGAATCGCGAGAAGGTACTGGATATCGCAATTAAACAGGCCGCCAACCCTACAAATTGGGGGTTGAATTTTTTTTAGAGCCACCGGGAGGGGTTGCTCGAGCCCTTAAAACATCGTGGACCGATCCCGACAAGAGGTGGAGGGGAAAACACCGTCAGGGGGAACCCGCGGCACGGAAAAAAATCCATAGGGGTGCCTGACTTTCCTTCTCTCTCGTCCCCAAGCTTTTGAGTCTGAAAAAAGGAGGCACGGTGGTGCCGGTAATGCGAAAGTTGGGGGCATACTGCTCCACGGAGGAACGAAACTGTGCAAGGGGTGGCGATGGTGGTCGCTAAACACTAAACAAACGCCAAGCGACATTCTCGGACGCCTTCGAAAACATGGCCGCATTCGTCAGCGTTGGAAACTCGGCGACCTGAATGCTTTGCTTGGAGGTTCAACTCGAAATGTACCGAATGCCAAAAATAAATAATGAACGTTGTCTCATCAAAATGGCAACATTGAATTTATTTAAATTTTCCACGGTCTTGATTGTTAAGTGTACAAATTCATTCGTGGTCCTCGCAATTAATCAGTAGAATAAATGTGCCTTATTTCAGCCCCTAAGCAGTCAGCCTTTTTGAAAATAAATTGCTTTCTCTGAATATTAATTTTAATTCTATGACTATTGAGACACGTCTTTCATTTTACAGAATCTCCTTCCATCGCTCTCCTAGTAATTTATTTTATCGAAGAAGAAATTAAAATTTTAATATTCTGTTTTTTAATCATACTAGAGAAATTTGAATACATTCGGACAGGTGTGATTTATGTATAACTCGCGCATACAGACGTGAAAATATTTAATATATTATAAGCTGAATAACGTTAGCGCGTATGTCAGTTTATGGAACTTTTAACGACTCGATAATTAAAAATTTATACTCGACGTCCCCCGTATTTCTAATAGCAGAAAAAATCCATAGAGAGCGACCGCGCCCTTCGTATATAATAGACGATCTTCCCTTCCCGTCTACCATCTCATCTCGTCTCGTTCGTTCGCCTAACCTCTACCTCCTTTTTCTTTCTATCCAACCTCCTTGAGCTTCCGCCCACCGACTGCAACCCACTTTCAAATCAATATTTAAAGAATTGCGCCTTAATAACCCCCTTGGAATCACGTAATGGCGGGCTTTGACCTTCCTAAAACCACCTGCAGACGAAAGCGCAAAGTTCGAAATGAAGTTGTTAGATGATCATTCAGAAAGCGATACTATCAGTACACGATAAGAGGATCAGCTGTCGGTACTCTAAAGACGATGTACAGTCACATCCTACCGTATCAGCACCCACGCGCTGAAAGAACTGAAACGCGAATATTAGCGAGAATCGATACAAGATGGGTCGTTATAAACAGGTCACCTGAATAACTCGCTTGCATTTGAACATAGAAGAAAATGTTACTAGTTTGTAACATTACTAGTTTGAAGATGTTACTAATTTTTTTATCGGTGGAGTTTTTTTTAATGGTATGGTTTTTATTTACATTCTGATAGTGTGATTCAAGACGGATACAATGACTTATTATGAAAGTCATTCAAGGTCACTCAAGGTCAATTGCAGTATAAAATAAACTGTCTGAAAACAGTCTTCAAGTAGTTTTGTGTCTCCTCTGGTTATTGGTATATTGCTCTTGTGATTATTGATATACATTTAATTTAATTAAAAACAATACATATATATAGTTTCCATTTAAAAAAAAACAGAGTTGACCTTCAGAAAATGATAGGCGAATTGAATCGTTGCAACCTGTTTTGGAAATACTAGATGATCGTTTCACATTTTTGAAGGTTTATTCCTCAGGGTATTCATACAGCACATTACAATAAATTTTGTTTACAAAATCTTCACATGTTTCGATCGTTGCGCAAAATTCAAGTGTCGGAGCATATTTCGAACTTCGATTTCATTAACACGAGTGTAAAAGTGAATATTATTTCAGTAACTATGTCTGTAAAGCTTTCTCTTCCGCTAGTAAGAATATGTGTAACAACTTCGATTGATCGTCTTCGAAATAATGATTAAGAAATAGTTGGAAGACAAAGATATGGGAAGCATGTGTCGTTATAAAAATATTCAAAGTCAAAACTGTAATAAAATATTAATCCTTCAAAAAGGTTTCATGTTCGAGTTATTCTTCCTCGGTTTTGCTTCTTTTTTTTCGGCGAAAATGTTATTTCAAAAAGGTTAAGAAAATACTCCGCCAATAGAAACATTGACCTTAATATTAAATTAATTACATAGAACTAAACGAATAACATTTATATCTTCATTGGAAACCATCCAATGAAGATATTAACGAAGATATTAACCAATGTGTTAAATAATTCACGTATAAAAATAAGATTAAATACATCGCAAGTTATTTGAAATAGCGTGCAAATCAAGCAACGGCATAAGAGACGAACAATCGAAATATTTCGATGAAAACAATTTGCACAATTAAAAATTGTCATGATATACATTGTAAAATATAATCGAACCGATAAAAAATTCATTCGGATGTGGGTATACTTAAAAACAATAACAACACAGTTATTATAAATATCACTAAGAAGATTGATAATACAATGAACACTTAAGAAATTCATGTTGAACAGCTGTTCTGTCTTTTCTTGTCTATATGTACCAAATACAAAATTCAAAATAGTTTATGGGCTCCCGTACGTTTGTGAAAATGTTATTCGTAACGATATACTTTCGAAATTAGAAATTACGAATTCAATTGATATATAGTCAATAATTAATAAAAATTCAAGACAGCTTTCGTAATAGGATCTCCTATGTGTAATACAATGTTACGACATTGGATATGCAAATAGTTAAAAGTCTTGATACAAGAAAATGCAGACAGTTAATTGATTTCGTACGCTTAAAATCCGTGAAGGTGCACTTAAAACGAGAGAGTGTAGAATATGCGACTGCCAGCGCGAGGAATTATGTTTGTTTCCGGGGAAGTTTACTTCAATCAAATGTATTACATCGCACGACCTCTTCCACCGAAGACGTAAATAACGTCCTTATAAAAAGTATCGTAATAATAAATGCATAACAAAAGCAGTGGTATATATTAATAATAATATCTTTGGTTTTCAATTCTCTATTATGCAGATATTACTTAAAAGGAGAAGAGGGAATTTCTAAAAGGATACTTCCTGCAAAGTATGTACTCGTTGCGAAGTTATCTTAAACTCGTCGATAATAACGAATTAAAATAACATTAGTCGTCCCTGATTTTCACTTTCGATCAATGTCCACTCCCTTATTTATAACAATTTGCCTTAACACTCGCACGACCGTCGACGAGACACAATCATGTCGCCGAATCATTTTCATTCTGCTTCTATGGGTCTAAACGATAGTCAATACTTTTCTTTAAAATGTAAAAAAAACATGCTCGAAATACTCAACAGAATCGATCATTTTTCTCGGATAATAGCACTCACCGGCGACCGTGCGAGTCGTTAATTACCATCTCTCCCGTTGACAACTGTTTAACAAAGAAAACAAGAGCTAAAAATCTTCACAATATCTACAACGTTATTAAACCTCTCATCATAACACTTATTTGAATGATCGCAATCGGAATTACTCTATAGATACGCTATTGATATGCTGTAATTAACTCGATCTTCGTTCGAGAGGGCAATAATATTAATGAGTGACGTCAATCAGGTGAATAATACTTCGGTGAGAATAATAGAACTCGAACGAACGCAAGATGTAACGCGGCAATCTTAACAATAGCAATGATCAATAATATTAATCGAAGTGGTGAGGAAGATAGCGAAATATACCATAATTCCTAAATGCTCGCGTTTCAATTTTTCGCGGCCAATTAAAACTGCCGCACGGCGAACAGTTCAGCAATTCCTCCAACGATCAGTCGTCGCGTTCTTTTCGGTTTCTCTTCCTACAATTTTCTATCGTTTCTTTCGTCACAGGAAGTCGGCAGATTTCGGGCAGCTTTAGACTCGGTTCGAAAGACTTGTTTTTTTTTCTGGTCCACCACCCAGCCCATTGATCAGGAACAAGGAGATTGCTTGGGTCACGTGGAAACTCGAGGATATCTTCTTCAACGTCCTCGTGGCGATACAAATAAGATGCACCACTCGTTCAGGTTCTGGAAGAGTAGCAACCAGCTGTCTCAGGTTCTGATACAGCAGCCGCGTTGTTTCGGTAATCATGCCGCCAGCAGGTTTTTAATATTCTTCGGCGTGTTCTCCTCGTTCAGATGTTTCGTCGTGTAACGGAGCGCGTTCAGGAGACCTTCGCTTTTGCAGGGTGGCTGATCCTTCAGCAATTTTACACACCCTTTAACCTGCCCATCAAATAATACCATTTTTTAGATAATATTTTTCTCAATTCACCGCTGGATGAAAACTAAGGTAAAGTAATTGAGTTCCACCAGTAATTGAGCTCGTATCAGTAGTTGACCATTTTTCAGGAAAACGTGAAGAATGTTTCTGAATTAGACTGCGGATCTTTATGCAAAATAAAAATTTCATAGCTGAATCGCAACAAACTGGAATGAAATAAAAATTTGTTTTCTTCCCTATGATGTTTAGTAGGTTGAGAATAATATAATAGCATGTTTAAAATTTTCTAATATTTTTGCTATTTTAAATTACTCCTACTCATTTTCGTCATAAATGCATAAAATCCGCAGTCTAGTAATTACTCAGCCAAATCTGCTTCGAGTCGATATCGATTACAGCCTGCAATAACTAGTCAACTATTGGTGAAAGTTACCTTAATTTAATATATACTTACATCAACATTTGAACCCTTAACAAAGGCACCTTGAGGATGAACGTGATCATAAAGAATCACTAAGCCAACCATCACTCTCAGAACAAAGAGTTGAGTCTCTTCTCGTTGGAACTGCGCCAGAAGATTGCTGAGAATAATAATACACGTCATTAATCATTTTCCTCTTTTCGAAAGCTTCGTATTCTATTTATATAACCGAAGAACGTTTGTCGTTGACCAATGAACTTTCTACTTACGGATTTTCTAACATTCGTAGACAGACTTTCGCCATAGTACCAAGGGTTTCCGTGATATTTTCGCGCGCTACATCTTCGTTCTGAAATAATAAACATCCAATGTTATTTCGCCGGACGAGAGCATTGACCTGCGACAGCAGGTAACAAATCGAGCACAACTAACAACTGCTATATCTTCCCAGTGAAAACCGTATCTGTCCAATTTAAACGGATCTGCTATTACGCTGTTAAATGTTCCGAGAAGGGTTGCAGTCTGATTCGTTTCATATAATGGATTTTAATTTTCTACCTCGGCGCACCTCACTATTTATATCAGTACTCCTGCACAGCTAATTCGTATACTTGTTGTTCTACGTGAAATTGTTCGCGACAAATTAATTCCTCTTCATATTTTTGTGATCGAGAATGTGAAAGAAAACGTGATAACACACTTCATTGTTATTTTCGTTTGCGTAGGCCGTAGGCTATTCATGGTGAACTGTTCACAAAGGAGCCTAAAAATATTTCGATTCTGGTATAAAATAGTGCAGATAAAAATAGACCGTGATCCGCCAGTGAACGCGGTTAAGAATGGAAAGCTTATTGTTACCCGACATATATGTACGTTTATACGAAGAATGGGTTCCGCAACAGTGCAGTCTCGTCCAATATTATATAGTGAAGCGAATGAACTCATTTGAACCTAAACCGAAATAATTCTCTATTCTTAGAATTTCTACGAAAGCGATGTCCATAGAAATTTGCGAAATCAATTTTTAGATTGTTATTAAATAGATCTTTAATTATTACGTTTTCATAGTCCAACTTAGAAATTAATATTTATATTTTCATTTGTATTAGGTCGCTCGGAAAGTCATTTCGTTTTCTCCTCTATTAAAATCGTTATAAAGGAGAAATAATATTCAATTTGGTTTCTATTTTTTGCAATCGATGTAGTCAATTTTTATTTCGCAGATAGATTCGCAGTCTAGTAATAACAAATGGAAGCATTGCCATCCCTACACGAAAAACGAAATTACTTTCCGAACGACCTAATAATTTTACTATAACAATTATGAAGTCTGAAGTTTTTGTAAAAGGGCTACACCCAGGACATTGCATCACAATGTAGGCTACAAAATATGTAATTAGTAACCAGTGAACCGGGAGGAAATATGAATATTAATGGTCCGTTTCCTCATCGAAGATACCTTGGAATTCTCGTAATAAGAATGCAGTCTAGCATGAGTTGGCGTCCAGTCAGATCAATAATTGCTAGCAACAGAGGAAAGATAGGAAAGTACATAGAAGAGAAGTGGGTACCACTTACGTCCATCAAGAAAGTAATGGTCGCGTGACTCAGAACGCGAAGCATGGGTGTCGCGTGGGCGTAGAACAAGGACATTCGGTTGGCAAGCTCATTCCCAACCACGAGATCCTTTTCAGCGGTGTCCTGCCTCGTCAGGGATGCTCTGGTCAACGTTCTACGATAGTAACTGAAATCGTTCTGGATCGCCGGGGTCTTCATCTTGTGCTCGTCGAATTTTAACACGAATTCCAATATCTCGGCTAGTTGTTTCACCAAGGCCTGTTGGGTCTCCAAGTGTTGGGTGGGAGACAGATTTCCGGAACATAGCTGACCCAGGATTTTCGGCACTACCCTTTCTAAAACAGTCAAAATATCATAATGAATATTTTGAAAAATCTGTTTCCTATACCAGTTTATTAACTCATTAATAGCGTTAGTTCGGTAATTTTCGCGGAATTTCAAATAGAGGCGATAAATTCTTCTGGATTCTGAAACGGCTAGGAGTTCCGCTCGTGTCGATACAGCGGTATTGGGTTTTCGATCACCGGTGCATACAGGAATTTCTCCGCTAAACAATTTCCAGCTGTACACCGCCTGGCACAATATCGACGTTTCACTTGGTACGTTTTTATCTGGTCCCAGCGGACGACAGCGTAATTAAAGCGCACAACCGATGCTTGTACTTGAAACGACGAAAGTTTTCAAGTTTCGATTTATCCGATCAAAAGCTCGGAGCCAGCCTCGCCCATTGGGATCATTAAAAGTACATGGAAATTTCGATTTCACACTGTTAATACCCAGAAAGTGATCTTCATCAATTTTAGCATTCAGAAAAATTATGAATTTGATCGCTTTACAGTGGGTGTACAAAATGTTCGTACGCCTTTTAAAATAGAATAACTTTTTTATAATTGTACCAAACGACCTGATTTTTTATAACCAATTAGAAGCATTGGTTTACTAAATGATCTGCAAAAAAGATTTTCCAAAAATTACAATTTACAAGATTGCATGCAAAAATAAAAAAAGCATTTTTAAAAATTTCTTTATTTGCGCCCTTAATGAAAATTTAAAATATATGTTAGTTATACACATGCTGAAAATTTCATCGAAATCGATTAACATACACACGAGCTACAAGCGGTTAAAAATTGTGAAAATCGTAGTTTTAGACGACTTTTGATCAGTTCCTGCTTAAAATCTACAGAATCGTACATCTTTCGATTTCGATGAAATTTTCAGCATGTGTATAACTAACAATATATATTTTAAATTTTCATTAAGAGCCCAAATAAAGAAATTTTTTAAAATACTTTTTTTATTTTTGCATGCAACCTTGTAAATTGTAATTTTTGGAAAATCTTTTTTGCAGATCATTTAGTAAACCAATGCTTCTAATTGATTATAAAAAGTCAGGTCGTTTGGTACAATTATAAAACAGTTATTCTATTTTAAGAGGTGTACGAACACTTTGTACACCCACTGTATGTGTTATAATTAGTTAGCGGATCTTTATGCAATGGATCTTTAAAAATGTTCTATCTGCATTGAAACAATCTGGAGTGATAACTAGACGTTTATTATTTTAAATTACAGCTACTCATTTTCGTCATAAATGCATAAAATGCGTTGTCTAGTTATAATTAGACTGCGTGAAATTACTGAATTTCCACGTCAGAAAGAATTTCTGAGAGTGTCCGTAGAAACTGGTATCGTTTTTAGAATTAACAGGAAAATGAACGTGTGTGACTTACCGAGTTCCAAAGAAAACTCATAGAATCTTTTCAGCTTCGCAACAAGAGGGGCCACGGTCAGATAGGCTTTCCTCTGGCACTCTTCCGTGGGCGCCGAAATCGCTTCTCTGATTTCTTTCCCAGCCCCTTTGTAACACTGAATCTCCTCCAAGATAGATTCTGAATTTTTCAGAACTCTTTGCACCGCTTCAAAGGTCTCTCGTTCCAAGTCGGAAGGTTGTGCGTCTAGAATTCGATACGAAGCGCTATTATTATCTAGCTGTCGTCTACAACTCCTGAAAGATTTTTCTAAAATTCCTTAGGAAACGTTCGAATTTAGTTTCTTTAATATTACTATAAAAAGCCAGACATCTTATGAAATGCATATATGCAGGAACCTAATAAAACATTCTCTTTGACACGATGATGCTAGACAAGCAATTAAAACGCGATTCAAGGGTCCACTAAAAAAGGAGTATAAACTTGTCAAACTTACTTTCGAAGTCCAAAAAGACGTCATACTTTTGAGGCGTGCAACAGGTAGACTCATCTCGAGCCAGAAGACTTAAAAGCTTGCCCATCTTCGGTTTGAGGGTTTCTTTGCTCAAACGTTCCTTACAGCATGAAAGGCATCTGGATTGAAATGAAAACTCTTTCAGTAAATACTCGACTGCGCGAAACACGGACGTGTGACGTTAAATCGTTCTGCTGAACGCGTTACTCGCGAAAGCCACTTTCAAAGAAGCATTGCGGGCTGTGGAATGAAAGTGAACGATTAACGAAGGAAAAATGTAACTTATTAGTGCGTGTGCTATACTAAAAGCTAGAAATAGTGGCGGAGCGGCGACAGGTTCCGCAAATACGGCCGAGAAATGTGGAAATAAATCGCGAGCAGTCACGGTGGCGAATGGACTTTTGTTCAGCGTTTCGAGCTTGCGTCGTTACCGCTCGGAGTCAGAACGGAATTTGAATTTCTGGCCCGATCCCTAAACCGATCTGCGCGTACATGTCGAAGTGTTAATTCCAGAGGAACTGCGTGCATATGTGTACACGTGCACGTGTAAGCTACATCGGGGTTTGTGTGTGCACGCAGCACGAATTCTGTGAACTCGTGAACGGGGAACGAACGCTCTGTTAATTCGAGTCTGCGAAGTTAACGTATGCTGACCTCACCTGGCACGATCAAGTGATCCAGAGAGCCACTTTTTCTACGATTGCCAAATTGTGGTAGCCATTTTTTAAAATGGTTTAATCCCTCAACAATAAATATATGACGATGCATACAATGATACAATTTTAACTTGATAATTACAACACATAAACATTGAAATTTATATAATAACTTCTGACAATTTCGCTGTCAGATTTACGCCGTCGGTAACATAGGAGCCAAGCAAGCCTCTCATCAAGTTTTCACAATAACACGTGAAATATTACGTATTACGAACAGAAATCCAATTGTTGTGCAGTTACGATCGACTCAATTTTACTGTGCGAAGCATTTCTGCGGTAGGATTTATCAGATAAAGTCGCGATCGATGTTATTAGCGCGATAAAGCCGCGACAAACACTGGAATTTGCTGAAACCACACGTCACAAATGAAAGGACAACGGTCGGCTTGACTAGATCTAAAATTGTGCGCCAGGAGATTCCAATGTACCGGTGAATGTCTCCGTTATTTTTAGCCTAGAAGTGTGTATGTTCCGCTTAACGAACTTCCCTGGTCACTTAAAGCCCCGTAGAGTGGCAAGGTAGTCGATCGAAAAAAATTCATTAATCCACGCTAAAAGCTTTCGATAAAGTTGATAAAAGGGTGGCGGGTACCGCGTGCTCGTCGGAATCGACTTTCTCTTATCGAGCAAACATCGCGGAGATAAACGGAGCATCGGTGGTTGTTAATACGGATCGATCGCACTTTTATTTCGCCGAATTAGATGCCGTTCGAAATAACTTCGTGCTGCACGCGAGTGGAATAAATGTTTACACAATTCCGCGGACGATAGTTCGCAGAACTGCATGCTGGATCTGCAGCGTGTCTTCATAGGGACGTTGTAGGGGCTGTCGGAAATTGTTCACCCTTGTCGCCAGCGTGATCAGCCACGTAAACATAGTTCGAACCCCTATGTTAGCACTTTGTTGCTGCGCAGCTTGGCCCACTCGAAAATGTTCACCCGAAAATTTGCAGCGATTGATGCTCACGAATTCACAGATACACCGAGGAAATTGAAGGGAATGAGACGGATGAAATGGTGGCGAGGGGGTTGAACAAAGGGGTTGTAAATTAAATGGTACCGGATGATTTTCACCGGGTGGTTCGCCCGGTGTTCGCGTTCTTCGAGACTCACCGTGGTGCAGACTTGCCGAAATCGCAACCGACAACGCCAATGCATGATGCTGGCAGGTGCACGTCCGAGCCCGGGGGTGGTCAACAAGTATGCGAACGGAGTGCAACAACTGTCATTCAGCGAACGGCCATATTGCCGTTCGATGGGGGTTAACGTTGTGTAGTGGCGCGGTTCGAGACCTCTCCTTATTTGGTAAACTACCCTGGCGGCGCGGCGGCACGTTCGCGCGAAAAATCAATGGGGGTTAGTTCGCCCGTTTACCCTTAGGGTGACGCTGCCGACTACTATTTACGATCGCTCGAAGTCGGGATATTTTTCATTCGGACGTCAAATCGATTGTAGGTTCAACGTCAAGAAAATTGGTTGCAGAAAATTATTGCTTCAGAAATATAGAAATTTCTCAGCGTTTTGTTTGATCGAATGTTGCAGAGGGTGTTCCGAAAATGGCGCTCGTTTCGCGGCACACGTCTGCGTTTTGATTTTCTGAGTTCATTCTAATGTGGCTTTATACAGTATGCGTTTAAATTTCTCCATTTGAATGCAATTTCAAACGAAGATGTAAAAATGATTATGAAAGAATTGTCTTGATGAATAGATATTCAATAAATATACTATACTATAATTGTATACTAGATTATAATGTAGTGTACTAGAATATAGTATAATATACTAGAATATAGTACATAGTACATATAATACATAATCCGTACCAATTAACATAATTACCTCCGTGACCAGGAATAATTTGGTTTCAAAAATTGGAAAGTATTTATTTGCTCATTTATTGTTGCCATAAACCATGTTTGGTTTATATAGCGTAGTATAACACTTTACAATTAATAATGGAGTAAACAATCTTACACTTTTTGAGGAAGTTAAGTAAAAAATTGATAATGTAGGGAGGGTAGTATTTTCGATTGAGGAGCAGTTCAAACGAAAGAAATTGGAAAGAAATAAACGATTTTATATGTCTTTCGCAAATGTACGGCTGCTGATTTCACGAATATAGAAAATGTATGGCGACTGCACTGATATATTTGCGAGGCGTATGGCGCGGCGGGTTGTATTTCAAAATATGGATACAAATTTAGAATTTCTCGGGAACTCGTGGCTAACTCATCCATGAGGGGGTAATGCTTGTTTTCGTGGACCAACGGGTTGCTGGTAACGGTCAGAATGAAACTTGGAAGGATGAACAATATCATTGAGGTTGACTGAGTTGCTGTGAATAAATCGTGTTTAATGTTTATGTAGCTTCGCTGAGAACACGCGGTTCAGCTCCTTTATAGGTTAACGCTCGAGGAATAGACAGATGACATTGAAATGACAACCCATTTATAAGTTATCGGAAAACTCTCATACTCGTTGAACAACTTCAGCTGCTTTGTGGAGAGATAGAAGCTATTCAATGACTAACGTTGAATGGCTTTACGGAACAAATGGAATTAAAGATAATTCTCTAGATAAAGCGGAAACTATATAGAAATGATTAATATTTTACAGGACGAACAGAAGTATAATATTGTCGCATCAAATTTATTTAACATTTTCTGTGTAACCCATTATTGACATAATAATAATAATTAGACTGCGGATCTTTATGCAATATAAAAATGTTTTGCATTGATTGTGGGAAGCAGGAATAACATAAAAATTGATTTCATCCCTTAACGACTTTGTTACATTAAAAGCAACATTACAACACTCTTGAATTTTTTAAATCTTCTACTGTTTTATATTTCGCCCAACCAATTTCTTCATATAAACGCATAAAGATCCGCAGTCTAATAATAATAATCACTATAACAGCTTTTAAAATGATAGGAAACGTACGTCATCCATTTGCGTAGACAACCTGATTTATTATAATTTCTCTCGAGACCATCACTACAAGGTGCGTCAGTCATCGGTGATGCCCATGACATCGAGGCTGTTGGTGCAAGACCTTTTATAAATATTAACAAAATCAATATTGCTGTAATTTTCTTTTTAAATTATTTTGATAAATATAGTCGCATTAGTGACGTTAATCGTTAGACGCAACAAACAGCAAACATAATCTTCACGTCACGGATTATCAGTGGACTGTGTTTTTATAACGACCCAATAGAGTAAAGTATTTAAATGTCATCGCGGGGGGGGGGTATCGCGATTTTACACCTCTTCCAAGTCCGCTATTGGATAATCGCCGAATACCATGGGGGAAGATAATTGGCGCATATTAAAGGCCTTTTTGTACATCAATTCCAGCAAATCAATTGAGACCCTCGGTACCTCCCACTATGACTCTCTGTACGATCCCCTTCCTCTCGGCAACCTTAATTCCATCACTGCGATGACGAACGAACCTGCAATGACGCTGCCGATGACTTTCAACGCGCACACATGAAAATATTGGTACCGATTTTTTCCATTTTCATATGGACATTCTTAAAATGATTAGACTGCGAGTTATCTAAAGTAATGATTGTCTATGATGTACATAGATATTTATTTCCTTCCTCAACAATTTTAATGAGTCCAACCTAACGTAACTAAGATTTTAATTTGGCAATCCCGTCTTCTTTTTATTTGCACATTTTTAAAATGATTAGACTGCGAGTACTCTATGATGTACATAGATATTTATTTCCTTCATCAACAATTTTAATGAGTCCAACCTAACGTAACTAAGATTTTAATTTGGCAATCCAGTCTTTTTTTATTTGCACATTCTTAAAATGATTAGACTGTGAGTTATCTAAAGCAAAGATTGTCTATGATGTACACAGATATTTATTTTCTTCCTCAACAATTTGAATGAGTCCAACCTAACGTAAGATTTTAATTTGGCTATCCCGTCTTGTTCGAGAACGATAAAAATAGGGCTCTCTCTGACAAGAATCTGTTTCACTTGATAAAATTAAAAGGGGGGACGCTGTCCTATTAGGTGCCAAGGAAAAAAGCATAAAACCTGATATTTAGGGTGAGGTATACGCAACAGGCAGCTCGTGTAAGTATCTTATTTTTAGAGATAGATTTCCTTTCAACACTTTCAGAGCCAGTTAGGTTTTCGAACCGAAAGATAACTGTTCATTTCGATCCCTGAATTGAATACTGCGCCGCATGTTGTGCGAGCAACAAGCTGCCGTGTATAAATCAGTTGTCGCCGGTCAGTTTCCTGAGGCAGCGTTCTGAATGAGTACACCCTCCTGATCACGTTCTGTAAAGTGGATCCAGGTGGAAGTGAACTGATCGAAAGAAACTACGAGATCGTAGGACATAATATTCTATTTTGTTGTGGCGCATGTGGGGTTCACGCAGTCTGCAAACATCGTCTTCGTCGTTGCATTTGACAGCAGATATCGTTGCCGACACTTCTCATTCTGCGAGTACAGTGTGCACAGAACGTGAAGGAATAGCCTTGTAGTGTCTCTTTAAGCGCGAGCACCACTCGTCCGCGGCTGGCAAGTCTGAATACGCAACACCATGCGTGCTTAATAAGGCAAGCGTGTGCGAACGCAGCTTAAATACTAGACAAGCATATAACTACCTACACTCCCGTCCATAAATCACCGGACACTTATTTATTTGTTTCTTTATATTAGGAAATCTCTTGTGAGACTTATTACAACATAATGTACATTACAGACTATTACAGAGTATAATGAATAACGAGAACGTAAAGACGTAGAAGCACGTAGATTAAATATATATAGACACTTACTTATCTTCAACAAACTGTTAATTAAAGACTATAAGCTTCCAGCTTGATTTAATTGTTTTATTTGATAAGATGTAGCTATTATACGACAATATTTAAATTCAAAATTAAATCTATACATATACTATCTGAATAAACGTTGGAAGAAAGAGATTGAGAAACTGTCTGGAAGCCAAATTGGAAAACAATTGCCCCACTTAAATTTTAAAATTTAGAAAATATTGGGTATTTTGGTCAGATTCGATTTACATGTCCTCTACATTAGAAGAAATTGGTACCATTTTGATTTCATAACAAAACATCATCTGCATCCAAATTTGAATAAGTGTCCTGACTTATGGACGGGAGTGTACGTCTAGCGATGGGTATTCAAGCCGCCCGAGCATGTTCGAGTCTACACCAGGGTAGAAATCTAGAAATCGTAAATTAATATCGGTGTTCTAAAAATTATACAAATTAAAATGAAGATGTATTAATGCACGCGTGAAATAGTACACGTGTACCCGTGTACTTACACGTGAAATCGAATTTTCCATTCAAAAGAAATGAATAACTGAGTCGGGTTTGTCGTGGTTGAATTCGCGGGAGTAGATTTCCTGCTCGCATACCCGAAGCAGAGTGTTTAGCTATGCTTGTGCAATATGGTAGCGTACGTACCCTCCTGGACGATATCTAAACCTGGTTAGCTATGCCTTCCGCGGCTTTGACCTGCTTAACAACTGGGCAAATTAATTGCGGAACCTGGTGGGCAGGAGGAACGCTGCGGACGTGTGCGCTGCATTAAAGATTATGAGACTGTTAGCTGCAAAACCTAGCGACTGCGAGTGCCTCGTGCAACGAAGGTATAGATCTCGTCAGTTAACTTTTGTCGAGGATGCGTGTCTATTTCGTTTGGCCACCGCGAGGGATGTATGTATTGCGCAAAAAGGTTTCGTTCTACGCGCGGCGGAACTAACTTGTTTCCTTTATTTAACGATGGCGCGTAATTTCTTTGTTGAAACGGGGTCAATATATTCATGCTTTTAAAGACGTTGATTATGAGATGGAACGAAAATTGAACGGCGTACAACCGGCCTCAAAACGCGAGGATTACCACGTTAAAGCATCAATTATCCGTCGGTCTTCTTTGAAAGGAAAGTGGAATGAAATGATTAAATTCCTTGTCTTCGGCGAGCAAAACGCTACGCTCGCTACTTACTCTTTCTTCTCGACATTAATATTTACGCAATAGGTATGAAATTTATTTCGCGGTTTATGTTACCCAGCCAGATTTCATTTATAATCGAAATCTCTATATTTTGTGTATCGTGAATACTCTGAATTGTTAAATAATTTGATGTAATGAGAAAGGATTATTGTTATAATATTTTCAATGAAGTTCCTGCGCCGAACTCCGATGCAGCAGTTACGTGACAGAAGCAGGTTGCGGTAGCTGTGAAAGTCTCTCACGCGATATGTTTATTTTCCAACAGCTATCACATGACAACGATGAGAATGAAAACGATATTTCAGAGAAATTGATCTCTACAGAGTTTTAATTGTACCCCGTAGAAAGACGATGGAATATAATCGTGGGGAGAAAGTGTGAAGTCTGCATGTAATTATCAAATGTTAACTCTTGATCCGGTTATAGTGTTACTTAACAAGTTCTTGGTACTTTCGTATGAAATTTCTAGAAGTCCATTTACACTCACGAACGAAAGTAATGTAACAAACTAATGTAACAAATGAACTGGTACTATAAGTTATAAGTAGACAGCGGATTTTATGCGTTTATGACAAAAATGAATAGATGTAATTTCAAACAATGAAAACGTTAGAAGAATTTAAAAATATTGTTGCATTATTTCCAATTTATTAAATGTATTAAGAAAGAAAATAAAATTCTATTCCACTCCAGTTTGTTGTAAGTTAGGTTGGAAATGTTTATTTTGCATAAAGATCCGCTGTCTAGTTATAAGCAGTCTGCGGATCTTCACGCGAAACAAAGATTTTCCAAGTTATAGGTTTTGCAGTCCAAATTTCACCTTTTTGCAAATCAAATTGAACCTTGCAAAGTGAATTTGTAATGCAAAAACCTGTATAGAGATGAATCATATTGAGCAGTTAGGAAACAATTACCAAGCCGTTATTAGCAATAAGGAACTGTAAATTTACAATTTGCCGGATAATCGGATTGCGTATATCGGTAATTTGATATCGGTGTTATGTAAGCTGTTATTTAATGTTATTGCACGGGACAGAGACCGCACGTATTCCACATATTTTTATGGTTGCTTACGCCATTGGCCAACCAGAGGGGGATATCGTCATATCCCGGACGAAGAGAGGAAACCCCCAAGCAAAATCCCCCTCTGCTCGCATACACGTTCGCTTTGAGAAACCTCTGTATGCATGCCTGATTACAAATGAAGCAAAAAATAAGTCATTCCAGAGCGGGAACAATTAATTGGAGACAAGTGGTCGATAATTATCGACGAAGGAGAAGGTAACTGAAATGTAACGTGACAGCCTTGTACAGTCTCGTAACATCTTCGAACATCAAACTTCCATTTTATAACAGAAACGAAGATAGATACAAAAGTAACTACGAACAAATAGCTTTGAGTGCACTGTAATTAACAGTGCCGCACGCACTTGCTTTAATTGCAACCGGTGCGCGCACGCATTTACTTCTGCAGAAATGCTCTGAATTATTTTCTTCGGATAAACAGCATTACGTCATGGTCGACAAGCCACGCACGTGTGATAGTGGTTTCCACACACGTGAGCACGCTACATCCGCCTATCCGCGATATACCATAGAAGGATATAAGTGTTTGTTCACATGCTTGCCCATATTCAAGCGGTGTTTAAACAAAGCAGTAGGAGCACACTGCTATGGAACTCTTCAATTCCTTTAATCTCCCTGCGGTTTCAAATTACTCATTTTTGTCATGAATGCATAAAATGAACCGACGAAACGCAAAATTATAAGCTGACTTTAAAAATATTGTTGCACCATTTTCGACCTACCAAAAGAAATAGTTTGTCCCATTTCTGTGCCCTGCAGTTGATTTCGAAAATTTTGCATAATTTAAGTAATTTTTGTCACAAAATTATAAGCTGACATTAAAAATATTGTTGCACCATTTTTGACCTACTAAAAGAAATAGTCCGTTCCATTTCTGTGCCCTGCAGTTGATTTCGAAAATGCATAATTTAAGTAAGTAAGTAATTTTTGTCACAAAATTATTGTATAAGCTGACATTAAAAATATTGTTGCACCAATCTTGATCTACTAAACGAAATAGTTTGTTCCATTTCTGTGCGCTGTGCAGTTGATTTCGAAAATCTCGCATAATTCTTATCTTTCTATCGACGCGTCCGTTTTTTGAACAAAACCTCGTTCCCTCGTAAGCAGACATATAAAAGGAAACGCGTAATGAACACGTAAAAGCAATGAGGTGTAAGCACGCTTGCGAAATTAAAGAATTAAGATAGGCACCGGCCTGCGTTTTTTTATCTGCGAGCATAAAGGGCGCGAATAAAAGTCGGCAACCGAGTGTGACCGCATAATGACCACCGGAAACCATATTTGGCAGCACGTATCCTTCTAGATATTCCTTTATTATACCACTTGACTGCGTCTCGGGGAATTTATTCCACCTTCTTTCGTCGTCTGCGCACGCAGGACGTCTAATGTATTTTATGCTTCAATATCCAAATATAATTGCGCGGGTTACACTCGCCGACAAAAATATTCTCATTTATTATTTTGTCTCGTTTTTTAATCATTATCTCGATAATATTCGTGGCCATCTCTAAAATAACCAAGGAATTATATCCTATATATATTAATTCTGTTACCGTATAATGAAGGATATAATTAATTACATGCACTTCATTCGTATCGGTATTTCATTAATTTACTGTGCAGAATGACATTGATCAAACTCTGTACCGGCATAGAATGTATAGTGGTCTAATTACTTCACTAAAATCTTACGGGAGTAAAATTAATTAAGGCTCCATGGAGCCAAGGTGTACACCGGCGTACATGCCAATGGAATTCGATCGATGAAATTCTCCGTATTTAGCTCATAAGTGAATGCAACTACTCGGTTCTATTACCGAGTCAAAATCAATACCTATTTTACATGAGATATATATATTCGAATGGAAGAGCGAAGTGAGAGAAATGCTTCTATAATGCCCGAAAATTTCTGATCTGAGCTTGCAATCGTCTAGACGAATTAATTTTTGATGGACATTCTAAAATTTATAAATATTTCTGTGCACATTAAGCATGTCGATGTGCAAAACTAAATATTAAAACGTTGGATAATGCGAAAAAATATTCTGTTAGAATGAAATTTTCGTAATTAATCTCACAATTATTATTAATAAGACGTGTATAAAAAGAACGTATCCCTCAACTTGCAAATTAAGCAATTTAGTGCACAGTTTTCCGACGATATTTTATTAGCGAAATTAGTGTAGTCTATGTAATCTACATTAGTGAAACGTGAAATTATTCCTAATGCTATACAATTAACTCTCCAATCTACGGCAGATAATCCCAAACTGATATTTAAATTTAAAAATTCGCTTTCACAAAGGAATCGAAATTTTTTTACACGAAAATCATCAACCTTAATTGGACTCAACACACTCATACGAGATATAATCTGTAACTGATTGTGTGCCAGCAAATACAGATTTTAACAAGATGCTTGAGAGCGTGCCCGTCAGCTCATTTCCGTGTTTAATTAAGCGGAATTTCAAACGGGACTACGGCAGATCAATAGATCGCTTAAATTTTTCGGCGGCGGGCATTCAAGGTTCCCTTTTTCGGTGGCCACCAAATGAGCGGATGACCTACTTGCTAATTGGTTGATAGAGAGGCCCGGTAGGATTACAAATAACGCGCTTCGATAATCTAGCGACGTACTCTCTTACCCGCTGCTACGGTTAAATTTAATTTCCTTTGCGCTTTTTTTTCATTCGTTCGCCGACGTAACTTCCTTTTTCATAAAAATATTTCTTCGTGGTAAACATGTTCACCTCGCTCACGGAAATTTGAAATTAAATATTCCTCATGGTTAGACAGCGGATGCAAAATAAAAATTTTCTACCTAACTTGCACCAAAGCGGAGTGAAATAGAAAATGTTCTTTCTTAATATGTTTAACATGTTTAAAATAAAGTGACTGTTCTTTACTTCAAATATGAATGCAATAATTGGATTTTAAAATGAATCAATTTATTTCTACGTATCGTATAGATAGAATTTTCCATTAAAAAATTTCCTATGAAAACATGTCCATAATTTTCACAATTGTGGGAAAAAAATCAGAAAAACATTATTTTGACTCATTCAGCAGTGGTGTAAATATATTGAATTCGTCTTCCCTTGATTAACTAATCGAAGAAACCTCGCCAAAACAACAATACAACGAGTGCAACGATTTTCACCGCGTGCATCGACTTCTCGGAAAGCGAACAAAGGGAATTCCGAAAGCAATAATACGGTGCGCGTTCAGACGACGCGGGGAAAGGAGAAATTAGCCAAGACCGATCGCAATTAGGACTAATCAACGATAATCTGCGGGCAGGAGAGAGGACCGAGTAATTTCTTCGGTGCGCTTGAAAACAGAGGAAACTCTTACGCTCATCCGCTCGATAGATAACGCGAGATGCAACGTAAGAGTAAAACCATCTTGGTGATTCGACCTCGAGCGAGGACGAATGATGAAACGAAACTGAGCCAGCGTGTAGCCTCGCGCGAATTGCATATTACGCTCGTTTTGAGTTTCGCGGTTTCCTTTGTCAGTCGTTCTACGTGAAAGCTGCACCGTGTGCATCTGGCGTTCAAGTTTCTCTCTCTTTTTTTTCTCTCTCCCTCTCTCTCTCTCTATCTGAATCCCTGGACGGTTGCCTCGCTTCTTCGTAAAGGCTGATACACACATTTGATTTCCACACGGAAATGAATTGCACGCGACGCGAAAGCGCCTCCGCGACAGATTAATTCATACCTAACATAACAAAAATGAACAGCTCTTTCGGATTCCAGTTGCAGGCGTTCACCGAACTTATTCACTGCAACTACTTCGATGTTGCATTCATACTAACTATTCGACCTACGAGTGTAAAGGCTGAACTAGCTTTTTCCGCTGCAGATTAAAATTTTCTTTTATAATCTGAACATTTTTCTGAATTTAATTTACGAACAGCTCGTTTATATATAATTCGTTCTAAACAATTTTTACCTGTACTTAACTTCCTTAACTTCATTAATAATTAAGAAAGCAAAGCCTTAACCAACATTTTGGTAAAATAAAAGATTCCTTCGGTTCACCTCAACAATATTATAATACAATATCGTATTGTAGCTTCGTTATCGATATAATAATTTTTTATTCGGGTATCTTCTTTTAATAATTATTAGATGTAACATAAAATTATTATATATATAATTATTATATTATATATTTTATATTATCACGCATATATGTGTATGTAATGTATATGTATATATTTCAATTATTGTTTGTATTTTGTTAATAATTCGTAGTCACTGATTCATGATGATTATTTCATTAAATAAAGTTTGTTTCTTCATTAAATATTGATTAGATTGCAGAACCAAATCTTTAGTCCCGCGGGATAAAAAATGGCGCGTGACTGCAAACCCTAACCGAACTGTTCTATAAAATCTTTTAGGATGCAAAAGCTATTTTCTTGCTAGGATTGCTCTAGATTCCGTTTCCCAGTTTTTATTCCTCCGACGGGGACAGTTCTGTTGTTTCATCATTTTTAAATCTCGCTTTCGTTGCGTCTGCAGTTTGCGCCGAGAAATTGTTTGTCGCCGTTCGTGACTCGGCTTACAGCATTTGCAATTCACCTGAAAATTCGCATGTCTCGATATGTAATATCGAGGGAAAAGTTCGCTGGATCTCGTGTCGGTGGGTAATTGTCCTACTTTGAAACAATTGCGACCAACCTGGTTTTGAAAGAATATCTTTCGGCTTATTCGAGTGACGAATGAATGATTTGAATGAAAGATATAATTCCAATTAATTATGTACGCTTAATAAATTGGACGATCTTTAGCAGTTAAAACGAGCTTGTAAGTCCTCAGGTCGCGGAGATATCGGCGATTAGGTTCCGGGCGCGCCGCAAACAGGCGGGCCGATTAAAAATTGTATTTACCTTTCGACGGAGTGCAAGAAGGCAGGGCATGATTCAACGGACGAATTCTGATCGGCGTGTACGTGAGATAGCTTCAAGGGAAGCTGTTCAGAAGTGTCGGCATTGTTCTCTCTTCGCTCGTTAATACAGACTTCCGGTTGTCCAGGAAGAAGCAACCCTTCCCCGTTGGAACAACTGTTTCCGAAATGGAAAGGTCTGCTCTTTATTGACACGAATAAATGTCCGTAGTTGTCGCAAGGCGATAACGTTTTATCACACACAGCACGCGGCACAAATTCGTAGAATATGTCTCTCAACAGTAAGTTCGTTGTGTCTGTCGCGCACGCAGATACTTGTGGTTTATCGCTGGTGCTAGTGCGCTGGAGAGTTGAGCGCGGTTCGAAGTGAAATCACGATTTTGCTCTCGTTTCACTCTCGATTCCTTTTTTTCTTTCGTTTTGTTTCGTCTCGGTCGGTGAGCGTGAGACGATCGTCGCGCGTTTCACTATGAAATTTCCGTGAAAAAATTTCCGGAGCGAAAGACAGAACGAAAACCGAGAGTAGCTTCTTCACTCCGGCGTAACCGAGAGATTAGTGGAGGAGAGAATGCGACGACTGCACTCTCGGAGAGGTTGATATAACACTGTCAAAGCAACAGCGCGCTGCAAACGACGAGACAGTTTCACCGAGAGACCAGTCAGCTGGTGCTCCCCACTCTTGCTACGCTACTGTCTCACCAGCAGCGCGGCGGATTTTTAATTCCGTAAACCACTCTTCGACGATTTCTCCTAGCATCGCTGCCGGATATACAAAAGCGTATTCAAGTTTTTTTAAACAAATATGCTCACTTTTTAAATGTCGATGATACCAGGAACTAAAAGAATTACGGTACTCTTTGTCCGATTCTAAAATGCTTGTATTGTGAAGCGTTTTGATCAAGATATACCATTACAGTGTACAAGGTTGTTATTTGTATTTTATACCATTTTTTTTAACTTTTAAGAATTTTTCACACGATGTTTCTTTCTTTTTACACGATGCGTAGCAGCGTGTCTGTGTTAAAGATGGCATAAAAAGATAAATGCTTGCGCTCGATACATTGTCGGGAAAGATCAATTATGCGTAACTATAATAGAAATCCTTTACGGAAAATAATGAGTTAAATGGGAATAAAAACGAAAATTATATCTCGATTAAGTATTTTCGTTATTACCTATGAATTTTTTATCGCGTACCACACAAACATAATAAAAGTTATTTAACGTTTTTAAACGGTGTACGAATACACAATCACTGTACGTGATTTTTTAAAAATCAAAATTGTATGATTTATATATTTTTCTGTAAAGCATCTTTTTAAAAAATGAGGAAGTATCCGAGTATGAATGTAGCTGTAGCCTGTACAAAATAAAAATCTTGATTATTTACCACGCTGTGCTATTTGCTCGGTCGAGCGTGTAATATTTAACGAATAAATTTAACGATTCATTTCCTATAGAACAACCATTGTTTTTCTAAAATCAGTGACCGAATAGAAACATGAATCATGGAACGACTTTGTACCTTTTTAAGCATGCCTCTCTGTGTCTACTAATGCTATTAGATTGCACGTTCAATCTTATCGGGCGCTTAATATTTACTATGTGCCATTTACAAACACAATTTGTACTATCTCGGAATGCATTTAATCTAAACTAAACTAAAATATCTACTGTGATATTCGTTTGCAAACATTTATTTTAAGTGACAATAAAAACGTGTAGACCGATAAATAGTGGGATGAAGAGTGAAGTTCAGGCGTAAAGTTACCGCGGAACCTAACTGATTAACAAATTAAAGTTGGAAATAGATTTTGAAAGGTGATTAATAAATAGTGGATTTTATGCATTTATGACAAAAATGGGTACGTACAATTTAAAACGGTGGACATGTTAAAAATATTTAAGGGCATCATTGTATTATTTTCAGCTTCATAGGATAATTAAAAGAAGAATACAATTTTTATTTGGCTCCTGTGTCCAGCAATCAATGCAAATATTTTTTATTTTGCATAAAGATCCGCAGTCTAGTCATTAAATATATACTCATTCAACCGATTGAAAAGTTTGTCAGGTTCAACATAAGTTTATATTTGTTAATGAATATCGTAAATACTATTGTAACGTTCGCCTGACGTAACATACTGAATCTCAATCGCTAATTCTGGTTGTCATGCAAAGGAACATGATGAAGCAAGTCAGAATATGCAATCGTTCAAAACTCGACATGAACGGATTGGAAATTTCACTTTCGAAGACAATGCTCGGGGGTAGCAACGGCAAATTCAGTAGGGAGTTGTTGTTTCTTATGAGAAAGTACTTCCTTGACGTGCTTGAGCGACCTGCCTTAATGCAATGTGCATATGTAATAGCGACTAATGCACGTCGAGTACAATGACTTGGTACGGTAAATGTCAGACCGCACGCGAACGGTGCACTGTCGTTCTTATAGATTCGCGTGTAATTAAAATGCCTTGGTATTATCTGAAATTACGAAGAACAATGCATATGAAATAACAGGCTACGGACTTTCATTAAACACCATTTTATTATTTCTGTGTTGTGCTGATTTCATAACTTGGCCAGTTGCTGTAACATTTTTCCCCTTTTGAAAGCAGAGAAGAAACGGCAATATACATTTTACTTTCCCGAACTTACATTTTCTAAAAGTTTCAAAAGTGCGAATTTTACTTTTTTTATTTATTTATTTAAAGCTTGAGACCTTATCAGGCTCATAAGCTGGTTTGAATAGTGCGAATTTTACAAACGTCCGTACAGCGCCATTCCATGCAGCGGCAAAACGCTGAAACTGTTAGCCAAATATTACCGAGTCAGTTCTAGGCCGAAAACCAGATGTCGCGCGTGGTAAAATTCCAACATGTGAATATATTCGAATGATAAATTTGTCATATAACTTCCTTGAAGGTTTATTTCGATCGGATTTTACAAAAGAAATTCGTTGATGAGAAACGATAAACAAATGAATGAATATCCATTATTAATATTGTCGGTAAAATGGAAAACTAATATACGTTGTAAAATAGGAATTCACATTATCGACATCTTGACAAAATAGAATTCTACATCATCGACATCCGTCAGAAATCCAAAATCTATTACCATCGGCTAGTAACATTGGCTAGAAGTTTCAGCGTTTTGCCATTACCTAAAATGGCGCTGTACGGACACCTGAACAAGCTTCAAGACTTTGCCGCTAAAAGCGCTACTGTCGGTGATCTAATTAATTAATTGATGTTTGTGCGAAGCTAAAATATACTATAGAATATACTATATTCCTATTTACTAAAAGTTGATACTTTTGAAACTTATAGAGAAGGAGTATACATTGTGTTTTATGGGAAAACGGTAAGGACTAATCGCCTTCGAAGGAATTACAAATGAAAGACTATTAATGAACAATAAACATTCCCATCATTTGGTGTAAAATGTTCAAAATATTTAATATCTACAGTTATTTAGCAGAGTATTATGTACACTGTGCTCAAGATGCATCGCTTTCCCAGTCTATTTTACATAATATGTATGATGATCATAGAAATCAGGATCGATGTTATTGATCTTTTTCTGAATCCTATTCAATTGCGTTTCGAGCCATTGCCTCCTGCTGAGCAAATTTCTTTTTCCTCTTTGCAGTCCTGTAGTGTTTCATACCATTTATATGTGCATTCCACTGTTCGCCAATAAGAAATCTTTCACAGACCTGAAAAAACATATGAATTTGTTAACACGTTAACAGCCTAAATAATAAGGAGAATTTGCAAAAGATAACACTCACGTCACAGTAGTGGATTTCTTCGTTACTGCTATCCGTGACTTTGCTGTCCACAACAGATTCGTTCAGAGGTTTCTGCTCGGGTTTCTCTCCTCTTAGGATTGCATCTACTATCGAGACAGCTTTCTCGTACACCGCAGTATCCCAATTCTTCACGTTAGTGGTATCCAATTTGTAAACATAGGGTACCTGTAATTATTAGTAGTATATTAATTGAAACTCTTTATGCCCCTTATATAAAAAATTTGAAATTACTAAAAATTTTAATTTTGCATAGAAATTCGCAGTCTACTCATATAATAAATGACATATTCATTTAGGTACAGCGCACCTGTCTATCACTGCGACGAATCATGCGATTAAGGACCCATTTTGCTTGCGCTCTTGCGTACCTTCCGGTAACCAGTTTCAGATTATCGATCCCCTCTTGCAGCAACTCCTGCCCCTGCAAATAATAGTATATTCTTTAATAATTATTTGATTAGTTGTATTATGAGATTAATGATCTCCTAATTGTATTTATAAGAATTCATTTATTAACGCTTGTGTTAATGAAATCATTCAAAAATGATTCCGTTTGTGCCGCGTGTACGCGTAGCGCGACATATGGAATACTCCCAAAGTTGGTAAAAAAGAGTCTTTCTTAGAAAGTTTTCTTCCGCCGAATAAATTGGAATGTAGCCTAAGCCAAATTTATTCTAGGAAGCTTTAAACAAAGACGAAACTGTCGTCGTATAAATTTCATAGAAGTCCAAACTATCAGAGTAGTGATCTACAGTGGTACGTTGTAACGAGCTCGCAACAAATCTGGGAAATGGAATCTGCTTTCATCTAACGAAAAGACCCTTTGTGGCTGGAGAGTCAAACGTTGCGCGGTCGCATTCATCATTATTTTTTATAGAATTCACCATCGTACTAGTAGCTTCGGCAACTTGATAATTAAAACTATTTAAAAAATTACAGTCGTTCTCTCATCCATAAAAGAATTGATTTTATCCTGTCGGAATAACTACATAGTAATGTGTAACATTAAGGTACACCGCAATTAATTACAGAGCTCCTTCGTGCTAATCAAAAATTGTTGATTTTAGAAAATCAAGTGTTTTATATGCAACATTTTATAGCTCTTTTCGATGCATGTACTTATCTATTGTATATTAACACATAGTGTACCGGTGACGTGAATCGGCGGCATATTGCTTTTGAAGCGTTAAGAACCAGAGACGTCGACTAACCCACTTTGAACGTTCTTGAGCCGCACTGTTATCTGAAAATTGATGGTAATTGGCTTTTTATAAAGTTCACATCATACGGTCCGCGATGTGCTAATAAATAGAAATTTCAATTAGATAGTATAGATTATTTTAGATACCGTCAGTTAGGACAATCGGGGTTCTACTGAATATAATCCAAATTGTACAGTGATTGATTTTAATCCTAAAAGTGTCACTAATATATTAACAAGAGTTTCGATTAGAAACAGAGAAGTTTGTCATTGGATTAGTGTTCTACTAATCCCGTATCATGTTACACTCCTCAGCAATCGATTCGCTGGAATAAACCCAACGTTGGTGGGGATAAGTTCTTCGGAAATATCGTGCGCATCTCTTTCCCATATATCGAGGCATTGCTGTAAACACAAACTACACTTCCCTCCTTTCTTCAGACAGAAACGACCGGTTTCCTGTATATTCCCGAGGAGTATGCACGAATATCTGGCTGGCAACGGTTTGGCGGAAGTGTCAGAAATAGAAAGGAGGAATATAGGAAAGGAATGCAGGGAAAAAGAAAATATGGCTGTATCGCAACCACTCGATCCGCAGCGATTCTAACAAAAGCAATGACCGTGGCAGCCCTTTAAAGCTCCTCGGGTTCCCTTGCAAATAAAAGTTCTCGTGGACAGGGAGGATCGGTTCCAGCGGCGCTAATCGCGGTGAATCGCTTGCAGCTGCACCGAACGTGACGACGTTGCAGTTCGCCGCTCTTCTGCTTACCTTTTTCTCTCGCTTCTCCTCCTCGGACAGCACCAGGTAACTATGGAACTCTTTGAAGCCGATGCTCTGAAAGATGCCTTTCGTGTAGTCGGGTAACCTGGAACATAAACAATCGCCGAAGTTCAGTCTACCTGGTCCCTCAACTTGACAACCCCCTCACTCCACCCCGCTATACCATCCTGTCCGAGAAAACATCCCTCCTTTACCGCCTGCCCCCCTGTTTCATCCTAGCCTTCGATGACCAAGGCCATTGTCTTGGGTACACTAGGGTGGGTCTTATTTTCGACTTTTGAATTTTGTTACGGCTCCCCCCAGGGTTGTCCCAAATAATTCAAAAAAATCTGTGCGAACGAATTAAACATTAAAATAATTAATTTAGTGCTCGTAAAATCGTTTCTCTCAAATATCTTCTAAGCTGTTCACCGCGTCGATAAATATGTTAAACAAAGCCTTTAGATTTGAATAGGCTGCGTATTTTATGTCCCATTACTTTTCTTCATAAAACAAACGGTTTTCGAAAAAAAATTGAGAAAAACCGTTTTTCTAAAATTTGAAAATTAAAGTATCGTTTTCTTAACTTGCGGAAACCATTCTCCTTTCAACTGCAAATTTTTCTGTCAGAGATTCTAGCATTAAATTAATTATTTTAATGTTTAATTCATTTGGGGCCATTGGCGACCACCCTAATGGTCACTCTTTGATCTTGATGTGTCTGTTCTACCGTTACCGTCTTTCCTGCGGAAACTTTCCATTCGGTTATTTTTCAATGCCTACGTAATTTGTATTTATATGCAAATTAAATACCTTTCGTTGATCATAAGTGCCCCCATTAATTACACTAGCCCCGCTAATCGATACGAGAAATTGATAACGGCCAACACGTGCAGGCGTCTCCCGTGATGCACTCAGAATTTTTGATGGTTCGTTCTTCCGTAAGTCGTGAAAAAACCGGAAAGACTACTGGACTGACGACAATAGTCTTTTTCCATTTGTCGTCGAGGAATATAGTACCGTCATCGCCGTTAATTAATCGATTTGTAGTAGTTAATCGGTATTTATGGACTCGCGAAACTTTCTTGTTTCTTCTCGGAATTCGTTTTAACGTAATACGCAATGTATCAAATGTTTACTCACAAATTTATTCTCATTGTATTTACATTTTTCATTGTAATTATAATGAAACCAGTGGAAAATCCAGATGCACAAACAACTGAATCTCGGTGACAAACTTGTTTCCATTGAACTTTAACATTTCATCGACAGGTTCATTACCGACCATTGGAAATATATGATAATAGTTATGTGCATACATTTCTTTCGAGATGTTCATAAATTCGAAGAATTCTGTAGCTTGTCCTAACATTCGTTTCATTATTCAAGATCGTATTGAAACTTTTTATGATTTGCAGATGGTTCCTGTACGCATCACACCATTAACATTTGCTGGTAGTATAGCTGCAAGATTTAATCGCGGTAATGGTTCCAATTAAAAGAAATGAAGAAACTAATTACTATTGCGGAAATACTAACCAGTTCTGTTAGGTTGGCCACAAAGTCTTTACATTTTAATCCATTGATTATTCGCAAGAGTAAAACAAAATAAAGCCATTCGAAGAGATCGCAAAAAGTATTCTAATAGTGTAGCCAATTCTGGCTAATCTAATTTATGACCGGACTCCAGATTTTATGCAACGAGAACATCAGATATGAAAATATCGAGCTATTCAAAAAAATATAACAGTTCAATTATAATTAGTTCGCGGATTTTTTCTGCTAAATAATAATCGTCCGCATCGATTGCAGGAAATAGGAGCGAAATAGAAAAATGCATAAATTGGCATCCTAATTACAGCTCGAGTGAAACAATGAAAACCACGGGCCAGAAAATTTGAATTCGCACCTATAATGGCGTCGTAAAGGTTTCATGTAATTAACCTGCCGCGGTGCTCTCGTATTGGCATATTATATTAATCACACCTGCCTCTTGCAACTCTGATGCTACAGAGGTGCGACGTCACATCCGGCAGAAGTCGAGCAAGCAGGCAGAGCAGGCGGGCACGTGCATTTGCATAATATGAGACATGTTACTTGCAGAAACGCGCGGGTACTAAAGCGCGTAAGGAGGAGCGAAACGAGGGAAGACAGAGTGGAAGTCGCGAATAAAAAAAACAAGAAGGTTAATAAGTGCAAGGGGTACGTTCGTTGCGAAACCGTTCTGGCAGTCGGGAGCATGTTCTCGTTGCGTGAGCACAATTTTCAAATCCTCTGGACCATGCCACTTAACATCGAGAAGGCTCAAATTAGATCTATGCAGATTTATTTTATTCGCAAATTAGATCCGTACGAATTTCTATGGACTCATTTGTGGATCTTGGAATTTCACTTTCCAACAATATATTCTCTTATCCTTTTAATTACTGAGCTGTATTTAAAAGAAGCTCAATCATTTTCTTTTGATAAAAATTTCCGAAAGAAATGGTGAAATTCCATTAATTCTAAAAATTTCTTGAATCAAACAATTTATTGGGAAATTCTCGACTGCTGAATTTCAATTTTAAAGAGACTATTATGAAATGAAATTCTATGGGAGTGGAATAATCCTCAATTTATTAACTTAAGTGGAGCGCGCAGAATACATGAATGTTTATAGATTCTTTTGGACAAATGTAAGTTATCGCTACAGTGGAGACGCAGCTTTATGCTCGAATGACAGGCTCGCTCGATATGTTTGCACAACTTTTCGAAATTCGTCGATGGTGGAAATCGACACGGGGCATCGTTCAGATAGAGAGGGAGGGAGAGACGAGTCGACGCACACCATCGTGTCACATGGATCTAATTTGTAGCCGCAGGTACACGTTTGGCATTGACACGTGTGGGAACAAGTGAACCGTGTCCGCGCTTTTAACGTCGCAGACATTTCCCGCCAAGTAAGCTGCCGCCACGACCTCGACTTGCCCGCTATCACTATCCAGCCGTGATAAGATGGCGAGCCTGCAAAATGCAGTTCTCCTTTCGTGGCAGAGATACCATCGCCACTCGAGAACTAGAACCGAGGACGCAAACGTGCCCGTGCCGCAATGCCTTAGCCGCCCTGCTTCAATCCAAGGGGCTATTCTAGCGTGACAGGTGTCTTTTTTACTCTTTTTACAAATTTTCTATGGAAACAGTTGTGTCAAAAAAAGTTGTGTCATTTTGTAATAATTTATTCCCTATTATTCCAATCCCCTTATTTTTCTGTACTGTGTACATTAGGGTGGCTCTTATTTACTCTTGTCAAGAATGTTCGTTAAAATTTTCTTTACTGCACCTCCCAGAGCTGTTCCACATAATTAAAAAAATATCTGTGCAAAGTTTGAGTGCCCCAACGAATTAAACATTCATAGAATTTAATGCTCATAAAATCGTTTCTCTCGAATATCTTCTAAACTATTTACCGCGTCGAAAAATATGTTAAACTAAGCCTGTAGATCTGACCAGGCTGCGTCTTTTATGTTTTATTACTTTTTTTTGTAAAACAAACGGTTTTCGAAAAAATTGAGGAAAACATCGGACCAATTCTCAATTTTCATTAGAAACATTTTTCCTGTAAATGCTTTACCCTGCACTGCGTCTGTTATTTTTGAAGTGTTAACAATTTGACGAGGCAATTTCGACACGTTCCGATTGATCAGAAAAACTCCTACGGACCCGTGAGAATTTTTTCACAATTTAGAACCACAGTGAGCACGTTAATTGATATTCTATTATGTCCTGTCGATCGGAAACGATCTGTGGATCGGTGTGATTACGTTTGAAGACATGTCGTTACATCGTTACATAAAAGACTGACAGGCAAGGAGAGTGGCATATACGAGGCAATCGTGCGAAACGAAGCGTGTAAAATTTCATTACCGGCAACGTGAAAAGTATCGTACCGATCTGTCACTATCGATTGACAAGCGGTTGTCACTCAACCGGAAAAGATTCATGAAGGTGAAACGGAAGATTGTGTTATCACGTCTTAATGATCAAGTATTTGATCATACTTTCGCTTTATGTAACTTGACAATATCTTTGTGATTAGTGAACTTGTGATGAATTTGCTAAGTGTACGTAACTTGACAATATCTTTCTAAAAAGCTTGCGTGGTATAATTTCAAGTTACTTAATCCTTCGCAATTTTCACTTGAAAATTAAACATTTCTTCCGTCCTAGAATAATTCCATTGTATATGATTAGACTGCGGATATTTAAGCTAATATTTTTATATTTGTTTTCAATGTAACAAAGTCATTAAGGGATGAAATAAATTTTTATTTTATTCCTGAATCCCAGAATCAATGCAGAACATTTTTATTTTGCATAAAGATCCGCAATATATGATTGTCTTTCATCTTATGGATATGAGGTTGGTACTATTGAGAGAAGAATATTATCTACGATAGAATTTAAGAAAAAGTACACAATACACGAGCCCCTGCTTCAGAGGAAATCAAACACTGATCCTTTGATATAAGATGGTAAATGGATATCCCGATATGTGTATACAGTGAGTCGCGAGGAATCGAATATCTCTACGGTATATCCTTACTGGTCTTGAAAATGCAGAGTATGCTCACAATGGCAATGCTAACGTGCGTCAGGTGATTACACGACTGCAGAGCTCCATGCATTTGAAGCATCTAAAACTCGTAAGAGAATCATGAAAAATTTTTTGCAGTTTCAGTCTCGTCAAATCGAAAACTAAATCAACTAAAAAATCGGAAATATGAAGATGCGGCTAACGTGTGTCTGATCAGTACAGGCAACTTCTACTTACGAGAGAAAATCTGAATTATCAGAGTTTTTATTACAATTCTTTAGACTTGATTACAATCAGACAATTATATTACAGCTACGCATACACGAGTATGAAATAGTAAGTTTACTTCCCTACATCGCTCGCATCAAACATTTTCTAAAAAGAGTTATACCATGCTCTGTTTCACCATTATTGCTGCCATACTCTGAACAAGAAGTATAGAAAACAACCATCAGATCCAACGCGTCCGCCTCGTTTCTCTCGGATACCGATCACTATGAGCAGCTAGAGAGAGACTTTCTCGTTGTTGCTTTGCCCTTACAGTCCATATAAAAAATGTGGTCAAATGGCTACTGTCCTCGGTTATTTCGAGAAGACCGATCTAGATAGACTCCTTGGTATAACAATAATATAATTATCGTGATTTACGTACTTTACCTATTTATAACTTTCCTTGTATAAAAACTTCTCTTTTACATACTTAAATTAATTTTGTATGTAAAAGAGAAGTTTTTATACAAGGAAAGTTATCAATATGTATATCTGTTGAATGAATTTTTTGTATAAAATTAATGCGTTAACTTAATTTGTTGCATAAAATTAAGAAAACGCTCAGCAAGTGCTCGCGACGATTGCTGTCGCTGTTATCTTAATTGCTTATGTCACTACTTCTATCACTACCTGCCGCCGCTATTATTTTTATCACTATACCCACCAGTGTCACACATATTATCATTTTTGCAGGAATGTTAGCGCATTTCTGATTAACCGCGATCATATCGCGGGGAATTGACATTTTGATTATCGGTTGTTAATAATGATTTGCTCGGCACTCTTGATATAAAGATTCACTGATTATTGTACTTCTGATTAAATGGCGGCACGTGCACCACTCCAAACAAACATTCGAGTAATTCACTGTAAAAATATATCGGATTACACATATTAATTCGCGAAAAAAGCTTGTGCGTGTATTTTGTTAGATTATCATATCGAATGATAAAATTCAGAAATACTGACGGCACATTAATTTCGCTTGGTGCTAATTAGAATTTTTATTAGACTTCATGGAAATGTAGTGATAGTTTTAAATTACTGATTTGAAGCGGTGCACCATCTTTTCTCTTTAAATTTGTTATCTTAGCTGTTAGTGCTATCAAGTATCGCTAGATCACTGCTGGTATTTAGTAATTAAAATTCTGCCGAGCAATAGTATTACACTTTCTAGTATTTGTGAATATCATTCTTTCAAGCAATCCATTTAATCGCTATTTATAATTAATGGACTGTCCAAGTAAATTGTCCAAGTCAATTGTAAGAAACGGAAGTTAAATAAAAATGCATTTCCTCTTTGAATCATTTGAATAAGTCGAGAATAATATAACCACATCGTTCTTCTAATGTCTTTACAATTTTCTATTCGACCAACTCAAAATCCACTTTCGACTTTTTAGTAAGATAACAATTGAGACTTCGCATTAAATAATGTTATTAAAAAGGATTGTTTCCGTTATTTTGCGAATTTCGAAGTGCTCGTGCGTGAATTTATCACGCAAAAATAGTAAATCGAGTTCGCTCAATTTTGCAAACCATTCCGCGGACATTTTCGTGTTGAATTGCGGGAAAACAACGGTTCCGTTACATTCTTTACGTGCCATTTCACGATTGTCTTTATTCCGACGTAGAATGGATACGTCGGGCATGCACACCTCTATTCATAATAATCATCAAGCATCGTTACCGATCTACACGGTATGCCACGAACCAGATGTTGTCGATTATTTGTAAACAATGCCACAATAACTGTGTATCCAGTCGTCGACGGTGAAACCACTCGCCGGAAATGTTTGATACATTGTAAGACCAGTAACGACTTTCAAACGTACTCATAATTTTTCCATTAATAAATTTTCCTGTACCCAAGACAATACAGAAACTTCGGATCATTGGTGTGTGACAATAAGTAGTCGGGCAATGTTTTATGCGAGTTCACAGTTTTCATTATTTATCAATTCTTTTCTTCCGTAAAAATTAATTTCTACTAACAAGGAGAGGTCATAGTGGCGGGGTCGTCGATTTTAATGAAACTTTTTCTGGTGAATAAATAATCTATAAAATTCAGATAAAGTCCGGAAAAATTAAGAAACGATCAAAAAATTATGTATATCAAGATATTTTCTGGATATCATAAAATTAAATGTCAATTAAGTTTATAAATAATGAGTATTGTTGGATATGGGTGTTAATGAATGCACACTGGTACTTCTGAAATAAAATAAATTCTCTTTACTAAACGAAATCGACTGACTCTGAGAGGAAAACCGTTGGAACCCCAAAAAGTAAACCATAGGATTCCCTCGTATCACCGGACTGTTTAGGTTAGGCCCCCACAGTCCGGCTGTTGAAACAAACTGAGATCGTTTCTCTGTTATTAATACTGAGATCGTTGATTCACTTTTGACAACGAACAATAAGTTCATTGTGCTGGTAACTTATTGATAATCCAACAAGTATTATCAAAAACGCTCGGACATGGGTCTGCTTATTTTTGCTCTAGATTCACCAGAAAAGAATTTAATTAAATACAGCAGGTGCGAAGGTAATCGAAGAAAATATAAGAAAGACCAGAGAGGTGTGAGCATATGATACGTGTCAAATGGAAAATGTAGTTGAATGAGCAGGATACAATGATAGTAATGACAGAGAGTAGGCTAGAAAGCAAGATTAATCAGCCGTTTGAACGAAAGCTGCGAGCCAGTTTGAATTAATTTCTTTATAATCGTGCGCTCTCAAAGATAATAACGTTCACTTAGGCCGCACGCTTGTTAGGCTACTCTCGTTCCCATGAACTTCTTAGGCGCGAATGTAATTCAGTTGGAACCTTCTCCCGGCTGGTGGTTCCACTTTGTGTACCACGCACTGCACGTGCCGTAGCGAAACCGACTGCAAATTGGCCTGGCGGTATAATTTGCATAGCCGCTGGTGCAGCGGCGCGCACACTGCACGCATATGCGACCAGTAATAATTAGCGATAATTGTCAGCGGTATTAAGCATCAATCGAATCACCGGAAATTCGGGTGCATTATCGATTGGGGGGAGGAACGAGAGAGAAAAAAATACGGCCCAACGATCCTGAAAAAAAGTTAATGCCGCGAAATTAATGATTCCTCTTTTATAGGGACTCGTACCTTCGCTGCATCAATCATTTTTTTCGGCTTCTGCAATTTAGTATTACACGAGCTCCGCGCACAATGTAACTAAGCCTCGCATGAATCGTGTTATTACTTTATTATGGCCGAGGGGAAGACTCGATACGGAAATTAAAGAATAAATGAATGAGCAATACTTTTTATGCACGCGCAAAACATGTCTAAAAATGTGATATTTAATACGTTGTCCGAGTATTATCGTAATAACAGTATGTACGGCTAATGTTTATACAGTTACGTTGATAAAATTTATTAAAAATTCTAATGGACAACTTTCTGCTCTTCTACGTATGCTTAATGGCAGATCAGTTTCAACAAAAAAATGATATAACCCGTTTAAAAATAGATATATCTCTAATTCTATGAAGAAATGAATACATTTACTATGCCGTCGACAGACAAGAAATGGTATGCTGTCAAATTAGTCAAATTAATGCTAATCAGCATATGCTCCGGGGTTTAATGACCTTTTCAAACTATGTCATTCTTAGTTCTAACATTCTACACGAATGTAATAAGATGTGCATATTGATGCTTCAAAGAAACACAATTTTTGTATACAATCTTATTCCTGAAACGGGCAGAGGTATGCAACTCCTTATCGGAAAGCGAGAATCAGAACTGTAGCGGATATATCCACAGGGGTTGTAATACAGGAAATCGACTGTACAGAATGAATAAGAATACATCGCATTTTTTCCCTGAACGTAGGTACCGTCGACATAATGCACCAGGCGCCGATAACTCGCCTTATCGTTGCACGCCTTTCTTTAAAGGTGAGTCCACACCTAAACATTACCTGCAATACTATCAGTGTTCGAACGATTACGATTTAAAATAGTGAAGAGATTGAGCGAATTCAAGAACAGCGATATATTATTTTGAACTTGCTAAAATTATTAAAAAGAGCTTTCTACTTGGCTTCTGTTTCTCAGAATTGATGTGGAAATTTTTATTTTGAAGTTCCACACTCTATCACGAAAGCAAACAGAATATAACATTCCAAGGACGTAGACTGTAAACTAGTAGAAGTTCACACCAAAACATCACCTGCAATACTATCAGTGTTCGAACGAGTGCGAATTTGAAAAATAATGAATTCAGGAACACCAATACATTATTTTGAACTTGCTAAAATGATTAAAAACAACTTTTTACTTGGCTTCAGTTTCTTAGAATTAATGTGGAAATTTTTACTGTGAAGATCCACAGTCTATTTATCACGAAAGCGAACGGAATATAAAATTCCAAGGATGCAGGCTTGCAGACGACGGTTCAGATATGATTACGGAAGCGAAGGAAAAGAGGAAAATCCCGTTGACACGAGCGTCCCCAGTCGGCAGACTCTGCATTGGCGCAAAACGCACAGAAACTGCGATAAGCAAAGCATTTAATGCCGGTTACTTGAATCTCCCGGAATTCGATGACTCTATGAGAACGATGTAAGCTGAAGCTTTGTCGCAGACACACCTACAGGGAAATACCGTTTCGAACACTGTCAGGGCCTGAATTGTTATATTGCTGTAGTCATGCTGTAGACTTCAGCATTTGCCATCCTAATCAACATACAAAATTAGTCAATTCCTGTTTTAACTGATACATCGAGACGAAACTTTAACCATTTCAGACTCTATCCAAACACTGTTATTCAATATTTGCGAGACGTTAAAACCGTTATCAATCCCAAGGCTACATACCTTCAAGAGGATCGTTAATGAGAAGAATTCGCGGCTCGCCTTGCTGTACAGGCTTCGCGAATTCTAGATACTCGCGATAACGCGATTATCGTGCATATGAATTTTTTTTCCACGTTGCAAGAACGAACGATGCGCTGCTATGACGACCTACTACATTTCCTCGCGGCTGGTTACTTCCTTTATTTTCTCGCTGGCATCCGGTCGACGCGCTCGCGATTTCCGGAAGCGAGTAAGGCGAGAGGCGAGCAAACTTCATTCTGAAGGGGCCTTGGATCCGCGCCGAGCCGCGCCGCTTACAAATCGCGAAGATCACGTGCACATCGCGCACACGTGAATCAAGAATTTCGAGGAACTCAATTCTATAGTCGTGTTGCGGAAACCCTCCGCTCAGGACAACGCCATCGGATTCTTCAATTAACCCTCTGCCAAAAGCTGGATCCATTCTGCTTTAAGATCAGCGTTGATCTTATAGGACCTAAACAGCCAATATTTAGCTGGAACCTTCGCAACCCTGGGTCAAAGTAGACCGAAGCCTCATCATCCAAAGGTTAACTAATCTTTTGTCTGAACGTCCCCAAGCTGACCCAATATAAATAGTTAATCATCTGAACTGGTTACTGAGAAATTAAATTTCGGATGGAACATCTGCAATAATTTTTCCTGTGCGTGTCCAAGTGGATTTAATCTACCAGGCTTTAATAACATCTGCTCTACTAAATGTATTTAGTTAATCATTTACTACGGAAACATCTTCATAATTTCAATAACTGTGAAATACAAAATTTGGAAGTGGTGGTAGGTTTAGTGTTAAATCAAGTTGGACGAAGTTGCAGGTGTTCCAGCTCCAACTCTGGACGAAGATGGTCCCAGGTCCCATCATCCACGAGTTCGAAATTTTATTTCGAATAATCGTTGCGTCCTAATTTTCTATGTACCTAGAAGATATAACCTAGAGAAAGACTGAAATCCTGAAATTAGGGGAGCGGTCGCGTGATGTAAAGCACTGATAGAGCTCTTGCACTTACGTGTTGGACGCAATCCGTTGCTCGTTGTACCTCCGATGAAAGTCAAGCAGTTCCTGCACCAGACCGGTCTCCACCATGGCATCGACCCTGCTATCCAGCCGCTCCTCGAGGACTGTCTGCAAGAATTTCGGAGAAAGGAGGCTCGAATTAATTAACCGCTCTGTATCGACGATATCGCCTTTCCAGAAACGCTCCCTCGTCGACTGCTTTCGACATATCCTTGACCGTCTTTTAGTCGTTTACTTATCGTCAGGTTTCGCTATTTCTTTCCTCGCCCAGTCATTCGTTCAATAATTCTTTTTTGTTTCTGATTATCCACCTATTACCAGTTCTACGCTTATCTGGCTAAAAGCTGCAAATGAACTCGCATGAAGAACTAACAATGCAGATCTTTATGCAAAATAAAAATTGTCTGCGTCGATTGCAAGCAATAGAAACCAAATAGAATGTTCATTTAATCATTTAAGAATTTTAACAGATGAGAAATCATATATTGACTAGGACTGTTACTTTTCGAAGGGAACTTCGAAGTACCCGAAATTTCAATGTCACGATTTTTGATAAATAAAAATATTAACACAAAAATTCGATTAAGAAAAAAGAAACTCCGTTTTTCTCAATCTTCTAATAATTTACAATACTACGGAGGTTCGAAATTCGAAACTCCGATTCTCATCACCTTCGAAGTTTCTGAAATCGAAGCTTCGAAATCTTCGACCTTCAAAGGAAAGTAACAGCGCTAATATTGACATCTTTTCTAAATTTTCCTACAATTTTCAATTTCATCTACTCAATTTTGCTATAAACACATAAAGGTCCGCAGTCTATTCGTCACGTACATTCGCTACATGGTTCCAAAGTCAGTGCAGCGACTACTGACAACCCGGAAGATTTCTACGACATTCCAAACTGATTGTGTAAGTGAACGTGCCACGCAAAAGTGGTTCAAAAAATTCTGAGGATGAGAGACTCGAAGATGAGCCGCGAGAAGGGCGTATCATTAACGATGATGATTTGCGAGACGCTGCAACTGCAGGATGTTATTATACCTCTCAATATAATTGTGTCAATTGTTTAAAAGATATATTAAAAAATCATAAATTAACTACGACATTGTCATTTATACACAATAACGCTAGAAACACAAAACATCAAGCCACTTCAAAAAATTCTACACTAAATTGCCATTCGCGTTTCTCATTTATTTTGGCATTTTCGCGAATCCAGCGTCGTTTGTTTACGTCTAGAAGATTATTTTTAAGAAAAAGAATATCTTTACAGGAGAACGGTTTTTTCATTGAACCAGAAACATTTTTTTAGATCACTATTTGCAGATTACTATGCTCTCGCTGTATCAATTTAGAATATATGCTATTTGGTTATTAAAATGAGTTCCACGAATACGCAGATTAATAATCTTCCGTGATCGCTCCATTGGAAGCAACGTCATTTTATGCTCGCCATTGCGTTTTCATCTCGACGTGCTGATAGAAATTCATGAATAGATTAAAATGCAGTTCGCTGAATACACGATAATGCGGATAATCATTGAATATTAAAAGGATTATTTATAAATTTCATTTATACCGAACGCTACCATCAAAAAGTTTTAAAAATTTCTCTACTATCTATATCTAGGAATAACATTCATCGCTAAAAGCGAATCAAGAAAAGTGAGATATAGTTGGTTCGTGTACCGATGTCTCTCTTCAAAGAGAACATCGAAAACTTGAATCAACAAGTGAAACTGAGGTTTCTCTTCGACCTCTACTTTCAGTTTGTAATTTGTTTTGCGTTATTTGTTTGATATCACGTGTATGTGTCTCTGACACGTTTCAGTATTAAACCGATACGTTAGAAAGTGGGGAAACGTGTCGTACGTATATAGAGAGATATTCTTTACTGGAAAGAAGTTTGATTTTTAATGCGAAATTAAAAATCCAGATAGTGAAGATTCGAATTCTGAAAATCTCGTGGAAATTCACCAAGGATTTCGTAATTGTATTTAGTTACTACTATTGGGAGAAAGTGTTAGGTATTCCTTGCATAAAAGAGAAACACTTCCGAGCGATAGTGTGAGTAAAACGAAAATAATTATTGTGAGACATTAATGTTGGAACACTGAACAAATGTGGCTGTTGCTTTTACGTGCAGATCACCGAAGGACACATTGCGGTTCGAGATAATTCGTCCCGTTAAAAGGGACTCGAGATATCAATGAACTTTGCGAGTTACGTAAGAGTTCGAAGGCTAACCGGCACCATTGAACGAAAAAATTAGGAAAGAACGATACCATCGACATCGGTGGCCTCTAACAAGTTTTGAAATTAATCTTCCTCTCGGTTTTTGGTCCTCTCTCTTTTTTCTCTTTCCCTCGGTTTCTCTTCCGCCCCTTTCGTGCAGACTCGCTAATAGCTAGAACGCGTTAGGAGAGTTCCGTGTCCTCGAAATCGTCGACGTGCAAAATCCGACCGGTCAGGTATCTATCGGAGGCGATAAACCGCTTCGACGTGACTCGGTTCTCGAGTACGCGTTAGAAACAAGCAAAAAAGGGAGTCATTCATTGGAATATTTGCGGGAGCACACGGTGTTAACAGCGTCACACATCGGAGACACCGGTGGAATTAATCGAATCGATTCTGTGCGACTCGACAACAGCTGATTTCTTCCCGCATGGATTTCTGGCGCGTCGCTTTCAAAATCTTTTTGCAGACACATATTTTAAGACATATGTATTAGGACAATGCAATAACGAATCGATTTTTTCAAAATTCTAGGCCAAAACGTAACCCTCTTAACCCTCCCTTAACCCTCCGAGTGCTGTGCCGGAGTCAGTTTTGACCGGGAACATCCAAATTGTCATTCAAGTACTCAATTTGTGGCAATTAAACTAACTGAATAGCTGTTTCATTGAGGATATCGGAAAGACTAATGTGTCTACACGAGATATCATCAAAAGTAAATTTTTAAAAATTATTAATTAAAGCTGTGAACGGTCCTAAGCAATTATATAGCTACAAAAATCGTCAACCCTTAGCACTCGAACGGCGACTCTGAGGCGCCACTAAAAATTACTGTAACATTATTCAAAATATTGTTTACATTACTAATCAATTACAAAACATTTAGGTATTGTAGTTTGATGTTATACCAATTTTATGTCCATAAAATTTCGAAAATCATAGGAAACGGAAATATTTTAGGTCGGAAGAAACGTTTAATTTTCGAGTTAAAATATCTCCGAGTGCAAAGGCTAAAATGTGAGTTCGCATAAAGCCCATTGCCCCATAGCGATCGCCAGCGTTGACCTCGAAACGCGTCGAATATTTGACTAGTAACAGGTGACACTGATTTCCCTTTATTAAACAGACTGAAGTTTGAAGGGAGGAGGATCCCGAGTCGATTAGAAATTCCGATATAAAATAAGCAAATGAAACACGCACAAACGTTAGAAGGTAACGAGACAGAGGTTTCACAGTGTGGTTACACAAAACGTGGAAAGTGTGTACACACAAGTTAGCATCGACATGTCGAAGGTAAACACCGTTTTAGATTCCTCTCCTTCCTTTAGACGTGTTTCTCTCCTCCTTTTGTTTTTAATGGAAGACCACCGACGTTGTGTTATGTCGACATTAATAATTCGCGGCGCGTACCATTAAAACTGCTCGATAATCAGATAAACTTGAATGCCAAGTCGAGATAACTATTAATATTCCAATAGCTAATGATACCGTTTGATTGATTTCGTTCCTTTAGGCAGTTTTCATAACCTGACGCCAGAGAACGGAACAATGTCCACTGACATGTATTCAGGAAGCTTCAGTGGGTCTGAAATATTACACGCTTGAAATTCAGCTTGTACACTTTTTTCACGATGTGGTGAAACGTGGGTCATAGAACTTCTTTGAAAACACGTTTTCGTAGCATGAGTTCCAAAGAAGATTAGTTTGGTTAAACTTTCGCTGATGGGACAAAAATTTTCAACTTTTCTGAATGTAATATTATACAGTTCGACGAGACAATGATAAAACTAGATTCTAGTGCGAGGAATCCAAATGGCAGCGTTCTAACATGTCGAACTTTACTGAAACTTGGATTCCTCGCACTGGAATTTAAAGGTTTATCATTTCTCCGCCGAATTGTATAGTATTATATGCAGAAAAGTTGAAAATTCCTGGTCCCTTGAGTGAAAGTTCAGAAGGTGAACTGGAATATTAAATAAATTCGGCTGATTCCGTTGATAAAAATCGTTGGGATAATTGTCGGTGGTAGAAGGCCGATACCTGTGTCACGCGGGGGTCTGATATTTCCTTTTGTGTGGCGACTAGTTCGTTCGAAGTCTGGTGGGCAACGCCGCAAGATCAAAGGGGGCTTGGAACGGTCGATCCCGAGGCGATGCTAAGCCGTTAGGCTAAGTCCCCAATTAACTCGCTGACACGAGAATTCGTAGAAAAAACGAGTCCCGGCCGAGATGATCTGGCGTCGGTGTTCGCATGCAAAACAACTCCTTCTCGGAGAGGAGTAGAGGCTGACTCTCTCCCCGGTAAACCATTTCTCACGCTCGTTCCTCTCCGCATGTATAAAACGCGACCTCCGCAACTCGTTTCGGTCGCGTTCGCTTTAAATCGTATTTAAATGCCGACGGGGGCTCGCGGGTTTCTCTACACGTGCGGGTCTGAGACGGGCCGAGAACCTCATCGCCGCGCCGTTTCATTCATGGGCACCGGCCACCGTCAATGACGCAAGATCCACCGAAGTCGGTATTTGATGACCACACGGTATATAACGCTCGACGTGCCACAACTACATTTCACTTATCATGTATAACCTAACCCACGTGTCTCCTGGACGGGGGGGCACGATACGTCGAAGAAGGGGGACATGATACATGGCGGAGGGAGGGGGTAACTGTAGGAGAGAGAAGGAAGGGAACAAGAAAGGAACAAAGAGACACGTAAAACTCGTTCATAGTTTCATTGTAAAAAATCCTACGGACAAGCATGATTTTTTCTGATGTTGACCCCGAACATCAGGGAAAAGTGTCAGGCTGAGATCTTGATGAGATAGGGAGTGGAATAGATTTACGACTTTATTTGAAATGCAATTTGCACCGCATAAAAAAGAGTAGAATATAAAATTCGACGGAATTTAGTACAATTTCTATTTATTTCAGATCTGCAAATGCTACCTCCACTGGAAATAAGATTCTATTTTATTCCACTTTTATTCCACTTCCGAAATCGTCTGCACAAATTGAAAATTGCATAAACATCCGCAGTTATCTAGTAATAACAAATGAAAGCAATGCGATCTCTACACGAAAAAACGTAATTACTTTCCGAACTATCTAATAATACATACAGTTACCCCCTGGTAAGATGCAGACGTTTTTTAAAGGAGATTAACTTTTTGCAGACTTTGATGGCCGCTGTATAAATTATTTATTTGTTTAGAACGGACAGGATTTATCATCGGACGAATCTAACGAGAAGGCGAGTAAAACGTGGCTGGATATTGTCGAGCAATTAGAGAGAATTAAATAATGATGAGCATTATTACAAGACTTAAAATTCAGCGATGATCATGTAGTCCACACGCGATAGACAGGAAGTGAGAAAAAGGGAGGCAGCAACGCTGTTACGGTTTCGCGAAATTTGTGGGTGTCCGAAAGGGTTTGACAGTGATGCGAGTACGTCTGGCCAGTTTAATAGTAAGTAGCGACAGGTTTGATCCTGCTTCTGATTAACCCTTTAGCCACGTCAGAGTAATTGCCCCTTCGTGGTCAACGACTTTATTTCGGTTAAACGAGGACGTTCAACCTGTTTGGAAAGTCCGAGTAAGTCTCATTGAATACTAATACATTTAATAAGTCTAGAAAGTTGTTTCACACAATTGATTTAGAAAACGTTTATTTTGCACAACGATCCACAGTGATAGGAAGAGTGTATCGAGCACATGATTCCAAAAGGGACTCGAATTCCATCGAGCCCAGTATCTTCTCCACGTGATTGTAGAACGCCAATAAATTTGATTCCGTATCTTATTTACTAGCGCCGCATGTAACGCTGTTCCAAATAGTTTCAACGAAACTGGGATCCGTCAGAGCAGTTTATCGCCACGATACGTTCTGCTCTTTCGTCACTGACATTGCGGGCTTGAAAATAATCGTGGCTGAAAAGATCAAGCGATCGCAGATCGAGAGAATCAGGGAGAGATTCGGCAATCCCTGTTCCACAGGTCCCTTCCGGCATCGATAATTAACGCGATCGTCCGAATATATTACCGTCACGGTTGAAATAAAAAGTGCTAACATAGGTACCGCGTTGGCGGCCCTGTGTCAGTCAATTATAGCGCTCCGGTCAAAAACGTGGTCCCGGTAGCTGATCCCAGAATAGTCGAACGGTGAAACGCGACCGGAAGCTGCCCGGTCCCACAAAGTAGCACGTGATAAATGAACTGGAAGAATCGACGGTACACCCAAGGGCCCCGTCGACATCGACAACGATGAACGGCAATGAATTCTTGTCGTTCTTGTCGTTGACTCTGCTAACGCGCCGCGAAGGAACGCGGCTTTACGTAACAGAAGCGACGATTCCTCCGGTTTCATCGTGGCCAATAGAAAGCGAAGGAACAGAGGCTAGAAACTAGAAAGCCTCGGCCGCCTCGTTACCTCGCAAATCGTGCCAAGGTCTCTCCAGAAGAAACAAAAGTAGTAGACGAGGTGCAAGGTGACCGCGTGCGAATTTTCACGACCCTGTCCGGGAGGCGGTTTACTTCAGCAACCTGTCTTGCACTGTCGCAAATTCACCGGCGATTATTGCCATTGCTAGATCTAACTTTCTTTACAACTTCTAGATTTGAAGGTCCAAATATCTGTCATTAGCAAAGATTTCCATGAAAAATTACAGCACATTATTCACAGAGAAAACGGAAGAGGGGGAGAGTGGCAAATGGATTTGAAACCTTGAGGGGACCAAATATTATTTTAAATATTCACAGAGAAAAACAGGATTGTAATACGACATTCCAATAATGGAAGTTTGAATTACAGCTATTTAACTACTCAAGGTGTATCCAAACATTTGTACAATGGCGTTCGTCAAGGTTACGATCGAAACGTAACTGAACGTAACGTAACCTGATGATGAAACATAGCTGCCAATATTAATTAACATATTCACACACACACATACCCTGCTTTCTTCTCGCACAAGCCACAGGGACCGTAATGTCACGAAGGTGCTGCCAAAAGACAAAGCAGGATGTATCAACATAGTGGGCGTTCCTCTAATCTGCATTTTCCTGTGTGTCACGCATTGTTGATTTAGGATTCAGTAGCATATTAGTGATCCTCAGACGAGCCATACAATGTAACGGTGCATGGGGATCATAATGCCACATTAGATGCGCATGTCAATTCACAATGTTGCAGCTCATGAATCTACAGTGGGTGTACAAAGTGTTCGTACACCTTTTAAAATGGTATAACTTTTTTATGATTGTACCAAACGATCTGGTTTTTTCTAATCAATTAGAAGCATTGGTTTACTAAATGATCTGCAAAAAAGATTTTCTAAAAGTTACAATTTACAAGGCTGCATGCAAAAATAAAAAAGCATTTTTTAAAACTTTTTTATTTGGGCCTTTACTGAAAATTTACATTATATATTTTGTATTATATATATATGTATTGTATATTTTCATTTTTCTGAATTTTTAAAATTGGAGATTAAGAGAGAAATAACATTTGATTTAGTTTCTGTTTCTTGCAATCGACGCAGACAATTTTTAATTTGCTAATTTTGCTAATTTTACTAATCACATTTAGTAGATGATGAAATTTATCAAATTGTAGATTATAATGGTACATATTCATAATTCAGTATTTACTGTTTCTATTTACAGTGACTCCTGTTAGTGCTCGGACAGTTTTCAAAGGCTCGGAGTCCGGATGGACCCAGGTTCCGCGATCTGAAGGTCGAGTCGAGTAGGAGTTCAGGTATTCGTCGGATCCATTGGCCATTCAATGATGGGTTCGTCCGTGCGATCCAGCGAAAATTATAATATCAAGGTTAACGTGATATCGTACTTGGAGGATCTAGCACGTGATTTCTACGAAACGGTGCTGTGTCTCGCCTACAAAGGAAGAATCGAAGCGTTAACACCCACGCATGTGCGTATAGACGGCGTAAGTTTACCAAATCAGGATTAGTCAGGAGAGCCGTTGACTTTTTCACCTTCAGACGAGATCATTGATTCGAGGAAAGGTCGGTGCAGACGTTTCGACGGCGGTTCAAAAAAAATGCAATCGTTATGCACAGCCCGACACGATAAATCTAAATTTATCTTGAGCGCATCTACGCCCGGGGAACAAAAAAAAATCGCACGATAAATGACGCAGCACGAAGTTTGGCAGATTGCGTATCTCTCACTCTCTGGACCGGACGAAAATGAATACAGAGTTGTAATAGGATTGAAAGAGTTTTTATGCGGTTTTTTGCTTTTTCATAAAAAGGTAACCGTGTCTGGACTGTAACCGACTTTTGATTAATTTACGTATTAATTTCGAAGTTCAACAGAGGTATAGTCAATGTGTGCCCCGGCACGTTTCTCTATCCGTTTCTTTCATATTAATAGGCAGAACCGCCAATGAATATTCGATGGCACACCGCGAAGGATTGTAACGAGCGGAACTCCATTATCTTTTCCGTAATTTTCTGTTAGACGGACAAATCCCTGACGACTTGTTCGTTAAAGGTGGCTAATTTCAGCTGAGATATTCAGGAAATCACGGATAGGCGCGCCGCTTATCTCGCTTACCAACAGAATCTGACATGAGAAAGTAACGGACAGCAAATTTATAGAACGTTGCGTGTTATTTGAAAGATTTTATAAATCGACTGCGTGTCTTTATATGTATATTTGTGGCTAATAAGAGACATGCTAAATTGATAAAGCGCGAGGTTCTACGAAATTGATGTTATTTTCTACAAGGCATGAAATATCACTCTATCTCGAGAACATACATTTTTATAAAAATTCATATTTCAAAGGAATGGTTAACTAGCTTCTTAAACTTTTGTTTCATTAAATAAATTACAGTGGAACCTCGGTATACGTCTGCTTCGGAGTACGTGCAATTCGGTATACGTCCTGTTTGGACGTGACAAGTTTTGCTCGGTATAAGACTTCTGTTCGATATACGACATAAACTTTTTGTGTGAATTTTTTTTTAAATAATTATCTCAGAGGAAAGATTAAATTAATAATCAATTATATTCAGAGTTGATGTGTTATTAACTGACTGATCATACAAGTAAGACAAAGTATGACAAGTAAGGATCAGTAATGGAATTACCGATGAGGTCGACGAAGACACAACACGGAGAGACGAAAGAAAATGATCAGTCGATCGAGTGTTTTCTTTTGTATTTCAGCATTAAGCAGAGTTTAAATTTAAAAATCTATAATAAGATCTCATTTTTTAAATATGTGTTTAAACAGTGTTTAAATTATTTTACAGCCCTTTAATGTAGGTATAATATCAATAGGAGTTTTCTTTTTACATGAAAACGGATTAATCATTTTTACATTACTTCTTATGGGAGAGGTTGGTTTGGTATACGTCCTATTCGGTATAAGTCCAAACACCAGGAACGGATTAAGGTCTTATACCGAAGTTCCACTGTACTTCGATTCTATGGAATTTGAACGGCTGCCGACGCGGCGGACAGGGTTATTAGCGTGCCGATATCGCAAGCATCTGCAAAAATGCTCGAAAAAGAAAGGACTTGTCTGACCTGACTCGCATATCCGACATTTTCTAAGGACTGAACGCGTTGCGTTGTGCGCCCCGTGTAATTTGCAGAAATGATTTTCGTGGAAAATCAGAGCATGCCGACGGCGTCGACGTAGTTTTCGTGAGAATATACAGGAGCGTTTCGCGTCGATTCTCAGGTCGGCAAAAACGGTCGGCTAAGAGAACAGAACAAAAAGGTATACAAACGTATTCAAAAAAATTGCCGGCCATCAGGAGCCGGAGACCCTCCAGGTCCCGATAAACACTTGAGACGCGCACCGACTAACTTTCGACACTAATGACACGCTTTCGGCTCGTTTCGTGCAGCAAATTCGATAGTCTTTGATTAACATGAAAATATCTTCGCGAATATGCATCGGCTTCTAATCGGCGCTGGCGTTAGTCGCGTGAGACATTCAACGCATTATAATAAAAACATAATTTCTTCGGTCTGAAATATTTTTGCACGATACTTCTTTGGTCTGAAATATCACAAATTGAAACGTATGCAGAAACATTGAAAAATTTTTCTCGTGACTGAAACTACTGTAGATTTAGATATTAAACCTTCCCCTTTTCAACGAATAGCGATCAATAATTTCTCTGCTATAGTTAACGACTCGAAGCAGTCGAATGAAATATTTGTCGGTAGAAGCCCACGGAGTGTCACGAAGCCGCAAGAGGGGGGAAAAGCAACACCGCAAAATCGAACCAATTAGGGCCCCCAAATCGTGCGATATGATCACTCATTGGAAAGTCATGATTGCCGAAATTCTCATGCGAGCCACGAAACGAATCGTCGGAAAATGAAACGGCGAAATGAAAACAGGTGGTTCCTCGTTTCTGTCTTGATAGGGATCTGTTGGTCTCGACAAAGAGGAGATAGGGGCCTTTTTAATGGCGTCGAGGCGAAATAGAACGAGAAGCACGCGACTAGGGGGCCTTCCATGGGAATGCTAAGGCGCGTTCTCATCAATGCACGCTGACCCGATTCTCTATTTTCGGCGGCAGCTCTCTGCGAACCCGCTAGCCCACGATTCCTCGATCAAAGGGGCGTTACGGATACTAGTAGAAATTCGTGATGGTGTGTTCGTGAGACCCGAGCCGGGTCTAGATCGAGCCAACCTTGGCATTATACTTCACCGTGCTTGATTTTATTTTCAACGAAACGCAACGTAGGAACAATAGGAAATACCGTTCGCTCCGTTCGCGATTTTTGTACCAGCGGAAGGCTATTGTTTAAACGGAAATTCTCGTGTACCAAGCTCAACAAAGCGACTTGCGTTTTACACAAATAAGTACAACAGTTGAAACATGTGCTCTCAAAATTTTGCGGTCGGATTTACAAAAATAATGAAGTTACCGTTGTCTTCAGGATAGAAGAATGGATACTTCCTGCCACATGCGATAACCTCGTTAATGAACATCGTAATTATGTTCTACAAGTTCATAATAAAGCGCGCGTAACCCTCGTATAACACGGCAGTTAAGTTCCAGCAATGTCTCGTGTAACACGAAACCCTGTTACATGAGACTAAAAACGAATGCAGAATGAGAGGTTACGTTTCAAAGACTAACAAAAGCACACTTAATCTTCTTCATCGTATTTATTATAGATTTCGCATATCTTCGTCGAGCAATCAATGGCCTGAGTTTGTAACGCATTCGAAGCTGGTATAAAAATGCTTAACAATCGAAATAATTCACTCAATGAAATCAAAACCGAAGCATCAAGATTTATTATAGACATTATTTCTAACACGTGCTGGCTAAGTTGCAATCATGTGTCAAACATTTGTTATTTCAACATTCTAGCGATTAGATTACAACTGTTTATCCAAACTCTCATTTTTACAAGCAAATGTCAATAGCCTGCAACTAAGCAAGCTTTCACTTCCTGTAGCAACCATTTCTATGAAAAAACAAGTTTGTAGTGAATTCGCACTTGACAAGTAAACAAGCAAAAATTCATTCACTCGATACCTAGAAATTAAATACGCTGACATCATAATCAATGTTCACCAAAATCTTACTTAGAAAAGTTCTTTGCAGTGAAGTGGAGCGCACGTGTCGAATAATTTATAGCTGAAGTATTTTCGGGAAGCGCCGAGTTTGTTGTTTCAGAAAAGATCAGGAAAAATATGAGCTTGCGTGAAATGCAAAATATGTAGACACAATATCGTATTTTCCAATATTCCAAATAAAAGTACTGTCTAACGTCACGGAATATAATAGTGTTCGTGAATCATGATGAAATATAGGTCAGCATATACTAAAATCTTAATAGCAATTCGTAATATACTGCGTGCGATAAAGTTGGCTTAGGTCATCAAGGTATTCGATTATTTGCAAGATTCATTTTCAACCTGCCGTTTATGGATGCACTCTTATCGCCATTCAGCGAACCTGCCACTTCGAAGTTATTTCCCTGCAGTGTCAAATATCTCGAAATTCGGACGTCAGTGTTTCCATGACGATGATCGAAAATCGAGACGGAGACGTTTTGCAGACACGCGTAATCCTGTAACAACCGCGCTACGCCACAATACGAATCAACTTAGTAGACAGATATTTCAACGGCACGTCACCGCAATGTTATGGGGCCGCAAATACGGAACGCTGGAAACCGAGAAAATCTTTCTATTTTTATTCAGTCACACGGATTTTATTAACGTACGCAATGTAGTAATATAATTAGGATAGATATTTAAAATGTACAAGAAAAAATTCTGTACTATATTTTAAGGAACACCCAGAATAGCTCTAGGACAACGATAAACTAAATTGACGTAATGTGCAATATAAATAGTACAATTTACGTCGTCAGTCCAAAAAGACGATGACTGTCAACATAAATTTTTCGCTCGATAGTCAGGCGAACGATAATAGCGCATTATGGTTAGAAACCAGGCTGATAGTCAAATAATCTCACATTTTACCGCAAGGCGTATCGAGCATGACATCAAATTCTATCGTTGTAGACTTCGTTTATCCTAATTAAATAGCCAAAAATATTACATCCTCCGGAAATTTCGTTTCCTGCGTTTTTGTCTTCCTTTTCGGCTAAGCTAGGAATTAGATTGATTTTATTTTTGTAGAAAATATTCATTTAGCTCCTATTCTATTCAGTTGATTCGCCACTCCTCCGGCTTTGTTGTTCGTATTTTCTGCACAGATGTATCAAGTACGGTGGTTTCGGGGACTGTGGCATGCGTGGCATTTCCGACAACTCATATGGCAGTAGAAGAACGAGGGATCAAATAAAGGGGAGAAGGATGCATACGAGACAAGGAGCTTTTTATTCGGGTCGAATTCGACTCGCGAACTCGTGAAACCGACCACGTGAAGCGTATCGTCGATGTGAAGAAGAAACATAGTGCTAACTTTTTTTCTCCCCCCACTCGAGGAAACTGCGAATTCAGTGAATATTTTCAAATCTGCCATTCGGAAATTGTTCTCGTTTTCAATCGTACTACGTGTTTACAGAAATATCATTTTTCACACTTTCTGCAGTGATTCAATAGACTGTACGTTCCACTCGATTGGACATCGTTATCGAGGGAAAGCAGGTAAAAATTACGTAATAACTGAGCTAGCGAATAACAGTTGCTGGCACAGATCTCAGGAAACGCGATTTCCCTCGTGACTAATGGAACGATAAATACCAGTCAGGAAACAATCCAACTTTTAGTTTGAAACTTATCAAGCGGTATTGTTCAAAAGATATTACAACAGGAACTCGTGGACCAACTTCTGGAGCGAATATAATCTTTGTCGAGAAATGTATCGGAATAATTAATGTCAAAATGAAACTAATTTGTCCGGATCACGTCGAGGCGCCCTTCAACGTCAAGATGCCGATAAAACGGATTCCTAGATATCTCCATTAACAACTAAAAGCTCTAATGGAGACGTCAGATCGAGAGTAACAGGTTCATGAGCGAGTAAGAAACAGCACCGGTCGTAGCCCTTATAATTGCTTTATTAATAGCGGAGTCCGCGTTAAGAACTCGTTCGGACTACGACCGCGGCACCCTGGGAGGCTAAGTCTAATTTTAAAAGGCGCCATCCATGCTAAATTTCGGTGGCGTTTACGTGGAACCGACAGCCCGGAATGATCGGTCGCGAGATCTTCGGTTTCACGCGCCGACACCACGTGCGCGTCCCCAGGGGCGCATTGTCATGCTAGCAGACTCTAGACTGAACTCCCAATCACTGTTAATCTTCTTTTTTACTGTGACATTTGGCTTCTTTCGTGACAGCAGTCTCGTGAAATTGAATAATTGTATCGTCTGCTCTTTACTGTTAAATTGATATAATAGTATAAAATCTATATTGTAAGATACGATCTTATCTACGATCTTATTTACCATGTTCTGTTTGAGTGGTAAAGTGTCGTTGTCGTTCTGATTGGCAATGAGCGGTGATCGATAAGGAAACAATGTGGAGAGAAGTACATTTCATGAGTGAAATCAAGTCTTTTAGATTTTTGTAAACTCCCTGTTTCACCTGGAAGATCGCGGTAAGATGAGATAAAATGAAAATAGTACAATGAATCTGAAATTTCATACCAATGAAATTCCTCGTTTGAAACTGGAAGACTGCAGTAAGATAAGACAAAATTGATGAAGATGAATGTAGATTAAGAAACTGCGATACCATTCGAACAATACAGTGATGTGTAAATTACAGACTTTATTTGACATTATTTTTATTGCATCCGCTTGAAAAAGCTAAAGTAAAAATACCTGGAGAAAGATCCTTGCGGAAATGTGATACATATGCAAAGATGATAGAAACGAATGGTGAAACACACACTATCTTTAACGATATTACTTTCTCGCTGTAATGATAGTTCGACCAGACTGAATTGTAAATTTTCGCTTCCCAATGCAACATTTCTTTCTATGCAATTAACATTTATTGAATTATTCTTCTAAGCGCATTGTATTTAAATTAGAGTTTTATGGATATTCATATGTTGATGGTTTATACAAATTGCTTCCTTGCCAACGTTATATGTGGTCATCACGATTATACATTTTCAAAAATATTAAAGTTGCTAAGCCCGCTTTTAAAAATGTTAGTCCGATTTAACACTAAACCTACCGACCTTTAAAAGTACCCGGTACATATTGGCTTGTAAAAATAACAAGATTAAATTTCTTTGAACTTTGTGCGGTTCATACTATAATATCTGCGCTATTAAATATATTCATTTAATCATTCACCACGAAAGCATCTTTATAATTTCAATAATTGTGAAATAAAAAATCTGGAACCTGTCATTTGACCAGTGGTGGTAGGTTTAGTGTTAAAGGTTGTTTGGACAATCGCATGAGTCACTGTAACAATTCTCATTTTTCTTCTTCTGTCTTCACAGAAACAAATGTGTCTACGAGCGCGTTATCATGTTCCCTGCAGAGTTAATAAGTCGTACTATTGATACTAGAAGATAACGCAGTCGTGTTATCAGAGTACGTGCCGCGATTATGAAAAATGGAATCGAGTCACTAAAATTCGGATGATGGAGTTCATGATTGAATGCGCGCATATTTAGTGGAGTATTACCGAGCACTTTATAGAGCAACGCGGTCATGCGTGGTCGTGCAGTCCGGCAAATACCTGTGGTGACGCGAAAATAAAGCCGGTAGTTTGCGAAGGCGTGACGTCGCCAGCAGGAAGTGACAACATATCCTCGTTGCGTATCCTAGCAAGTGAACGTGTACACCGAATGCGACAGGTGGTGTTCGCGTAGTAGCATCAGGGATTTTATTGTACGCTGAAATGTCATTATTCGCGTGGGAATGATTAAATGGGTCAATGTATTTGTAAACATTTTCGCATGATGCTGATGGCACACGGACAAACTCACGGCATATTACGGTTTCAAAATAAATACGGTATTAAACAGCCGTAAAGGAAATTAGCCCGAGATCTCGCAGGAAATAAATTCCCCCTGGATTTCTTTACAGCAGGACAGTTCAATAGTATCTTTTTATCCTTTCACTAGGTACAATAATATTAATCATTCACACGACAAGTTTATTTTGACATTATTAACACTACCGAGCAATAACAGACATGATTGAGATTCATTCTTTTGATGAAATTGCACAGTGAGACTGAAAGTGTCCATAAATGACCTGAACAGAATAAATTAATTTTTATTAAACATTCTAATATAGCTACTTTTTATGTTGAAGAAATAATTACCTTTTTTTGGAGAGAGAATCCACTTTCTAATTTAATAACTGCGAAACCGGAAAGCGGATTAAAAAAAAGCTTCATTAATAGATGCGGGTTTCATTAGAAACCCAAACGCGAAAATTGAAGTCAATTAGTGGACGCGTGTTTTACGGCCATCGTAAAAAGGAATACTGTTTTGAGAGAAAACACGTTTGGAGTTTAGTAAACATATCGAATTGCCACATCTGATTCGGTTTTATGATTCGATTGATTAATAAGATACTCAATTACTAGTTCTATTGAAAATATTACTATGCTGTATTAATGATACATAATTAAATAGTATATTTTATTTTTATATTTGTAAATAGAAAATTGATCATTGTGCACAAGACAATTGCCCCAAATTGGATCGCCAATAATTAATGTTTCATCGGATTAAATGTATTCCCAGGATAAATTTCGCTACTGTCCATTATCCGACTGTTACCAGTGACGCGAGCTGAATTTAATCCTGAAATATACTCGCAGTAGAATCAGACAGTGCTTATGAGAATATCCCTTGAAGCTGTCTGCTTCTACTGCGAGCATATTTCAGGATTAAATTCTATGTATGCACGTACAGAACCCTCTTCCGCATCGACATCACATTATGATGCGTGTGTACAATACATATTTTCTGGGCCGGCGCATAAATCCGCAACTAGCGACCGATTTTTCAAACAATATGTGCAATCCTCCGCTGCGGGGGAGTTGAGCGATGAGTGATCTGTACAATAGATTTATTGAGTTGTTCAGGAAGTCTTACTTTATTTCTATAGGAAATTCAAAGATCAATTTCTATTTATTCAATTACACACAAATCAATGTTCCAGTAAAAAACTACTACTCGCTAAAAACTGCAGTCTGAGGGCACCGTGAAAACGAAGTCTAAAGTTTAAATATTTAAAAAAGACAGACTCCTCCGAGTTTACTCGAATAGCGTTTCACCTTGGAGCGTGACGGATCCGACAATTGTGTACGCGTCGCGTGTAAAGAAGTTCACCAAGGAATGGTGAAAATCACGCCTATCAGAATGAAGAAAGCACCATCACACAAGGTGATAATGACCTATCAAGGAGAGTCGAGGTGCTCAGCCAATCGTCAAGCAGTGACGACAAACGCGTGCATCTCGCCGACTGACAGTGCATGGCAAACCAGCGGCATTTCAACAGCGGGAGCAACCTGTTCTCCGAACGAATTCAGCCCTATTCCGCTAGGCTGGCCATAACAAGCCACGGAGAAGCTTAGATAACAGATCGAAGCGTTGGCAAATGCCAAGATCGATCGTTCGTAATTAACCTATCGGCGGATTGCCGCGGTATCTGTCGAGAGCGAGAGCTAACGGTCCAGGATAATTCCCAGGCGATGGTCGGAGCGCGGCGTCCCAGCAAAACTACCGAAACCGTTCCGGGCCTGTTCGGATCGAGAGGCTCCGGTGGTTCGCAGGAAGTGACGACATATCCTCGGCATGTGTCTCAGCAGCGAGTGGTCGTGTGTACAAAACGGCAGCTGTCGTCCAAGTCACATTGCTCTGTTGGCTTCAAAGTTGCGATTCTCGTTACGTGCGATCGCGCGCATGCACGCACGTACTCACGCACGCACGCAACAAGTGAGCTCACTCGCTCGCTAGCAAGCAACCGGGCAAAGCAAGCACGTACCCGCAAGAAACTGCGACACCAGGAAGAAACGAGATGCAAACTGTCTGGGGAGGAAGCAGGAAAGAAAGGGAAAAGGTGGGAACGAAATGAAAGGAAACGACCAGGAACGAACGAGAGGGAGAAGGAGACGAAGAAAGAGATGGCAGCCGAAGCCGAAGCCGAAGCCGGCGTGGCATCGCCAGATGCGCGGCACATTTTAATTAACGTCCAGACATCCTCCGAGACGGGTGACCCCGAGCTCAGGGCCATCCGATGACCCTTTTCCCAGCGACCATCTCCCGACGGTTCTGGGGAACGGATAACAGGAAGTGGTCTCCCCCTGTTTTTGCCGCGGAGAATAAGATTCGCTGGACTGACTTTACGATAATGGCGGGATATCTTTTAACGGGGCAGTCTCCTGTAGATCGGTCGAAAAATCGATTTTCTTTCTCTTCTGTTGCGTTTTCCAAAAGCACAGAACCTCGACACCCTTGTCCCACAATTCCATTCTGCAAGCTTTCATGAACCAAGAAACAAGTAATTAAATTTTGCTCTCTCTCTTTTTTCCCGGATACGCGAACCTCGAATGTCAATGAGTTAGACGTCTAATTGATCCATCGGAATGTGCTCGAGCACGTGGCGTCGCGTTTCGACACACTCGCGATTCCCTGCATCGTTAGGAAGCTGAATAACTAATTTTAGTGGAGCTGTAAACGCTGAAAGGCTCGCGACATTAAACGCAAAACTGTTGGCTGCCTATCCCCTAGTGGCTTTATTATATTCTATTGCTCTCTCGCCATTTATTGCAACTCTTACTGCTGATTGATTTGGTTAATGAAACTTTCAGCAGAGTCGTAAAACGAGCGAACCACTCGCCGTTGTGAATTGTCCATTATCACATCAACTCATATTCAAAATTTCAAACATCAATTATTGCAGTTGTCTACCGCAGACCATAATATTGTGTATTTTACGAATTTTCAAATAGTTCCAAAGAATGTAATTTAAAGTTGGTACAGCAACAGAAAATCGTTTCTTGTTTAAACAGACTGATTCTTGTTCGAATAAATTGCAAGAAGCTATCGCATTCAAGTACTCTTGCACGACACTGTGCATCGGTTGCCTTAGGCCGATTCACTACAACTTTACTGCTCCCGAAGGAATGCTTTTAAGCCCCCGTTTCATAGATTGTTCCACTCGAAAATAAAATTGAAACGTTCTGCAGTAAAGTCTACCCCGTTTTCATGCTTCCGTGTGCATTCTTCGCTTCGCGAATTAACTTCCCAATATTTCAGGAATTCAACGATACATCCGCTGTGCAATTTCGTTTTTCTAAATGCGTCGCGAACGACACTTTAAACTCTCAGATTACGCGCGCTTGACTCCCGACAGGAAAAACTTGCTATTTTTCTGAGATAATCGAGCACACTTGGACAGCATCTCGCCGCAATGAACTTGTATCAACGATATTGCAGTTCGCCTTTTACACAAAGTACATATACTGATAAAAGTAGAGTACACGTGCTACGATGCACGTTATATCATGTAAGTTTGTGTACGATTATAAAACTTCATTGTCGATTTTGTTATACTATTGATTAATATCAGATGCTCTTTTTGGTATGATTAACCCCTTGCCTTACGATTTATTTTACGGTTTTAGTAACTAGAACTTTTTTTGTAGATCGTAATTTCCTTAAAAAAAGGAGAATATTGATATCAATTGTATGCCTATATATTCTCCAATAACTGTATATTAACAAAACCGAAATAGAATTTTATTTCGGTGTAAAGGAAATTATTAACATACATTTTTATCAGAATCTTCATCACGTGTCAGACAGGATATTGTAAGGCAAGGGGTTCATAGACAAAAAATAAAAATCATTTTGATCTTTAAAATGTTAAAATGCATTTTTGATTTTGTAATATTATAACTAACGTTAAGACGAGTTCAACGACCTTATATTATGATCTCGAGCCCCTAAAATAATTTTTTCCGACTTTTCGGGCCCAATACCCGAGTGTGCGACAAAATCCTGAGAAATTCAGTGTTATCGGAGCCTCGTGCAATCTATGATTCACGACGAAAAACCGATAAATAAGGAAGTCACGCGTAAATAGGCGATATCAAACATCATTCCAATCTGCGCGAGCAAACGTCTGATTCACAGAAGCTGAATTCACGCGAACACCGATAATTCATACATATGTAAAAATCGATCGCCCGTCGCCATTCAAGTCGAACTCGGTCGTTCCATTCGATGTAGGAATGCTCGCATACTCACGCCCATATTACATATTCGAGGTGTCGTCGACTCGTGAGCAAACCGAATGAGTTATTCAAATACGGAACCGCCGGGGCTTAATCTTGCAATTTTTTCCCTCTGTGTACTCGGCACTTGTGTCGCCAGAAGTCGGCTGCTCGTGGGATTTAAAGAGCAATTACGAACAATTATTCACGTACTTAATTCGCTAATTCTTCATCACTTCTAATTCAAATGAATTATCATCGAATTATTTGTTATTATTAGACTGCGCATTTTTATGCATTCGTGAAGAACTAGGCTGGATGAAATATAAAACAATGAAAGATTAGAAAAATCTAAGAATATTGTTATGATGTTTCCAATGCGATTTTCAATTTTTGTAAACAAACCTATAATTAGTAATTTAGTAAATAAACCCTTCGTTTCAGTGATAGTAGATATTTTGTAAATCTGAAATATATAAAAATGGTATTAAATTCTGTTGAATTTTGTACTCTATTATTTTCTGAAAATATTCGGATGCCATAAATGCATCAAGATCCGCTATATTCCTGTTTGAAAACGAAAAACGAAGAACGGATGACGTTTCACGACATTTGACTGAATGTGAAAAGAATACCGGAGATACAACGTGAATCGCTTTCACTATGGTTAATCGATTGTCTATATCGGTACAGGTACAGTGGCCGGAATTATATGCGGACGCTCTAACTCCCCAAAAACAGTTCAAATCGTATAGTACAATATTAAAAAAGTTATCGTCGTTTTTATAGCGTCCGAATATTAATTCCGGCCACTGTAATCTCAGCACTGAATACAATTCGTGCAGCATTAAACTTCGCTTGAAGCGAACGTGTTGAAACATTGAAGTGTTTGAATGTTCGAGTACAATGTGGATATTGGAAATGGAATAGCGTTTTGTCGGGTGTAAACATTGTGTCAATGGCGAAGGTGTTAAAAGGAAAGCCGTCGTAGTTGTAAAGGCGGCGTGACGCTTCTCGGGCGTCATTGCGGTTGCACGTTGTCATACTTGCACGTTGGATTACCGGCGAGTCAGTCATTCATAAAAATAACGCGGTCGGCGCACGCGAATACTACTACTACGAGGCTTATTCAGCGCCGGCGCGGCGTGCACGTAGTACGGTGCACGTATGCCGGCGTAAAACGTGCACACACGTAAAAATGCGGATACATTCATGCGGTTATTGTGCAGCTAGGTGAGCGTAACCCGCCAGGAAAGGGGAAGACGAGAAAGCGGAGTCGGAGCGCTATGCTGCGCCGGGACTCGGACGGCCCGTGAGCACAGGTATTACGATGTTAATCCACGATAGCTATTACGAGACTCTTTCAAATAGGAATGTCGACTCAAAGAAACACACTGAACACGTGTCAGCACATTTCGACATTGATCGATTCGAATTTTTTCACTTGGCCCCCCTCGCGCCACGATTTATTTTAACATTTTTAAGAATTGCTGTACCATTATTCAAAATATACTTTACATTATTAAATATCTATCAATAGACTGCGAATCTTGATGCAAAATAAAAAATGTTTGCATTGATTGCAAGACACGGGAGCCAGATAAAAATTTCTTTCTTCTTTTAATTATCTTATTAACGTGAAACTTATACACTGATGGCCTTAAATCTTTTCAATAGGCCCACTGTTTTAAATTGTATGTACCCTATTTTGTCATAAATGCATAAAATCCGCAGTCTACTAATCAATTACTAAACATTTAAGTATTGTATGAGGTGCTATATCAATTTCATATTCGTACAACGAAAACAATTAATATAGAACGGAATTATTCTAGGTCGAAAGAAATGTTTAATTTTCAAGTTAAAAGTGCAATGGGTTAAAAATAGTCCGAAGTCGCGAATGCACACAAACTGCGATACGGATGCACACTGATTGAAAAAGATCGATGCACACAAAGATTGACGACGTATCATTCATAAACATGCAAACAAGTTAACGCTTGCATATCGTGCAAAAAGAATCTCAACTAAGTAAGTGGTCAGTAGACCAATAGTGACTCGATCAACCCAGGAAGCAGATAAGATACGAACCGTAACTTCGTGTAAATATTTGTCGAAACAAAATAATAAAAATGTTAATTCGTGTAATTTCGACGATCCTGAAATTCCGCGGAATTGCATACAAATTTAAAGTTTCAATCATATTCATTATTTAAAAAAATAATTATATAAATTAATAAGCATATTATGTAAACTAGTCTGACAGTGTTTCTCTGAGAACGTCTCTCTCGGAAAGAATTGCAAAAATTTTTTTTCGATAGAGTCTTATCGCGATCGCAGGGAAATAAACGCGCATCCACTTAAGCGTACATTGGAGCGCGGATGTGCGTATTTACATACACTTAAACGCACTTGTGGTTCCCGTAATAATTAGTATCCGTTCCACGAATTAGCCATCGGGACCGGTTCCTTTCCCATCTACCGTGGTCGCGCGAACTTTCGAGGACAAAGAGAGTTCTGAGGGGAGCCGAGTGAGAGATCCTGGACTTCTTTTGGTCCATTCTTTCGCGCCGGAAGAAAACGAATTTGGAGGCGGAAGATGCGAATCGAATGACGAGCTAAGAACAATGCCAACGAGTCCGGACAAAAGCCGCGAAATTGCACGTCTTGCGAGATCAGCGTGGGCAAAAAAGTGAATGCACTCGCAGCTTGTGGTCAAACAGATCTGCTTACGCATCTGGGAAATTAAAAAATTCAATTCAGCGAGCTGTTCCGGTCAAATGGGACGGAAGAGCTTCCGTTGCACTTAAATAGGTTTTTAAACGTTGTTCAACAATGTTTAGAATTATATTGTTTTTAGTAAAATTCCAGTTGAACGTGCAGAAAAGCGCATTATCCAAAAGAAATTATTTTTTGAGATTTTACATTAAGCTTTTCTCTATTAAGTTCCTTGGTGAAACTGTAATTGAATGATCTCATTTCGGAAGATCCCGCATGATATGTAGCTAGAACATCCGTGTGGGCGAAATTACTCAGGCTTTTATTTTAACTCGACCCATTTCCCTCTTGTTCTATAATTCGGACGCATATGCGACGACAAATTATAGACACCGGTTCTAAGTATTAATCTATAGTAGCAGTAGCCCCTATAGACAAGCAAATAATTTATTTATTTATTGGATAAAGAAATTTATCGAATCAATTTCCATATAAGCAACTTCATAATTTCAATAACAAATTTTCCGTGGTATGGATTTCTTGTATCTTCAATTCTAGAATTGATTTAATTACAAATTCGTATTCAAGCATTCTTGATTAAGAATTCGTTCGACTACCTCTAACAGTTAATTAAGACTAAAATATTAAGGTCAAATGTGATATTTTGCTTGACCCTCGTGCATCTCGTAATGAAATTGCGCTAACCAATTGTCTGTTAATGCGATGCGTGCTAATATACATAGGCCTTCGTTTGCATTTGCAGCGTGCGCGTAACTTGCTATTAACCCTGTCACATGTAAGGGAAAAGTAAATAAAATTACGACTCCCGGCGTAATCGCCCTTCGAGGGGCTTTAATTTCAGCGCAAGACAAGGATGTCATAAATTCGTCCCTCATACATAAAGTTCCCCTCGCGTTTCCGCGTGACCCTTCGACGCGCGAAGCACGAACGTGTGTAAATGACTCGTGATCGCCGACAGAGCTCTCCGACAAATTTGCAAACCAACAGACACAATTATATTACCTTTGCTGTGTCGAATTTTTTATTAATGTCGCGAGAAATTGGTTTACGGCCGTCATATTAACCCCGTTGACTGTGAAACACGTAAATATTCGACCTCGCACCTCTAAAAAGCTGCAGTGTGCATAATTGCATCAGCATTTCAGTTAACCCTTATGTTTTCTGCGAACTACAGGCGAGAAACTGTAATCAAGAAACTGTAATTGCAACCCATTGAATTAGCTTTTCGACCTAATACAAAGTTCCAGAGTGACACTAAACCTACCACCGCCGGTCAATTGAACGATAGATTTTTAATTTTACTATTACTGAGATTCTAAAGGTGTTTTCATGGGAATTGATCGCTGGGCAGTGAATGAGTCTGGTCCATCACGCTCCGAGGTGAAACGCCGTTCGGATAAATTCGGAGTAGGCGAGAAGATTTCTTTAAGAAATGCTGAAAGATCGATATTTTTCATTATGTATGAAAGGGAAATTTCTGTTTGGTTTTTGTAGAAGGAAATTCGTTTCTGTTAGGTGATGGCCTGTGTGGCAGGTCCATCGAAAGTTAAAGCATAGTGATGGCGACGGAACGGGCTCTATGGAGCACAACGTCCGAGGCCAATAACGGGAAAAGCAAATCAGTATCGCCTCTCACTCTTCGGGGCGATAGAGGTGTGCGTGAATGGTCGCAGATACTTTCGTGGAAGGGAGGTCTTTCCACCGGCACAGAAAAATCCGGCATTCCAACGCGGCTGCTCGCGAAACGCAGCCAGCGATCCGTGGACGAGCGACGTTAGGCGAGCGCCGTTACTTAACGACGCGACGCGATGGTCTCTTTCAGGGAAAGTTCATGCTCGGCTCGGACGTTCTGCCTCCGGATCAACGAGAGAGTCCCGGCCGACTCTTTCCGAGGATGAACGGTAGAAAGGGGCGAAAGGAATCCGTTCGCGTCCTGATACTTGCTTCGAAATCTCATTTTCAGTACCGTAATGCCGCATCTCTGACCCTAATTCCCTGGCATTATTTTTTTTATATTATTAGGTTGTTCAAGAAGTTCTGCAAATTTTTATGAAGTTAAAACTTCATTAAGCGCACCACGTACACAACTGATGTGCAGTGAATGAGTCTGATCCGTCACGCTCCGAGATGAACACCGAACGAGATAGTCGCCATAGTTTTGATAAAATATACTTGGACATCTTGAATTGTTTGAACGCAAACCGTAACCCAAAATTTTAATTATAATCTTTCCTATATCTATGATAGATGTACAATAAAACAAAGATAAGTGTTGCATAATTTGAGCGTAAATATTATTATCAACACGTGTCAAAATTGTTGCTTAAATTTTCGATTAAACCTGGGTCATCGGAAATGCTGACCTTCTCAAATGTGGATTTAAATAATTAACATTAATAATGTTGATGCACTGGGTAGCAAAATAAAGTAATCTCCATGAAGAAATTCTGCATTTCTACAATTCGTCAGCTTTGAGGAGATCTATAAAACATGCTAAAGCCGCGCTATAAAACATGAAGTAGTCAAATTATGTGTCTCGAACCAAATAATGTATGTACAGTAAAATTATGTCACGATGTATCTTAACTGTCAGTACGTAAATTAGCGATTTATTATTCAACTGATAACTATGCCAGTAACATTCGATTTAATAGGCAGTTTTATGAATTGAAACATTAGTATCGATAATGTACTACATTATTTCATATCAAAGGAATTACAGTTCGTTTATCTAGTGCAATTAATTTTATTACGGATGTAATGATGGATTATATAATCAATCGCACATATTTTTAGGTTTCATTTTGAAACGTTTCAAAATGATGATTGATAAGGCACGCGTGTGGACTAATTGTGATGTTTTCTGTTTCGCAGAAACGCGCGAGTGACAAACAACGTTTTCATAGTAGAAAATCAAACATTACCCATGTCTTTCAGAAAATATTATAGAACCGTTTTAAATTGAGTCACTGTTACCCCGACACTGATGTAACGCGTAAATTATATTCGTGGCAATGTAAACGTAACAGCAAGTGAAACCACGCAGCAACAAAAAGCAAATTAACGCATAAGGTCCTATTACGAATTGGACTCTCGCAAAATCTGCAGGAAAAGTGTCGAGGAAAAAGGCGGAAAGTCAAATTCTCGTCGAATTAATGACATTTTGCAATGTGCTACTTTCTGAAATTATAATAATATTTCAAATAATGTTATTTCAGAAATGGTCTGCTAAAAGCCAAGAAGTTTCTTTTTAATTTTTTGAGCACTTTAATCCCTTTTGGATTTATTTCGATATACAAGTGAATAGAATAACAATGTCTGTTAACTCTAAATATGCAGATTACGATCTTTGAAAAAAGAATGAATACAAAGTCAAGCTTCAACATTTGGTCTTGTATATTTAGAGGTGGTTGAAGGCCCAGACTAAGTAGGGAACCAAGAAGTTGATGCGACTGTAATAAAATCTAAGGAAGAGAATGGATCGCTGCAGTTGCGTGAGCCACCCTGTATAATAGTCAAGAATGCACCGATCATTGCACAATTTTTCATTATTTGTGTACGTCAGCGTCGGTTGCACAATGACCCCTTCAGGGAAAGTTCGGATTTGCCCTGGTCTAGATGAAAGAAATTCTCGAGCGGCTGTTACAACCGCGATACGCAAGGCCGATGGATTGGCTTCCGATTTCGAAACCGCGGTACGAATAGCTCGCCGGTATCTGGATTATGGCAGCCTCTCCACTGACCATCGACTATTCCTTGTCGACGAGTCCTGCGAATTTCATCGCCGCCGCCGCCGATCGACAAGATTATGTAACGCCGAATGTTCCGCGGGATCGCGACCTCCAAAGTAGTACGATTTGATTTATCGCGTAATAAAATCGTGGAAAAATAAAACTTTCAATCGATCAGTTTTATTGACGGATCCAAAGGTCCGCGGCCACTACTACATAAGTAAATTCTAGTAATGGTCGCGTGTGTTTCGAGCCGCGAGACGGAAAAGTTGACGAGACGCTGCCCGATGGTCGTACATTGAACTTTAATGATATACATTGTTGACAACAGAAAATTTTGGTTGCTCATCATTTTCACTTTTATGGAAAATAAAAATTGTCTGTGAAAAGTACACAGAGATTTTATATTATTTTTCTGTTCGTTCTGGACTGTGCAACTTATATTTTGATTATTATAGAACAGCATTTAATTCCGAGAACATAACCCTTCTCAAAACTCAAAAGCAAGCTGCGATTCGAGTATTTCGCTACGTACTACGTGAGTACACAGGTCTTCAGTTCCCGGACTCCAGTATCTCTGTTTGGTACACGGAATGAAGTGTTAATGATAACATAGACGATTAGTTTGGTGTGTCCGTGCGAACGATCCACTAAACAACCAAGCTCGGAGGTCTGATAAGCTTTATCGTTTATCAACGAACATAAACTGTGTTATGGGAACGTGTGCGATTTATTTTTAATTCATACGTAACCTTCGATAACGAAGAGTAATAAAATTTCTATTAATAAGGGTATAAATAATATCGAGTCAATCGTTCGAATCATGCAAATCAGAAGTCGTTACAAAATCAAACGTGCCAAATGAAAATATCTTTCTGAGAAGATCGATTACAATTCTTCATTTTCTCTGATTAAAGAATTCAGAATGAATATCTTCGTGCAGCAAAATTGCATTATTTGAAAGTACAATTTTATAAATACCAGGAAAACTTGAAAACGTGCCAGTCACGTAATGTCTTAATAGTTTTGCATAAACCTGATGCAACAACGTTGTAACACCGGTTATGACAACGCAAGAATTAAACAAAAAACTGATATCGTTGCAATTTCTATGTATAAATATCTACATATTCTATGTATACATTCTAGGTAACATATTCTATCTCACTTGGTATGAAAATAATTTATGATCGTATGAGCCCATTCGATAGCACACTTTCTGCCAGGGGTGGTGTAATAAAAATGTTTACAGTGCGGGCCATTAAATGGCACATTACTTATCGAGTAACTATTAATTTGTCAAGCAGTTTCCTGCTACTATTTATTAAGATTACAAGCTAATTCGTAACGCGGTTTTACGCTGCATTTGAAATCTTTATTTCTCACTACTACAAATCACTCTGCGTAACTTTAGTAGTTCAATGAAAGTGAAATAAGCCGTTGCGACTTGACATTTTTATCGACAAACGTGGGATTAGTAGAAATTTGTGGAACGTAACTTGTATGATTAGCATAGGTTACTGGTAGAATTTTAGTTTCTCTAAGAATAGTTTCGTAGACAGGAATGTCTATGGAATGGACCTTACCCTGTATTAGATTGCACTGAACTTTGTATTACACTGTTTTCTTTCAACTTTTACGAGCAACGGATGCATAATACAGAACTGCAAAAAAAGGAAAGAATTTATGTTGGCTTATAAAGATTGAAAGACCGACATTACCCAAATATTTCGCAATTATTAACATTGAGAACTGTTAAAAGAACCTGAAGCAGAAGTAGAACTAAAATTCTCCAACAATTTCTCAACGTTCCAACTTTTCTTTCTACAACTGGAGCGTTCCACTGCTCGGATGCTTGTCGCCGCTGTATCTTCCCAGGTGTAGGTATTTCGCGCGACAGACCCGCCGCATTATTTAACATAAACCGAGTAAAACATAAGACGGAGCATAACGTACAGTCGGAAGTTTACACATGACTACGATTTCAGCCTTGTAATAAACGAAATCTCAATGGACGAATTATCTCTTTCAGTCGTTCGTTAACAGCTCGAGCGAGCATAACGGCAGGGCGATAAACTTTATCGTTTATCAAGTAGCACAATGTTATGAAACACTACACACGATTGCTTCGGTTCGTAGGCTGAGACTGCCTTGGAAACGGTCGACAAACGTCCTGTCGCTTTTCGAACAGTTTCTGAGAGGGACGATGAACATATTCATTTTTGTATTAACCCTCATCCATCCATCGTGTCAATTTGACACAGCTTTCCCGAAATAAGTTATACTGTTCTGTTATTTGCAAGTAAATTTGCCCGAAACTTCGTGACTTTAAATTTAGTTTGGAATATGTAGTTTAAAATAATGTGATGTGAAATAACTGTGATAAACCTATTTTTTTCAATTTTTACTTAGACCACTTTCATAATTATGGACATGTATATGTGACGATTTGTATACTTAGATAGTATCTGACACATAAATAGCATTCGAAATATTTTCTTCGTGAAATATTCCTCAGCCCCGCGAGTCGAGTCCCGAAAGAAATCATGAGCCCAGGGGTTAACTCTTCAGACAGCTGGGAACTTTGCTGTCGGGGGTTCTTCGGCTGGAATAGCGCCTAAGATCGGTAGGATAAAGACTCACCTTGTCACACTGCAGCCACAGTATCACGGAGTTAGGGTATCTGAGTCGTCCACCTAATCCAGAACCACCGGCTGTCCTCTGAGCTTTCAGAAGTTCAGAGTGGGTCACGCCATGCTGCAAGAACACTTCCAGGGACCTGGAATCAAACGAGAAGCAAATGTTATATCGAAGTTCATCGGGAACTGTATCTGCAATTAAGAATTAATGATCTGATAGAAAGAGAATTCCGATACTCTCATCTGATATTAATTTCGGGGGTTATATGCGACACGCACCGGAATGGAAATGTCGCTATCGTTTCGCTCGTTTTTGTCTCAATCTGAGGGTGCATGGACGAAAAACACGTAATCTGATCGGCTACGGGAATCGGTTTTCGATGAAGAAACTGAGACGGGATCGGAATTTTTTTAAGACATTCACGCAGGTTGGTGGCTGGTGGGTCTTCGTTGCGTATGATTTGTGTCGCCGATGAAAACGATACATTCACTCCATCGATGATGAAGATAATCCTCTAAAAGAGAGGCCGTAAACCTTCCCATAAAACGTTATGTTTCTCGTAAATTATCCCGACATATTGTATTAACTTTCAACGATTATACAAATTGCATTCTCGCCGAAATTGGAGCGAAAAGTTTCGCTGGAATATTTTCAAAAGAATGGGATTGCTCGAGAATATCGTTTTATATAAATAATTATTTTATCCAGAAAATATCCTAAATTTAATAAGGTACGATATTACTATAAGAGATTGAATCTGAAACGAAATAATATCCAATTAATCTATTTATTCTAATTATACTAATAATTATACTAATTTATTCGCAGCCTTCAAGTTTCCAATAATTGCGCTTATATCTAATTAGACGTCCCAAGAATTCTCTAATAACAGTACTCTTCACCGCTGTCGTATAATATTATAAACTAACAATAACAATCCAGTGCAATCAATTCGAATTATACTTGATGCATAACATTTTAATCGCATCAAGACACGAGGTATGTACACTTAATCAGTTTACTCAACCGTTTCTCATTAGGTAAATGAGACCGTCAGAAACGGGCATAAATGAATTTAACAAAAGCCAAATGAAGTACGAATAAAATCAGAATCGCGCGAGGGGAATGGGGAACATAGAAATTGAAATTACATTGTAAGTCGAAGTATATGTATTGTAATTTTGATTTAACGTTATCTTTAATTCAATTGCAGACTTCGAGCCGGGTCGATCAAAATTTAATAATGTTCTACAGTTTAACTTTCGTCCGTTTTGCAAATGAATTGTTCCCAGTGACGTGGGTCGAACACATGAAGAATTCAAAGACCCAGCCAGTGCTTATTTTCGGAATTTACACAGCGGCTCTGCGCATCCGTAATCAAAGTTTTTACCGTCTAAACATCCGGCACGGTAACCCGATAATTAATCCAATGCCATCGCCGCACAGACACGATTACTGGGTCAAAGCCAATCCGCTTAGCACAGACATTCTATCGTTTGCGGTATCATGAGCTTAAAAAATGAAATTTATTAATGTGTTTAGCTTTTTATTACTTCATTTCTATGCCAGAAAGAAAAACTTCTTGGACCACAAATAAGAATGTTCAAGATGACCATTTATTTCGCATGTTTTCAGTTAGGATATACAAATCATTCTTTCATTTGAAAATTTTAAATAATAAGCACAATTTATTTGTTGTTTGTGAATAATGAATAAATTAATTAGCTTCACTCGCGAATAACATGATTGGATTTATTCATTATTCTGAATAACATTTGCCCAATACAGACTCGAGCCACGTAACAACGATAAATCTTCATACCCCGAACATGAAGAATTTTCGAAAGGGCTGTATTTACTGGGGTGGATCTAATCGGCCGGATTGATCGATCAAATAGGAGCCGCTTTCCAACAAACAGGAATGCAGGTAACTCGCAGGTGTTCTCATATAAATCTGGCTTTCCTCGAGGGCATTAATTTCGAAAATATGGTGGCTTCCGATGAGTTATCGTTGGCTGTTAATAACATGTACTATAGATTGTACCCTAAATACGCTCTGGAGCACGTACCACACAAATATCTAATTTTGATGATTTAGTTGTGATACAGTAGAAAAGTATGAATATTGTTCACGATTATTAGAAAATAACTTCTTTTACATGCTTCTGGTTTGTCGAGCAGAAAGAAATAAGGCAATCATAGATAATCGCTTTCAACCGGAAAACTTTCACCAATTATTTGTCTAGATAAAATTCCAAATAACAAAGTCCAAAAATAGTGATTGTCTTCGTTAATATTTCGTTTGCTTTTCAACGAAATCGTCCAAAAAGAAGATTGATGATCAATTGTCTATCACAAATAATGCAAAATCAATTACAGAATGCCCTGAAATTAATAAAAACTTGCAAGTCGTAACTAAATATCCGGTAACGAGTACCTTTACCCTATGTTATCGAAAATCCGGATGTGCCGGGACCGATTAGGCTCGTCCTATCCCACCGGTTTACCGCCGAAACGGCCAAATCAATCTGAAATCGAGCGAACCGGTCATAGTTCATCCTCGTTGGCGGATGTCAGAGCGGAGTGAAGATAGCGGGCGTTTTTTCACAAGACCGGCTCAATAAACTTGACTCTTGTGAAAGAGTGGAGCTAGATACCGATTATATCTGATGACACCGCGGCTTTATCGTCCGTTTTGATCCCCGCCACGGTGTGTGTGCGATATTCCTGTTCCTTTCTGATCTCTGATCCCTCTCTGTAGCACGCGCGCATCCTCTTCTCTTCTTTTCTTTTTCCGATGGGAGCATGGGCATCATCGGTAGAACGGATTGCGCAATCAAGAGAGCCAAGAGAGGCTGTGCGCAATCGGCGGGAATTGGAAAATACGACGAGGTGGGAACCGAACGGAAAAACCGGACTTTCTCTTGGGACAAGTTAATCCATGGGCACCCTGGCCACCGACAAATTGTTCAGACCGAAGCCGCCAAAGTCCTCGCATTGTGGGCTTCGCTTGTCTTTTTTTCTGCGTGCAACAAACTGCACATCGGCTTACCAAGACATTGATAATATCGTTAAGACAAGCGCTAAGTACGAGACGTATCCCACCATTGCATACCGGTTCGATTACACTTGGCGCTCGCTCGACAAAATCGTTTCTTCGCGATGCTCAACGTATTTGGGGTTTTATAATTTCATAAAAAATTACATTAATTTAACAGAGAAAAAGAAAGCGAAATTGTTATAGACTAAACAGATTTGACGATGCAGAACCAGAAATTGGAAACGTCACTTCGCGTGCGACCAGCCGCATTGCGAAGCGTTATGTTGCAAATGCATCGTATTTTAAATATAATACATTGTTCGCTTAAAAAGACGTGTAACGTGATGTAAGCATTCCGATTATGGCTGCAATCGACGTCGGAATTATTCAATTTATAGTTACATATAACGCGGTATACGATAGTCGTGTCGAAATGGGTATGTAAAATATTCAAGTGTTTTCAGTTTATCGCGCTTGCGTGCACCAAAGCGAGCAGAATATTATTAAGCGAAACACTAAAAGCGCCTTCGACTTGTTTAATATTGCATCGGTTTACAACGACTGTTCCACGCGGTGTTTCATAATTTATATATTTTACTCGCGCGAAATGCTTTCCACTCCCCGAGAAAGGAAATATTGTTCTCCCTTTTTCTTTTGAATTTTATTTTCTGCAAGCGAATGTGTATGGAGCGTATGGAAAATAATATAAGAAGCTCAGCAGTGCAACGAGTTTTTAGTATCATTAAGTGCACTTTGATGCTCAGCGGCGAGGAAATTTAAAAATATAATACATTTCTTACACTCTGCTGAAATGCAGATCGATTATTCTAATCTTGTTATTTGCAGTTTCGGATATACGTGTGCTTTAACTCTGTTATTAGATCACGTGTACCGTGAGAAACATACCTCTTCATCTGCGCAGATTTCAGTCACATGACTGTATAATTGGAAGCTGTTAATAATGCAATTATAGTTATGTATAGGCAGCAGGATCTATGCAAAACGAGAATGTGATTTTCCTGCGAATACAATTCCTTTCGACCGGTAGATCATTTTAAACACACTATTTACGCTTTCTAAGTATTCAGAGGCACATTGCGTCTCCAGTTACTCTTATTCGCATATTTGTTTTTCTGTGTGCTTGCGTATCGTTGGCTCTCTAAACATTTTGCGTGACTACTATTTTTTGCCGAAGATAATCCAGAGAAGAGAAATCAACTCGTCGATTATAATTCGATGATAAAAAGGAACGGTGTAGAGATGGCAGCAAGGATGATGTAGAAAATGGAGCTAAAATATCGATAACGAGGGAAAAACTTGTTCTTCCACACCATAATACGTGAACATAACCGAAATAACGGATTCAATACACACGAGTAACAAAAGAAGCAACTGCACATTTATCCTATCTGACCATGTTTTCAAGTTACAGCCGCCTTTACTGTGTCAGTGTTCCAAGTCTTCGGTTTACAACGCGGCAGTAGATAACGTTGACATACTCCAGCAACGTATTGGACAGGGTTGTCAACGACTTGGAATTATACCTGTTACTTTCGAGGTGCTCAGAATGTTAATAACAAGAGCATCTTTACATATTCAAGCCGATTTTGATGAAACTTACGTGAGACATAGTTCATCGAAAAATATTTTACACGTGTTTTTTCTTATCGGCAACCGTCCACAACGAAGGGGTGAACGCAGCCCTCAAAGTTGGTCGAACAAATTTTTTTTAAGTCGTGTGATTTTGAATGAGAAGTTCAGTCTTTCAGGGGGTAAAAGATCAATCAAGGCCGCAGTCGTCTTCAAAGGTGCTATTTTTACGTTTACGAGGCGTAATTTGTATTATTCGATAGCACAAAGCTGCGACAGCTACATGCTGTCGAATAATGCAAATTACGCCTCGTAAACGTAAAAATAACACTTTTGAGGGCGCCTGCGGCCTTGATTGATCTTTAATCTAGCGCTTTTGACTACTGAAAAATCCGATCTTTGCATTATCGAGAAACGAGAACATTAAGAACCCTTAAACAATGTATTGCTTGAAGATTGAAGTAAAATGGAACCGCGTTAGAGAAGATTCTTCGCGCGTGTCATGTCCGGTAAACCGTGGGACAGGATGATTAGGACACGGTCGATATAAATCTGTAGCAATCGAACGTGTTCCGGCGCGGCGGTGCTTTCAGCAAATGTTTCCGAGCGCGTAACACACGGTCGCGGAGCGTTTAGGCTTGCCGCGCGGATGTTAAAAAGGGAAGAGAAAAGCGAACGATAAGGCGAGTGTAAATTCATCGATAGACCGGCAGAGCTCGGACTCGTTGAGGCCGCTCGGTGATTCGTTATGTCGTACTTTCCCCTATGTTAGATTTCTCGACGCGGCGAGAAACATAATGCAGTTGGTGGAAAATATGCAAGGAGAACGTGTGCCACAGATAATGCGAGATTAGAATTTTATGACCTGTTCTGTGCACGGCAAAAGGCCACTTTCCACTCGCATTTTCGTAGCCAGCCCGAACACCGGCGCAGCGGTGTTTCGCCGCTATAAATCCGTTCCGGCGCAGATTCATGATACTCGAGGAGCACACACCGCGAAAGGATATTAATAATCCTATGAAAATAAGGCGTATAAATTATCGGCGCAATTAGTAATCGAATCTGGTTACATGACAGAATCGGAGTCCCGGTTAATCCATTTAGGGGGTCGGCCATTACAAATATTTATTGTTCGCCATGAAGAGAAATTTCAGTTCGTTACCGCGCTCTCCGTGTCGGAGCGCAAAGCGCTCTCGCGAACCGGTTGCTGAACGGTTCGAGGGCTCTTATCTTGTCCGCAAAGGAGCAACGCAACCTCCGCCGCGTAAAAATGCGAGATTGTTGTCAAATCTTCGAGCATTCGCATACGAACGCGTCATTAATTTTCCGTTAATCGATTAATTGGGTACCCGGCACAGGTTCACGCCTTTCCGATATATACCCACACTCGCGCACTTTCCACCGAAGATTCTGTAGATAGCGTTAATTGCGAATTCGATCGCGGATGTTCATGCAAATTCGCTTTCTCGATCGTTTGTTTGCGGAACGAGCATCCTGGAAAAATTTAATTACCTTTAGTTTTGGTTTCTTGAGTACATGGTGACTTGCGGTCGTATAGTAACCGCGAGAAATCTAATAAAATAATAATGTATTTCCCACAAACACTCGATCCGACGATTAATACAAGGATCAAAGTATCGAATATCACAGCGTCCAAGGCAGTATCAGTTGCAATTTTGCGCGCGTCATTTTCCCACCAAGTCTCGCAATCTAGAGGGTTAATAAACAAAAAGGAAAACAATACTGTGAAACGACTGTTAATAAATGTACACTGGTTCTTTTAAAACAAAACTATTTTTTATTTCACGGTGCGGGAACTTTACTTTACGAAATCTGCGTTTCACCTCGGAGCGTGACGGATCAGGCTGATTCGCTGTCCAGCAATTGTGTACGCGGTGCGCCTGAAGAAGTTTTCACTCCGAAAATGGTTACCTAGCCTAGTATGCAGTCGCGTCACGAGGCGGGAGGTCGAAATAACTGGTCCCCGTCGATAGAGGGACCTCTCGATTCGAAATTCCCGGGTTCCCCATCAATCGGTGACTCAATCACACGGTCAGGCGGGTCCGAAGAGGTATTTATATCTGGCGGGTCGTACGCCCTCGGCCCGCCATGCCACGGTGCCCTTCCATTTCGGCTATCTTTTATCAATATCTCGACTGGTACAAAAGAAGAATCCGAAGGAGCCAGTGCCCCGGGAGATCGTGTCTCCACGTGGCAATGACAGGAGTACCTGGGCTTGGCCAAGGTTGTGCCAAGACAGGACAGGAAAGCCGCGAGTAAAATCTATCCGGCCGGCAAAGAAATGCTGGCCAGTTGCCAGATAGACAGCCAGACGTTAATCATCCCGCGGGAGGCTCTCGAGAGCAGGAAGAAAGAGAACCGCGACCGGCTAATAAAAGACAAGGGTAACGTAATTCCACCCGCGCTCCAATAATAGCGTTGCCGTTTAACGATGCTTCCGCCGTTGGCGCTTCTATCTTTCGGCCTAAGTATTTTCATCGTCGATGATTTACGGGGATACAAGCGTGTCCGTTCGTTCATTCGTTCGTTCGTCCGTGGTCGAGCTCTGTTTTGGATGGTAACAAGCATAGTACTCTACACCCCGGGTTCGAAAGTAAGAGTCTTCCCGATATGCCTTCGGAAATATTACACTTCTATTACCGACTATTTATGGCCCCAGCTCTGCTCACTGATCCTTCTTCGTTAGCCCCCTTTTTCATCGAGAATAATGAATCGCGAGAGCACACGTACCGTGTAAGCGCACGGTAAATCCTCCGACTGTCTGTCCTCGGGTACCCGAGTCCGATAGAGCGACGATTTTACAGCCAACAACGATTTCCTCTTGAGATAATGAAAATCGACTACGGTGTAACTTGCCTCATTCTAGGCAACTAAGCTTGGTGATTAAGGAAAAATTACGAGAGTAGATTTAAAACAAATTCGTATGAAGGGGACTCTACATTTAAAATTAATTATTTACTTATTTAGATTGAATTATGTATTTAAGTAGACACACGTGAACGGTGGCATTAAAATTTATCAATCAGAAAATAACTAGGAAAGTATTTTAGAAATTAGAAGTAAGTCTCACAAGTCCGTTGATCATTACTAAAATCAGAAGATGACGAGAATATCTTTATGTGGAATTTTGATCAATTCGGTAACTCTTGCTGCAGTTAGTTATTCATTTATGTTGATTGGAACAAGTTTCGTTAGATGTTTCAGAGATGCAGGAAGATTGAAATAGTAATTACTATGATAAACCTTGACTTCCACATTCCTGTTCTATCGAATAAATTGTTTCGATTTTGCGAAATTCTTGCATGTGCTCACGGGACAGCTTATTAATATCCCAGCTAGGAGGCTCTTCTTAACTAAAATAACTGAAAAGAAATTTTGAGATTTTCTACCGAGGAAGCTGTTGAATATTTATAGATAAAGTCCAAGATGTGTGATCATGTTCATTGTGTATTGAATAACTGATTAAGAAATTGGTTCAACCAACTGTGTTCACCAGGCTGATATAAATTATTTTACGATGGATCCAAAAAGTGACAAAAATAAAATAAAATTATAATTATGCTGTAAGCTGAACTGGAGCCATATACAAATGGAAGATCACGCGTGAGACTCAAAAAGTGTCGGCTCGAAAACATTTTTCTGCCGTTACGGTAAAAGCATAGCTAACCAAAACTCGTGAGCTCGAGAACAGTACACTTCGTTTCGCTCTTTCGTGGTGTTTCCTTTTTAACGTGTGCTATCTGTCGATACACCTACTTAGTAGAGACACTACACAAGCCGCTTTGTGAACACAGGTGTTTAGCATAGGTAAACTAGTTCGTACGAGAGGCACCGAACGAGTTTATGAAATAGAGCGCCACGCTGATACGATATGTGAAAAATGGCCGTCCGGGTAGATAAGAGAAATACTAATTTCTGTGTCGGTCGTCAAAAAATTGGCGTGAGCGGGTACAGTTTGAATAAATTACACGTGGCGATTTGCTGCCAGATACAAGCTAACTACGAACGCGTGTATCTAAAAAAAGTTTTTTAGGACAAGACAACCAAGTAATTAGAGAACCATTATCTCTTAACGTTAGAAGATTATATTAATCCAACGTGCGATTCCTATTTTCACGGTGCACCAAACAATTTCTTATATAAACACGGCTAAAAGGTGAAATCGGGAATAATCTTGAAATACAAAATAAATGTTTGGTGTTACGAAAACCTCTTCCTCATCCGTTAGTTTTAAAACTGGTTCATCGACTGAGAAAAAACTGGAATTGTCGAAAGACACATTCAATAAGGAAACCTGACACTTCGTGAGCCAACCGAACATACCTACTTACGTGGATGAAATTTCATTTTCCAACGTTGTGCTCCCAATTTCATCTTTTTAATTTTATGAAACGACTACACGATAGGATACAAAGAATAAATCGCAAGAAAAGTTGCGATATGTTTAAACTTCTCTCCTTAACCATGGTAGAATATAAAAATAAAATCCAATTGGACTTATCGAGCACGAAATCTTTGAAAATAAAAAATGCTGTGCGTTTTACTGCGCGTCAGCTACTTACATGTCGTTTATAAATATTTATTAGCACAACGAAAAGTGTGTATGCAAATCAAGATTACAACTACTGGTTTATTTTTCACTTCCTCTTCCCCCGTTAAATGGCAATTCCGTTTGAGGAATTGATACTTCGGTAATCTTACACAACTTGAAATACCGTTTGCATTTAAATTCCAATCGGAATATCATACTATATGCCGTTCTGCAAAGTCAACCGCAACCGCAATCTGATATTCAGTAGATCGAAGTTACTCAACGGTTAGTCACGTTAAGAAGCATGAGAACACTTCTTACACGGTTCATCAATACCGACGGAAACTCAATTAACGGGATTACATTGTTCCTACACTGTTTCGAGAACGCAAAATATTATTGCACGTTATTCCACTTAAAACTATTACGTAAGAATGAATTTCCTATTAATCAATTTTCACGAATTCAAGTTTTAAATTTTCTTATCTATACTTAGTCTTGTTTATACGCGTATGTTTACATATTTATGTGTCCACACGCGTACCTTTTTGTGAGAAATTAATTCAAGTATTCATAGGTGGCGCTAATAAAATCAAGTAACATGTTTTTATTTTTCTTCCTCGAACTAATGAATATTTTTTACTGAACATTACTCGCACGCACTGCACACAGAAATAGAAAACTAGTTTGTGTTGTTGGCTTTGGTCTCTTCGAGTCCTGAACTCTTCCTTGAACTCTCACTTCCAAATTACACGATTTAAGTAATTCTTGATCCGTGATACTGGCTGTACCCCTTCGTCGCGATACCAAAACAGATTTTTTTGCACACTGATATTTTTTACCCAAAAAATAACTTTCCTATAGATAATATTTTTCCAAATTTTATGTTTTAACCCCTTGCCGTATCATTTTCTTTACAGTTACAGTGATTAAAACGTCTTTATGATTTTCTGAAGAAAATTTATAATTTTTGTATGGCTACATTTATTCCAATGCTTAAATATTGATTATTAGACTGCGGATCTTTATGCATTTAGAAACTCAATACTGTTGGAGAATTTAAAAAATTGAAGATGTCGATGTATGATCTCTCCTCTTTTTAAATCATTAAGGGGAGAAAAAACATTCAATGTAGTTTCTATTTCTTGCAATCGATGCAGACAATTTTTATTTTGCATAAAGATTTTTATTTCATTTAAAAAGAAAGGCGCAACATTCGTATTTGTTAGACTTTGTTCAAAATCTAGTAGACTCGTTAAAATACGGCAAGGAGTTAAAAAAAGAGTATGATATATATGACTTGTGTGGTCAAGAAGAAAATCTGCCGTGTGTGGGTGGTAGGGAGCCGCGACACGTGTGCACACGTGTGAACGTGGCGTTCATGTGCGTCCCGTGGCCGAAGCATGCGCGCACCTTGACGAAACCTTACGGTGTTAGGTTATTTTACGTAACGCGTCGGCGGCGGGGCGTGTTTCTCCTGATAAATTCCATAACGATACCGGCATGCGATAATTACGATTCGACAACGGGAGAGAGATCAATCGATCGGCCGTCGAATGAGTTTTGATTAACCCGGCTCTCGTACTCGGCCGACCAGGAGCAAGAGCGAGATCGATAGATCGATATCGCGTTTTTCTTTCGACCCGGTATCCAGAAGAAAAGTCGGCCGTGCCATTATCGACCTGACAGAAAGAACTTTTATACGAACACGTAGTATTATGCGGAGGCAAGTGCTCGATAAATTATACAGTGATGAACTTTTTTTAGTGATTAAGGAAATTGGATCGAACGGCAGGAACGGGAGTATAATTTCTTGCTGCACGCCGAGAGGCCCGAAAGCAAATAGATCATTATTTATGAATTTCGAACCGTACTGTCTGATATATGAGCAATTAGATTCTTATTAAGCTCTTATTCGTTCTGAGAGGAAACGAAATCGGATTTAAATTAAACGATCGTATAGTATTCAATCATCGTTAATTCTCGTCGGGCGAATTAATTTCGAGGCGATGTACGATTAAGAATTTTTCAAGGGGAATTGTCGAGTTCGAAGGAGGTAGTCGAGAATTATTATTTCACTTTATGACGACGATGTAGTGAAATATTTTTATCGTATGTCCTCCGGCATCGTGGTAAATATATGACAAACCACGGGAGGGAAGATCGTGGTTTTTTCTGACCACAGTAAAGTCAATGAAAGTACAACTGACTTACATCGAAACCACAGAACGAATTGTCAACGGGTGTTCTTACATGTAACCCCACGCGTTGGTCTCTGACAGAAATACTCAAAGTACATCGGAGAAAACTTAATACGAGCCTTGACGGAGTACAAAACATTCATGAACTTATACAAATTTTGTACGGTATAAAAATGTATTCTTTTGATTGTGAATCACATTATCGCGATAATAAACTGCACATCTTCTATTTAACAATTTCTCAATCATCTATTTTACAAATTCCTATTTACATGGTCAACATTAAGATCACTCTACTTCGAAATACATTTTCCAGCGTAAATATTCGAATCGATCAGCAAATTCCAGCGAAATTCGATGAGCCGCTGCAATGGCGGGCCTTCGTTCGAGCGAAATGTCGGAAATTATACAACTTATTTGCTTAAACGACGCGCTTCACGTGAAAATTGAATCCCGCGACAGAAAGTCGAAACGAAATTGAAATTATCCAAAGTTACGAGACGTTACCGATTTCGTTTGCTAAAATCGAATCAGAAGGAAACCGTGAAACGTTTGTTAACATTCCTGTTCCTGAATGTTCGCGGAGTCAAGGCCGGTACCTTAACTGTAAAACCGGCTCCGGGAGATGCAACTTGACTCGACAGGGGACCAGCATTTATCCACCAAGTAATTTATAAGTATCAATTTCCGGACCGAAAGAGTTGCCTCAAATGCGGTCGACGAAAAATGTTCGAACGGATTGCAATGATCAGCCGAATTTTCATTTTAAGAGTCTGATTTCGTGGAACGAAAGGAATTCACCCTTTATGAAGAAACTTGTTCGATATTTTACAACGTTTGAAAATTAAGAGCGGTTTCTTAATGTATTCATGATCGAAATGAAATAATAAATTACAATATTGCTTGAAAAAGTTCTTCAACAGATAAAAAATTTACTACATGAAGTAATGTCTCTCCCACAACTGATAGAGAATAATTAAAAAAGAAATGTTTGCATTTCATATATGTGATGATGACCTAGGTAGTCGCGCGTTATCTGATAGTACGATAATAACTCGAACAAACTACTACCGCGATATCGCAATACTAGTAAATACAATTTTGTGCTATGCTCGCGGTATCATTATCGCACTAGTCGATTAAAATGATTCCAAAGTGTTTCGAGCATGGAAATCATTACTAAGTACATACTACTGTTTTTATAAAATTCCTGAAACTGCTACCTTTGACTTTTCTATTTATTCCCAGACTCGACACATCAAAAACCAAAATAAAAATCTCATATTGGTACCTTCCCCCTTTCCTATGAGAAATGGTCGGAACCCATTTGGGCACCCCGCGCGACATAATTGACTACATATTCCCGACGAAGTATCGCGGATCCGAAGAAATTCAGCCGTTATTCAGGAGCACGGGATATTATACGTAGGTCACGACTGGTTCGTGCGTCGGCATCGAAGCAATTATGAAAACGAGGGGGTCGCAAAAGTGAAAAGCCCGAGTGCGATATACAACTGGCTCCCTGCGGTGGATGAGCCCCGCGAACAATATTTTCCAGGAACTCCCTATTTATTCTTATCGATCCATAAGGAAAATATAAGGGAATTACTGATTCGCTTAAACCCACCCCCTTGGATTTATGATCGCTTACGCTCGACGGGGGCTTAATGCCGTCTAGACCGGACGGGTCGCGAGTATATTCGTCAAGTAGAATCGCCTATTACGTCCCTCGGAATCGGCATGCGTTTAGGAAAACTGCCTCCAGGACAATGTTGAAATGGTTTGGTGGGGAACCTTGAGGAGGGACGAGGGGGGTAATACAGGGGCTTGGTAAGAGCACCGGATAGGGAGTAGGGGACGCGAAAAGTTGGGGGTGGTTTGGCAAAGATTCAAACAGTGATTGCAAGGACCTGTCTCAGCAGAGCGCGTCCGGAATATTTCTCCTTACTTTTCTCTGTGTCTGTACCTTTGTTCTTCTTTGCCAACTTCTCTCTATCTACCTTTCGCCCCTTCTCAAACCCTCCGGTATACCCCGACTACCCCCTAACCTAGGGTGCGCTCTCCTTTTCCCCTTGCGCCGAGCCGCGCCGAGCCGCGCCGTCCGGCCTTCTGCTGTCCTCGTTTTTTACAATCTATTCTCACTGGAGAAGGACTCAAGAGCGTATTGACAGAGAGACGGTGATATATTCGGTGACGATTTATATCGCGGAAAAAACGCGAGCGCGGCGATATTCTCATATATTAGAATCCCCGCGAAAAAGTCCGACGAACACCCCTCCGCCTGTATTCGCGCGGTTTTTTAAGAAATTGGCGATAAGCGATGCGGCTCGAGGATTTACGAGGAATCGATAATGGAGGCGGTCTATTTTTTCAGAACGATTTCTTTTAGAAATAACACTCGGAAAAGGAAATAACGATTTGCTTATACTAATTTCAATAGGCAAGCAGCTTAACCCTACCGTTTCAGATTTCTCCACGGCGGAGCAGGGGAATTCGCGTCGAAAGCGGAAGAAGATTTTTCGGTCTCGCTTCATAGAAGTGTTGAGCAACGTTTCGAGTCCGCCACGAACCTGAGTTATTTACATTCGAAAAGATATGTATGTATACGTTTGTACCTACATATTGCACGCGCCGCGTTATAAATTCCCGCATAGCCTGCGGAGAGGAAAACGTAAAAAGATTAAGCAGTCTGCGAGACACAGCGTTCGCGAGTTCGGCGTTGCAGAGCTAGTCGCTATCACTTTACCGTGTCGCGGTTATATTTATTTCGAAGTTTCCCATCTGCCCGTGGTAGACCCTGACAAATGCTGATATCTTTAGTGTGCATTATTTCGCACTTTACAGAACTGATAACGGTGACTTAACGCTATAAATTCTATTCTCCTTGCAATTTCGTGGCCACGGAATGGGGGCCACGGTGACGACGAGGGAACCTTTGCGCAGGGATATACGGACACCGCTTAGGTGAATTTATCAGGTTTCTTATTCTACAGTTTCCCTGGTACAGAATACAATTTGACGGGAGTGTTTCAGGGATATCTTTCGAGAAAGCCAAAGGAATGAACCGGTGATTTCATCTCGCGCACCGATGACTATTGGTCTGTGAGGTCCCAGATGCCTCGGCACCAGAGAAGTACAGTTCTGGATCCGCCTAATCCCCACCCTGACGATCAGCTGATCAAGCTTGGCGAACGTCTGGTACCAAATTAGAATTACGATATTAGATTAGAATTAGTGTGTTCTAATTAATTCGCTCATGTTGTACCACGATTTCTGAAACAATGGAAACGTTATAGGACAATCGACGGGGTCATCTTTTTTAGAGCCGGCCGAAGGAATACTCGAAATTTACTTCTCCGGTACCGGTACAATGTAAGGCGAGGATAAAAAGTAATGACGGGGGATACGAAAAAGAAAGATTGCGCGGAGAAAGGAAGAGAGAGACAGAAAGAGAGCGTGAAAGGATCATTGGGCGTGTCCAGACAGATCGAATCGAGAACCCGCTACTTTATTAAGGCGGCGAGGTCAATGCTGGAACACCAGCCACGATAAAGACGGGACATTCCGTTTCTTACTCGAACTTAAAGTTGTATGACGCGAGACTGAACGAAACTTTCACGTGCTAGCCCACGACATTTCTACGAACTTTCATATAGTGCTCATCGCGATTCTCCTGTAAACGTTACTCCATTTAAACTCGTGCTACAATTCAAACAGAAGGGATTTCTTGGGCTTATGTACAGTCGATGCAGAAAGTATTTCAACGCTACATTTCACATCCCCGACAAATTTTGGACATTTAAACAGCGATAAGAATCCTCTAATTTCTTATGGAAAATGTTGCACGACACGAAGCGTCTACAAAAATGTTGAAAACAATTTTTGCGATCAGACTCAGCCCGAAATTAGCAGATTTATTCTCCACCGAGCGGTTAAAGAAAAACGGGAAAAAAAACGCCGGACAATATCCACGTGGTGGGGTGATTTCGGTTCGCGGCTCCAATTTTAGCCGGTCGATCGCTTTATAATTCACAATAACGAGACAAGGAGTTCCACGCGCGCGACAGAATCGATGGAGAAAAATGTTAAGGTCGAGGGAACATGGAAAATGTGAAATCCACGCGGATTCGACGCGCGATTTATACTTGCGTGCGGTGATTTCGTGACACGAGTTTCGCGATTTATGAATAGTGGGTCTGCGCTATCTGCTCGCGATGCTAATCAAACACCGCGATCTACATAATTTGTTTAGGATCGATCATAAATCTTCGCGCGAACCAGCAGCTTATCTCGATTTCGGCTGATTCAGTCAAATTTGTATGACTCTATTTCTGCGTATCTGAGGCAGATTAGCTCGAGCGATCTTACGACACCGGAGCACAGATTCGGGAAACACTAACTTTGTTCAAGCTCAATTTCGTTCAATTTTGTTTAGATATTGCAAACTATACTACAAGAAACGCGAGTAAAATGATGAAACCGATTAAGAATATGCAAATAAAGCTTCAAACTGCAAATCTTGGTTACTGATATTGTCATCAGTCACCGACACGTGTTGGGACGTGTTAAATTAATGGAATACATTTTCCCGGGGAGATCATCGATCATTTCGACAAATAGATTAAAGTAACATCGACAGCGAGAGTATTAGACGCATTCACTTACGACGGCGCGCTTGAGAACAATTTATTAAGACAGCTCATACGGACGTTCGAAATAAAGAATTAACTCCTTTTGCTACAACGATTAGATCCTGTCACGAATAATTTGTGAAAATTTCGAAACTCGCTTTCTCAGGTCGTGAATCGGTAGAACAATAAATTATCGTTTCCGTGGATCGACTAAAGTGAAAAAGAACAGGGTAGCGCGATAATTATCCGCTGATACGAAAATTGTCGACCGTGTCACAAATATCACGAAAGTCTGAAATTCGTTTCAAAAGCACCGGCCAACGTAGAACCCAGGGGACCACCTGCTAAAGGAAGCCTGATTTATTACCTGTGCCCCCAGAAAACTCATTTTCTTCCCTTTCGGCCGACCCTTTTAATGCTTCGAGGCCATAAACTCCTGTCGAGGAATTCTTCTACGCTCGCGGAGAAAGCAGGAATATTTGGAAACATAATACATAATGTTAGCATACTTGCACGCTAAAAAGACGAATGCAAAGACTTGTGTAGCCAATGTAAATCAACTTGGAAAACAACCTCTATTCACAAGGCGATTTATAAAAATTATTCGGTGACGACGTGGAACATTAGGTTGGATGGAAAGTTCTGTCGTATTTTAAATAAGCAGGTGATTTTACTTGTAAATCGAAAACACATGTTTCAATAAGTTGGCAACAAGTTGTTACAAGTAATGGAAATGATATCATTGAATAATAGTAAATATAATTAAAATACGACAGAACTTTCCCTCGAACCTAATACATTGCAACCTAACATATTACAATGCAGGTTAATTTTGGTTACCTAACAGCGTTCTAGGAAGAGCGAAGCAAATTTACAGTTTCCCATAATCTCCGAGCTGAATAGTTTATGTCGCAGAGTTGGGCCACCAATGGGAGCCGAAATTGAAGGGACTACTTTATGACTCTACCGTGTACCTCTTCTACCAAGAACATTCCAAACAAGTATGCCGGGAGCGTAAATGAAGAAATAAGATGCGATGACGCACGAGTATAGAGGACCGTTAGGAACAACAAACACCTCCACGAAGAAGGCGCGAGGAAGTCGCACGTTTCAAGTGAAATTAATAAAACGGCTGGCTTCCGGAAGAACACGCCCGTTGGGCGCCAGGAAGTCGTGACACGGCCCTGTCGGCCCATGTGGTGCACGCACTCATACATGTGTATGCCAATACAGTGAATTGTTGTTCTTTTTTTTCAAGGTATATTTTGGAAATTTTTTCACAAATTAAATTGTACAACTTCATGAATATTTATACACACTTTATAGTGGAATAACGTTTTTAAATTGTTGCTTTTTTTATATTGATATAAACATTTTTACGAACAGGCCTGTCATAATGAAAGTGGACCGTTACTGGCAATGAGGCACTTAATAGCTCAAAAATGTAGAATTAAACGCGGTAATAATTTGTGACTGCAATCATACTACAATCTATAATTACTATCTATATCTATATATATTATAATCATACTACATCATGCTACCAAAGGTATAAATATGTAAATAGGAAACGTTCGAACGTCAACCGGATAAGAATAAGCATTTCCACAGGAAGTTGCTTCCGAGTCTTCAAATAGGGCAGAGACGCGGTCCAAATAATTTATTAAAGTATTCCATTCATTTCTGAATCTGATAGATTTCCTCTATACGCGAAAACATTGATTTGCCATTCAATTCTTTCGAAATTACTAGTTTTCAACTACGAAATTTGTCTACAAATGAAAATGTGTAGTACGTAACTGCACTGGAAAACATCCGTTCCGTTCTGCACAGTGAAACACGTAATATAGCTTAACAAAGAGCAGAAAGCTCTACGAAGAAACCGAGCGCAACGGAATTTTTGTACGCGCCGCGCGGCAATCAATACATCGGGCTTCCTATTATGCAGAAAATACGTTCTACTTTCGCGAAGAATTTACGAGAGCAACAATTACGCGAACGATCCCTACGGCCTTGAAGGGACCTATGAAAGCGGGCACTGTATTTCCTAGTCGAATCAAATCTCTTCGCCAGAAGAAAGGAAAGTCCAACACCTGGCGCCTTGCTCGGCTAGCTTGACCCAACTTAACCTGACTCAAATCTTTCATTGGGATCCGCATCTTTCCACAAAAGAAAGCGTTTCGCGGAGAGGCCCTTTGCAACGGAAAAAGGCCCAACGCCGACAGCTGCCTCCGGTGGCCATATTGTGAAAGCGGAGAAGATTGTCCGAAAACGCACTTACCCTGCCCTAATTGACCGCTGTCGATCAGACCAACCGCTCGAGGTGTTCTCGTGCCGAGATCGAAATCAAGTACCACCGGCAAACAATTATCCTTGGCAAATCTTCGTCGTTTTTAAATGCACTTGTTCTCGCGCGGTGTAATTGCGTCGATTACAGTCGTCGACAATGTCTTTGCGGTTTTTTATTTCTTTATTTCAAACATCTTGCATGCACCGGTGCATCCACAAAAAAACTAAGGTCATAGGGCGTTAGGACATATTACGACATACGACTTTTTCCTCTATCTTTTTCTTTTTCTATTTTTACTGAAATAAGAACAGTAACTAAACAAAAAATTATGCCATAATCTAATGATAAATACAAGCTTCGGGAAATTTATTATCTATCAATTCCATGAGAAATACGGGGAACAGTTCATCAGCATTTTAAAGCAGTTTTTAATTTGCAAACGTACGTCTAAAGTAAATCATTTAATATGCACACGTGACAGACAGTGTGAGTAAATTTGTAAAGAACTGCTTCCAGCCATTTAGCAATTTTCGATATTCTTAAAGAGGACTGGTAATGAAGCGTAATTAGCAGTAATGCTAATATTAACAAACTTGTTAAATTTAGATTAGGTAAGGTTAGATAACTGAAGCAAATCAGTGACAGAGAGAATCTAGTTCGTCCACCTCGATTGAAAAATACAAAGTACGAAAGTAATAACAAACGTTCAAGTAAAAATGTTAATACTAGCTTCATACATACAGAGAAAAGTGAAATAACAATATTTACAGCTGCAGTACCGTTTTATACACCAAGGTCGAGCCTCTGTATGTTATTAAAACAGCCTTTATACAAAGTCAATAAGTCAGGGTTTAAAAGACATTAGCGAAAAAATACACGGCCTTGGATGCCAATTTATGACCGACAGTTTCGCACAATTGCTCGTGGCAGTGTCAATGGTAAAAACAATTCGAACCTTTTAGAAATATAGAAAACACAATTAGTGTTTGTAACTGTTTTATACGTGCGAAGTATTTTATACATCTCCGGTCATTATCATATACTGTGAATTATCGATCGATCGCGTTCAAGGTACCATTACGTATAGATTTTCATTATTGATTTAACGTTTCACAAGATCTTGATTTATCAGTCGATCAGCGGACGTCACGCGCGGATAAGATAACGTTCCAAATCCTCTTCTCGAATGATTAAATCATTGCTCAAAGACAATTCACGATACCTTTCCATAAATCACCGTGTGGCGAGGTTATCTGACAATGACACCGTTGGCTTGTCAATTTCTGGATGAACTTTAACTCGGTGGCCAACTGAATTCTTGCAAAGGAAAGCCCGCGGGATAATTGAACTGTACTGCATGTTTAACTAGCGCAAACAATTAATTTAGAAGCAGAATAAATATTGAAACACTGAAATGATTAATGTCAACGTAAGATCACGTGAATACATATCTGTTTAGACGAGTGGAGCGAAAAGAGTTGAAATTTCAAGTTAAATTAGTTTGTTCAGTTTGTTACAGTGATTATCGGCGAGAAATTAATGTGATTAGTACTATTGATTGGGGTAAATCGTTTTTAAGATACGTGAGCTGTATTCTACAATTCGAACACATATTTTATGAGAGTTTAATTAATATTTAGTTTAATTAGTACTTAATTTCAGCAGGTAACCATTTTATAGAATAAAAATACTGCTGGATTATTTTCAGATTATTAAAATAATTCAGAAAAGATATAAATGTCTTCATTCATGCAACCGTACTTACCGAATGATTTTTCTTCTATTATTGGGATGTAGCCTCTTGGCCATTTCGGGATCGACCTCCGTCAACTTCTTGTGAAGATCCTCGTTACTTTGCTCGATAGTCCGATCCCATTCGATTTTCACTCTTTTATTGTTCCCGGCATCGCACGTCTCTTTGATGCACGAACTATCCGTCGAATCGTCAACTGTTTCCGGATCGTCCATCAGAATATTCCACAGAAGAGCCTCAATGTAATAATTGGTCCCGCCGACAATGATCGGAAGCTTTTTCTTGGCCAGCAGGTCGTCTATCTAAATTGGTCAAAGCAGATGGACATTCGAGGGAGGCTCAAGCAGGGTTGCGAATCGCGGACTAACCCTAACCCAAACCCGGTTAACAGAGGAAGGTTTCTGTAACCCATACTAACCCGGAGAGAGCGGGTTTGAGGGCCTAGAGAGAGTAGGTTCATCCGCTCGGAGCGGGTTACTAGTTACAAGTCACATAAGAGAGATGCTCTAGACTCTAGACAGTTTACTCAAGAGATATACGAATATACTTGTATTACGAAAAAAAGAGATCTCTATTGTATTGCAGTTTTCCTTTCCCCTTTAGGGAAATTCGACTAAAATAAAATAAAATAATCTAAAAATATATCTATTGATATTTTGGTATCGTACACATATATATTTTTTAAGCAAAGATACTTTTAATATTTAAATAAAAATAAATTTTTAAAATATACCACGTTTTTAAGACGGACTAAAAAGTATAAAATAATTTTTCCTAGCTCCATATAGATAGACCTGAAAATTTGTGATTGTGAATTTTGAATAGCTTTGAAAATACTTGTAAGATTTAAAACGAAAACCGTGGGGCGCATGCAATAGATAATTGATGCATGAATAGTTCACCTAAATCACTAACTATTTTATTGCACTGCAAATGATATGAACTGTTGTGTGAGTTTTCTCAACGGCAGCTACTATCTACACTCCTTACGATTATCTTGCGCCCCACGTTTTCCGTTTTAAATCTTACAAGTATTTTCATAGCTATTAAAAGTTTTCAGGGCTATCTGTATGGGGTTAGGAATCTGAATGGGGCTAGGAAAAATTATTTTATACTTTTTAGTTCGGCTTAAAAACGTGGTATTTTTAAAAAATTTATTTTTATTTAAATAAGTGTTTGACTCACTGCTTCCGAGGCAGTACAGACGCAGAGCCATGCGTTTGTCGACCCACTGCTTCAGAATACTTTTCGGACTACTGTTTGTTTGAATTTTTCGAAATATTAAAAAATTGTTGGTTTTACAGATATGTGAAATAAAGCGTCAACATTTTTTCCATGAAATTATAATAGCTGAACTAGCAAACCGAGGAAAATGAGTTTTTAGGAGTTTATAGTGAAAACATAAGAATATCTACTCAACAAATTTATTCATTTCTACTCAACATTTATTCTTCATATTAAGAATATTTCAAGAAATACAGAGAAATTTAAAACTAAAGACATCGGTGATATAAATGATTTGAAAAACTAAATAAGTAACAAATGAACAATTTTTAATTTTATTTTAAGACAAGAAAATTTAAAGAATTAATTAAAAGATGATTACAAAAAATATATTTGTTACGATAGTTATCAGTAGATAGGAATAATTTTTTAATGAATTTTAGTGAAAATTTCATCTCGATATCTTTTATGGTTCAAAAGTTATAGTAAAATGCCAGATTGAGACTAGTCTCTTCCCCTTGCCCTTCCGCAACGCCGTTCCCCCACCATTGCGCCTCGGGTCGACGCAAGCCCGAGACGCACGTCGGCTCTTCGCGCAGCGGTCAAAATGTCCCGAGTGGATTTCGGCTGATTTCGCTATTGCCAAACATACCGTTTTTTCTACATAGGAAAACTGCGATCCCCGTATCCAGGAGTGGGAGAAAACTCACTAGGGAACTAGCGTTCTAGAATGTTCCATAAAGTACTTGAACCCCTCTACACCTCCTCTACACCGCCTTACACCCCTCTACACCGCACTACACCCCGGGAGATGCCTATGCTAAAGCCTGCGACCGTGGCTTGCTGTGGATCTATTTAACGGTTCATTTTACAGGATTTTTTTAAACGCAGTTCTCTTTATAAAACCTTAACCCTTGAGAAAGTGGAAGCCGAAAATTTTTAAGACCTTTAAAAAAAGCACATATATGGAATATCCTACAAAATAATCTACAATTAAAAAGAAATAAGTTCCGCAAGTTAAAAAAAACACATTTTTCGCTAATAAAGTAGATAGGATTAATTTTTTAATGATTTTTAGTGGAAATTTCATCCCGATATCTCTTATGGTTGTAGAGTTATAGTAAAATGTTACGATCCAGCAGCCCATTGTATTCTTCGACCGTCCGAGATTGTATATCGCCGTACAACGTTCACTTCAAATAATTTTAATTCTGTCAATTTTCAAATGTCCATCTTTTTAAAAAGAGGTCCGTAAAGGGGACACTTGGAGCTATATCCCCATTTTTTTAATTTTGTGAAAAGTGAGCCGAGATACAGAAGACTTCTGTAACCCGGTTAACCCGGTTAGGCGGGTTAAAGAAGTCTTCTCTAATCCGGTTAGGCGGGTTAGGATGGGTTTTGTAACCCGAACCGGGTTCGGGTTAGGATTCGCAACCCTGGGCTCAAGGCGACGCACGGGAGCGACGATCGCTATTAAAGACCGTGTCTAATTATTAATTTCATGGTCTTGCGGGTGGAATTTTGCTGCTTCGTTCTAGGAATTAATTTTACGAAAACAGTCGATTCGCAGCAAACGAAATCGTGTTTGTCGCAACGGACCAGAAGCGAGTAAGCGGTCATCTGATAAACAATTATAAGCACCATAAAATAAAACCATAGGTAACAAACACATAGGTTATTTCTTATTCTTTGTTTACCATTTTAACTTTCCTTTTGATAGTGTTAAGTTAGATGCTTGATTTTGTACAATCGAAAATATTTCATAGCGGTAAACACAAGGCTGGGTAAAATGCGAAAGGAGAAAAAATTACAATGGGTAGAGTCATATCCCGGAATTGCGTCACGGTAAAGTCAGGAGTCAGAGGGTCTACGACGTCTAGCATGTGATGCGGCGCCATTTTCCTCTCTTCTTTCGTTACTTTGGCTGTGACGATGTCGAGGCTCTTGTACAGCTGCGATAAAGAAACAGAGAAATACAATGTAATGTAATAATTTATGAAAAAAGAATTAAAAATCTATAAAATCACACTGAACGAACCTTATCCTCCTATACTAACTATACCATGAATCACTGCATAAGAAGCAGACATTCAAACGTTATTTAATAATGTAATGTGCATCTGGTTTCTTCGAACCACTTTTTCGTCCCGCGAGATTCATTCATGATTGAATTTATGATAATTATTTTCTCCGTTGCGTAATTCCGTGTGCCATTAATACACAATGATTGGCAACGCATTACAGATGCGCCTAAAATTGCAGTCGGACATTTGCCGAACGATAGCACGGCAAAACATAACGATCGGCGATCAATAAGTTTTTTCTGGGGTCATTAATCGTTCGCAGCCACGCGTATTCAGTTATGCGAATACAGTCGCATTTCGGCAACGTAAGAAATCGTCTGTTTGTTCTCGCTGATCGTGGAATGAAGTCGAAGATGTAGAAAGTTGGACCAGGAAATATCAAACGGTCGGTGCCGTGCTAGTTATCAGCGTTGTCAAGCCCCCATTCTGTCAAGTCGTTTCATTCTAACCCTTGATAAGTGTCACTGCCAGTCCAGGAAGTCAACGGAAGGAAATCGCAGGAAGTGGTTAACAGGCGGATTTTTCTTATCTTTCGATGAGAAGACTTTTGACATTCTCGTGGCCAGTGGTGATCGCTTTCTACAATATTTCTATGACTCCCGTGCAGAAAATACCGGCAGCAAAATAGGTAAACTCGTTTCTGCGTGAAACGCTGAATATTTTCGATGATATAATCGGTGCAATGCAATTCTCATTCCATTTCAATGACTACTATCAGCGGCATAGTTCGAGATATTACATAAGACCTGCAACGGGAAAATATCCGGGCGAATGGTGAACGTTAATCACCAAATTTTGGGGATTACTAAGAATTTTAATTAATGTTAAGAACTACGTTGCTTAATGGCTTCTTGCATCAAGACATTAACGGAAGAACTTAATATGAATCTTAAATTGGCGAAAGAAGCAATTAATTGGATGCTTAAATTATCTTGAAGTATCCTGTATCTCGAATACACAAATTTCCTCCGGCCACATTGATCACTTTCACAGTTAACAAAGTTGACCACACGCAATAATTAGTCTCCAGACACGAGCGGCATTATTTATTCACGAAACAAGACAGGTGGCAACACTAACGAAGTATAGAACGCAGTATATATTTATTCTTGCACGTAATATTTCATTACGGATATTATAAATCAACCATAATACATATTTATTGTAAAAATATTTGTTCCTTTGGCAGACTATCTTCTGACGAACAATCTCAGTGCATCACGAAAATCTTGCACTTCATATTACCGATGTTCCGTTAAGTTACGCTATCACTGAACTAACAAACAGGTTTTCAGCGTTACGGTTCGCGCTGAGGTAACTTGAATGGCCACGTCTTCAACCTTAATTAACCTTTTTTATCATCGTCCCGCTGAACGATTCGCTTCAGAACCCCTTCGAACAGAAACACGAACAAAAGTTTCATTCAAAGGCCAGAATAAAAATTTCAATGGTTATCAACATTCAAAGAATCGTAATTCTTATATTCTTTCCAGTCTGTTTTTCTTAAGCAGCGAACAGTTTAGTGATAAATTTCTTTTAATTTAGACAATATATGTATATCTATCATTATTACGAGATAGCCAAAATCAAGGTCAATCTAGTGACCTATGATATCGTGAACTTCGAATGACTTCGAGTAAGAAATGAAGTCATAGCGATATATTTATAAATTAGCAAAAAAGAGCTATTATAATAAATGGTCGAAACGGTGCCAATCAACTGCGGTCACGAATAAATAAACGATTCTTCGGACGTTGATTTATGAATCGAAAGTTATGATTCTGAGAGCTTACTAACTGATAATGAACGAGATAAGTATGTCGTAAAATTCAAATGTAAAAATGCATTATGTAAAAAACAAAATAAATAACAAAAATGTCTATGTATTCTTAATCACAAAGGAATTTTTATCTGCAATTAATTTCTCCATCCGCAATTCATAAAAATATGCATTCGCATAGACTATCTTTTTCGCGTTCAAGGTCACACGAAGGTCTCGATACGACAGGTCGTTGAATTGGTCTTGATATTCTCTATCACTCCATGATGATAAAAATACAGAGTCCCGTGAAAAAAACATCGATGTAATTTATTTCTCATATTTGCCCCCTGAAATCGAATTTGATATTTTTATAAAAATAAAAGCATAAAAGAGATAGTTAACTTCAATTTCAGCAGCTGTTATATTCAAGTTTTTGCAGGTCAGTCTCTAAAAAAAACAATAAATTTGCATACCGACACGCAACCTGCTAAATCTACGAGAAATTAAAATGTCACTGCGACACGTTACTTTCGCCGAGATAACATTTTAAAAATACCATAACGTCGATTTTCCTCTCTGAAGTACATAATAAGTTTCTCGAAGGTACAATTGGAAATCGAAACGACGAAGAACGGGGCGATTTAAAAACAGGAAACACTAAAAAGCGAAACAACGTGACGGTGCAGCGTAGCAAAGTAAGTTCTCCGGGATTCTCGGAGACGTTGTAAACATTTTCGTATTTAGAAATAGAGCTGATGGATGGATACACAAGGAACTCTTTCCGCCAGTAGTTTATTTACACTTACGGATGCTGCTTCGGCCGAAAACGGAATGATAAAACAAACGAAAAAAGAAAGTGGATGAGTTCAAGTAGCACGTGGAGCAAGTATCAGCAAAGTTCAAGGAGAGAAATCGAAACGCGGTCGTTACATGTCAATAACGAAATTTGTAATTGTGCTATCGCGAGCTCTGAATCGATATCGCCATGTCGCAACCAATCGAACGGTCGTTTATTCGCATGGCGTTTAATCAACGGTTATTAATCGCCTAATTATGATCGTAAAACGCGCATCAAACTTCTTTCATAGGCGCCATTATCGATTTGTAAACTCATTAACTGCCGACGGTTGAAACCAGATTGTCGTACGTCATACGGTATCAGAAACACCCCGAGGGATAAGATCATTCTTAAAAATGGAAATTGCAAAATTTTTGTTTCGAAAAGCGAACGTTTAAAAACATTTGCATTAGACAGAGGCGTAGACAGCGGATTTTATGCATTTATGACAAAAATGAATAGGTGCAATTTAAAACAGTGAAAATATTAGAAGAATTTAAGAATAATGTCACATTATGTTCAACCTATTAAATATATTGTTGGATATTTCGTATATTTTCTTCATGCAAGAAAGTATTAACGCAGTACGAAACTACGGAGGTTCAGAAGTAGGAAAGACTACTTTGTTGCAAAGCGTCCACCGATATTCGGCCAACGGCTCCTAAGTATGTATGTATTCATTCGTTGTGAACGACTCGCACAGTAAAGACGTTCTTTTTAGTAGCGCATCTCTTTTAAAATGAAGTGAACTTTATATAGTAAAAGTTGTAATCATTTATAAATCTAGGACCATAAATCCAGTACATATTAACAAAGAAAATTAATTTCTATTACACTCCTTTCTGTTGCAATGTAGGTAGAAAACTTTTACTTTGCATAAAGATTCGCTGACAGTTCTGGGCAACTCTAAATGGCGAATTTCGTATGATTTGGGATCCTGTTGATCTAGACCAGTGGTTCTTAACCTTTTTTGAAGTCAGGGAACACTTTTGATTATATGAAAAATTTGCGGAACACCAAAATTAATGATCAAAAAAACAAATAAAAACATCCCGCGTAGAAATAAATATATTTTAGAAAATATATTATTGAATATATTTAATATATTTCGCGGAATTTCGCGGAACACTTGCAAGAAGCTCGCGGAACACCGGTTAAGAACCACTGACCTAGACGTTCGGCGTTCACCACCGGCGAATATTATATAATTTCCAGACGAAAAATGTCGGAGATACATGATTAATGGCATAACGACCCAGATGTCGAAATCTACGTCTCACTCAGCGATACGGGCCGAAAGCATCGCTGGTCTTTCACTGGTTCATCATTCTGCAGGAGATTCGTCAACGAGGCGATTCTGCGGAGATGACCGGGTAGATCTCGCGCGCCGCATCCGTTCTCTAGAAATCCAGACGGACCCAATTCGACTGACCACAAATAAACGACAGAACCAGGCTGGATTGGGTTCCTAGACTCCAAGGTCCCCGGGTTAGATGGCAAACCAGGAGAGGATGCACAAAGAGTCAAAACATCGCTTCGACCCCACAAAATCATTACTGCCTGTTTATTTCATTCATAGACGCGATGCATGAATAGCAAAATTAAGTATATGAAATTCTGAAATTAAGTAATGAAATTAAGTATATGAAAAATTGAAGATATGTCAATATATAATTTCTCCTCTGTTAAGATAATTGCGGGAAGCAATCGGTGCAGACAATTTTTATTTTGCATAAAAATCCGCAGTCTAGTGATTAATAACAATGATTAGCTACTTGATAATGATAATTTTTTGTCCTCCCGTTGTGCACAGAATAGGGGGTACTTTATGGGAAATGGTCGGCCAAGAGAAACCGAGAAATCTGCTGTGCTGTAACAGTTGCCCCCCGTGCCTACTAGAAGGAAGTTCATGTGTTCGCAAGCATCCTGCGTCATGATTTATTGATATCGCTTAAGAGGTATCGCGAGCCGAGACCTCCCACCGATATAGACCGTAATTATCGGAGTTACCGGCAAATCGTGAAGCAATTACAGTGGATGCGTCGATTGAAATTTTATCGCGTGCACACAGCTAACCAATCCTCGGCAATGTCTACAATCACCTAGCCCGGGATGCAGTCACGCCTGAAATTGATTGGGAATTTGCGTAACGATGGAAGACGTAACGCCTCGCTCATTGAATCAAATTTATCGGAACCGAGTAATTGAGACGCGTTTATGTAATTAAAAGCTGACCACGCTTCTTCTCGACCGAACTTTCCGCTTTGAACACTCTTTTCTATCTGAATTATTCTTTTCAAAACACATATTGACGTTTCATATACATCTCCAAACTAAGAAACCTGAGATTAATAAACAAGTAAGACAAAATATAACTATGACCACTTTAAAGCAGACCAGAAGTGAGTCGAACTGTTCCGTGTCTCCATCAAGTGACGCAGTGGGTCGCGCATATAAAATCCAATCGAACGAAAAGAGGCGAGATTTGAAAGTTAAATCGCGCTTTAACAAAAGTACTTTGTATCGCAAATCCGCCGCTAAAGTGTTTCCACATTTCCGCGATACCGATTGAAGGTCGACGATAAAATATATGAAATAATTATGGTATTCCTTTTAAGGAGCCATTGAATTCCTCGTATTTAATCGATAATTAAAACGAAGAAATTTCAATGGACTGCGAAACAACAAGAGCGAACAATTCCAGCGAACAATCGCGAAGTTAAATAACCTATCACGACTGTTACACTAACTTTACGAAAAGAACCGTCTGTGAAATAGCGCGGATTATTATTCATGAGCACTACATCCGGATCGCGCACATTATATTCACTAATTTGCATTATCTTCGGAAGACAGGCGTCAATGAAGCCGCTTAATTTAAATAGCCGATTTGAACGTAAAAGCCAGCCTGCGGGAATTCAGCTTAGAATAATTATTTCTATTTTCAGCCGATAGCGTGACTAATGTTAATTCGAGAAATTCATGAATTTATAAAACAAAATTCAAATATAACTTTTCGCGAAAATATGAAAGGAAGTATTCGTTTGATCTCGACGTTCGAGGTGCGAACGGATTAAAATATGTATGCATCGAGTTCTTATGGTAGACAGAAGAATCCCTTATAAGGGCTGCGTGCTACTTGGCCAAGTTCGAGAAGGGTCAATAAATCAGCAAAGGAAAGAAGGATCCACATAGAATACTTGATCAGTAGAAAACACGGAGGCATATAATGGCACGTGTACAGACTTGAGCAGCGATGGCATTAGAATTATTTAGGCGAACGGGGGGACCAAAATCGCTTGTGATTGTGAGCTACGAATTATTCAGGACATCCGAAGGATATGCCTCGCTGGTAGGATATTACGATATCATTCGCGGCTTCCTAGAAGAACTGGGTCGAACGCACCGTTACCCTTGGTGTTTTAATATTCATCAAACACAACTACCTAGACATCGAAGAATCTTACCGATCGCCCCGGCCATCTTCTCTCTAGGCGGGAACGGATTCCGAAAGTTCGTTTCCAATTCGAAGGAATTTTTACGAGAGATCTTTTTTTGCCTGATACTTGTCGCAGATTAGCTCATTAGAGGGTCGACATTATGCCGGAGAAGCAGCGGTCAAGTGAAAACAGAAAATGTCTGAAAACGATCGGCCAATTGAGTTTCTCCTTGAAGATGCATTTTACTGTTGCCCGTAATTTTTTTCAGAATACATATCATTCATTGTAGCGTGACGCTATCGGTTGAAAATATGGAACTGGAAGTTCGTCATTAACATTATTTTAAACTATGTATCTTCCGCAGGAACGTCAAGATACGTGCATTTGTTGCAGGTTGCTTTCGAAAAAACGGTACGTTAATTTACAAGAACAGCTTATCCACATTGTAATGTTAGAAGCATATACTTCTTATTAACAACTCGCAATAATGAAATATTTACTCAAATTACAGCAGATGTTCCCCTTCAATTGGACATGACTTTTGCGCTACATTATCGTTACACAGTAACTAGAAATATAAACTCGAACTGTATTAAAATTCGGATTAACATGAACGCTTAATCGAATTACGAACTTTGCTGTGTTTCATTATTTCCTGAACATGCTCGACAAAGGAAATTCGCCGGCAACCATATTACTCAACTTCAGGCGACCAAGCGAGGTACAAAATTAATTATACCAGATCAATATCCAACGTTAATTTGTGGCAAAACCACGGACTAGCTCGCCGCCATGCCGGCACTCTAACTGCCAGATCTCTAATGCTACGTTCCCTCGCCCACTTCGACTTTCCCGACATCCTCCAATTAATTAGTTATTCAATGGAACGATTTCCAAACGCGACTGTCCCGGTGTCACAAATCAAACTCGTAATCCTCGAGGCAACGCACAGTCGTCGATCGACTTAGATGGACGAACATTTTTCAGTATGATAATAAACCTTCGGTACAGAAATGAGTCGATAGTTATACAGTATAATAAGGCCAGAAATATTTGCCGTGATTAGAAGACAATCTTTATTGTGCATCAAATCCGCAGTTTACTGATGAGTTCTCGTTTTAACGTCAATAACGGCGACGGTTCCGGAACTTTCGAGCTTATCCAGTCTCGAGACGGTCTCGAGTGTCTCAAAGACCCATCACTACTGAAAGCACGCGCCATTCAAACGACTCTGTTTGTCCCTGCGAATTCCGCAACGCACCATCTACATTATTGCGGGACCGCTGCCATTTTGCTGCAATGGGACATACCGTGGTAGTCAAAATTCCATGAACGGCTTGCTCCCGTGACGCCAGACTGCAGTGCGCAATGTCTAGGGTCTTACATCCATTTATAGTCGCCGAGGATATTTGTGGACGTTGAGGGTCTATTCGTGTGACCTATCAATAACTGTGTATTTTCCTATTTTAAGGGGGTAGTCTCGCTTCCAGGATTGCGGGATGCGCCTTTTCTAATTTCTCGATAATGCAAAGAATAGGGTTTTTCAGTAGTCAAAAGCGCCAGACAAAATTAATTTGCATTATTCGGCAGCATGTAGCTGTCGCAGCTTTATGCTTTTGAATAATGCAAATTACCTTTAAATATTCTCTTTTTAATGTTTGGTGAAGTGCCCAGCAAGTTTTGGGGACAATTTTACATAAAGATTGATATCAACTACTGAAATTACGTCCTAGCAGATCATCACCCCGAAGAATGAGATGTGTGTCCGGTGTCACGGAAGATCGAAAGACAACGAGGGGTTCGTCTTGTTTGACCTAAGCGTCCGAGTATCCGCGGATAATCCGCAGGCTGAGCCGGCGTGGCACGGATAGGGAGGACCGGTTTTTGTTAAACTTGATAAAAGGATGACGTGAGAAACTCTAATGCCCGATACGTGGGGATATGATTCCGTTCGAGTGGGTGAAGGGGAGACAGGTGATCGGCGAAAGGAGTAGGGAGAATAATGGTGGACCATGGGATGGAACGAGAGATAGAGCGAGAGAGGCGATTGTGTGCCGGACCGCCTCGAGGAGAGAACGGAGAGACGAGATCGTTTGTATGCGCCATTTCTCCCCCCAATCCCAGTCCCTGGACCAGTTTTCGTGCAGGTACCTCAAACTTATACGACCCTGGCGGAATACTTCAAGGGTCTCGATCTGCTTCCTACAAGATCGGGCTTGTTCTTCGTTGTCATACCGTAGATTAATCTGCCGCGGTGCTCTTACCTTTCGCTATAGCTATTCCAATGGACCCATCCCCCTTATCCCCCCCGGGCCTCGTTACAACGACGCACAGTGATCGGAATGCTCGATCTAGGTGGACAAAAACGTAAAGTCCCTTCGATTAGAAAAAGTTGCACGGTGGGAATAATGCCCGAAAAATGAATTTTGTTGGGACAGTTTATTAGCAGAAATACCCAAGTAATATCCACGGAACAACAGAAAATTACCTTTCGCTATAGCTATTCCAATGGACCCATCCCCCTTAGCCCCTCGGGCCTCGTTACAACGACGCACAGTGATCGGAATCATTTGTTCGATCTAGGTGAACAAAAACGAAGAGTCCCTTCGATTATAAAAAGTGGCACGGTAGGAATAATGACCGATCTCTAGCTGGACAAAAATGAATTTTGTTGGGACAGTTTATTAGTGGAAATACCCAATATCCACGGAATAACAGAAAATTGAATAAATTTATAAATATGTCAACGCGTGTCAACGGGAACAGCTACAGCCCGGTAAGGTTTCCTTGAAAATGGAAATTATGTGTCACTGTGGATGGCCACTTAACGTGCAAGAGTAACAGGAGAACCAGCAAGTCCCGTACTTAATTTTGCGCACTTGGAGGAGGCACGTACTTGCATGCCAGACGGCCATTGCCATCGCAAATTCCTGCTAATCATCGTAAATGTTTAACGAGGTATTAGATACAGGCAGACTGCTAAAAACCCTTTCATGCTCAGGTTATTATATGCGTCCATTTACCCTCGAGACTACTTGTGTTTTTGTTTTGTACTTTAGTCTCCAGTACTGAAATATTAAAACCGTTCAACCGAGATTTTACATAATGCCGAGTACACAGAAGCCATTACCTGCTTGGTCCTTGTAGTTCTGGTATCGCCCTAATCAATTAATGATCGTGGACATTGTAATAAACTGCGGCTTCGACGAACGATTGATATTTTCTTGAACTTTTGAAAACTACAGTTTCACGAGATTAATGTAGTAAACAAAGCGCTATTAGCGAGCATGTAGAATAGTGTGAACGCAAAATGGCTCGTCAAGTTCAACGCGAACGTCTTCCTATAGCCGCTGCTGCCGCGATTGGAACGACCACCTATTAGCATCGTGAATTCCTTCTAATTATCGTAAACGTTAAGTGGATCTTAGAATCTACGATGCATACTGAAGACCTTAATGGGACCAGTTTCGCGATTTCGTTCGCGATACGTCGGGCTCGCGACAACTCGCGCTCGTCTCGTAATTCTACTCGAATTAACACTATATCTGTGAAATTTTGCGACAACAGAGAGACCCTTGTGCTTTTAGACTCATTAGTTCACCCGGGGCCCTTAAGAACAGACGTTTCACCGAGCAACATCATTTTCATATTTTATGTGCTCGCGTTGAAATCTTTAGTACGCATTCTTTTCCTCGGTGGTTTCGCTTAATTGCCGTCAACGAAACAGAACGCGAGCATTATACGGTCGCTAGAATAATGGCGGACCGTTTCGTATTTTCACTTAATCGTTTCAGTATTTTAGCTATCCTTCTTGTAATTGATAAATATTCCAGCGGTTTCCAACTTTTATGCTACTTTTTAAATTTTAAAACTGTTTAAATAATAAAAACTTTGTTACAATACAGTGAAAACCACAAATTGATTTTTTACTAAAAAATTTTGGCGTCTCCAAAGGTTGGAAACCGCTGAAATATTCTGAAATAATTCGTTCTGAATTTCCGAACATTTTCGAATAAAGTTTTACGACTCCTGGGACGACGATTTACGAAAACTTGTTTCTGTCTCGCGACTGAGCTCGATCCCTAAAGATGATCAATTTATAGTGAATGAATACCTCGCGTGACACTTACAATCTTGACGCAGTTCTCGGCACTGCACCCGGATAGCGCGATTGACGTAGCACAGGAAAATCGTCGCGTACGATTGCACAATTTCCTCGGAATCGAGGTGTGTTGCTCTTTACAATGCAAAATACTTTTACGATCGCGTCAGTTTGAATATTGAAAGTGTTGAAGCACTCCCGGTACAATGTTTCGAAAAACTTGTACCCGTCTGACAGAGCTGTTAATACACCGGTAGGAAATTCCACCGCGTACACATTTTCTTTGGAACGCAGACGTTTCAAGAGATTGGACGGGATCCCTTTGTTTATTTCCCCGCCGTACACTCGGATCGCAAATATGAAATAAACGTTTAAGATCTGTGGTAATAATAGTACGCACGGAGAGAGCAGGGTTTCACAATAATTGACTCATCGACTCACTGTGCGGTAGAGGGTGTCCTCTTATTTACCAGGTTCCTTAAAAGGAGTCATTCGGAAGGATGGAAAACGAAGAAAACACAGTGTTATGTAGATGATGTTAAAATGAATACATAGTAAAGTAAGATAATCATCAGAAAAACCGAATAACTTATGGTAATCTGAGAAACGATCGTTATTCCCCTCCAGTTTCCGCTTAATCTATGCGTGATTAGATTTTATTAGAATCAACCGATTTTATCATCTGAATCATAAATGATTTCCTCGACACGCTATGAATTTAAACAGTTTTTAAGAGAACGATTTCCTCGTTGTTTGGATTTCCTGGTGCGTGTTTTTCAAGAAGGTACAACATTTCTGGGTCACCCTGTAGATGTTCTCGGACAGAACATTTTCGGTCGCAATAAAAATTAAAAAATTTTAACATGGTTCCTCGACAAATGAGGAATTCTCAAATGGATACTCCATAATGGTGACCAAGGATCTGGTTTCTGGTTTAACACCTGGTTAGTGTATTTAATTAACCGAACATTATCGTGCGTGAACCGATACGTATTTGCGTTTATCTGCTCGACAGGCATCGGGTGAAACTATTTTTGGTCGAATCGAGTAAAGTCCAATTAACGATAACGCGTCCTCTAAATACAAGAATCATGAGCGCTGCTCTATCTCGGCGTCTCTATAAGGACATGCGTGCAAAAACTCCGAGATACAGACCGATAACAGAATCCGGCACGGTGCTCGCCGTGTTTAAAATTTATTGGCCAGATGGATAAAGCATTGAAGTATATCCGTGAAACATTAGAACCTTTGCCATCTCTCGACGATGATCGATGCGTTCCGGTAAATGGTAGAGACGGCTGGATCGAGCGTGAAAAAAGGTAATGCTACAGCGTCAGGCTGCGAAGATGTGTGCTACCAATTTTTGAGATCATTGGCAATCGAGTCAATTAAAACTCTCTAATCTGATCGCGGAAGTTCTTCAGGATGATGCAGCGCGAACCGCAATTACAGATACGATCGAATCAACTTTGTTGCAACAATATTGACGTGATTCGCACGAATCAAACTGAAAAGACCTAGTAGATTTATTTCGCGATTCCCTTATCTGCCATTCCATTTTATGAGCGCTCGTTTATGAACTCGGAGAAAGAATCGACTAGAAATGAATACGCAGGTCTCAAATGTAGATCTGATAGAGATACTACTTTGCTGTTGAATCAAATACTTCAAAGTTTAACAGATCCTTTGTAAATTGTGGACGATGGAATGAACATTCCGTTATGAATTGATATATCAATCAAAAGTAACATGTGAACCTATATGTAAATCCCGTCGAGATTTTTTACATACAAAAAAGCCACTACCGCATTCCGATGCAATGATAAAAATGAAGGCCGTGAAAGATCAAGGTAAGGCGCTCTAATAAGTCGCCGTTACTGTTAGGAGCGTTCGGCCATTGTCATATCGTAGGATTTTGAGAACATTTCAACTTATGAAACTGTCAGCCAACTATGGAAGTGTTCACGCATAAAAAAGTCGCATTAGTTATGATCAATATTATTACGTGGCAAACCAAACATAAATTATAGTTATTAATATGTTAGGAATGAAACGTTTTCTGGGAAAACTTGCATCGAGGAATCCGAACTCGTATAAAATGATGTAAGAACATAATGTTCCCTATATTATATACCATCCTTCGTCGACCAGGATGAACTGTGACTTACACAATTCCTACTATGAGCGAGCAGTCAAGTGCATTAATCATAAAGGTATAATAAACTCTTCTCGAGAAACATCAACTAGGAAAACGCGACGCAGACGCCGTTTGTCTGAAACCGGGGAAAAACGTGTGAGGAAGACATTTTGTCATTAAAAATTTCAAGTTATCTTCTAATCGTATTCCTAACATCCTTAGACCTACAAAAACTTTCATCAAAGTGGCGTGAAACTGGATTTACGAATAGGATCATTCGAGACGTACAAACGTAATAAAAGAATTTAGGCCAACGGGTCTTAAAACTGTAGAGGTAATTACATTGTTAAGAAAGAATGATGGACTATAATGATTGATCTTCGGCTATGCATTTGTAATAACAGGTGTCTATCAGAATTAAGGCGTATTAATCCAACAAAAAGTACATATTAGATCAGCTTACGTTACAAACTGACAGCAGCGTACTCGTAACTTAAATTATGCAATTTTAATAAAACACGTGTTGCCATGCGTCTACTCGACCATGAAACGTATGAAACGATAACTTCCGTTATCGATATTTGAACATCTTTCTATCCGACGATGTAGAACGCGGGATTCCCGGGGAAATCCAGTGAAATTATGCAACATCATTCATGTAGCACGAAAGCAACAACTGATGCTGGGGAGCAAAACAGAGAATCAGAAGGGGACCGGCAACCACAAAATCGGACGACGTCAGCCCTCCAATTGAAAAGCTGCGGGTCATTTTAAGCCGGCTGAACTATTCCCGGATTAAATCGAACGAAACGTTAGAAGATGGCTTCCCATGTTCGATTGCGGGTCAATTGTAGTCTTTGTTATGCAATGTTCCAGGGAAAAATATTTATTTTTTCTGTGAAACACGTTTGTAACTCCAGAAAAAGCTGCGTAAAGTAGGCAGACTACTTTTTAAACGTGATGGCAATTTCGCGGACTACTTTTTCAAGGAAACAGTATTACGATTTCGGTAACGTGGACTGATCGAGACAAGAAAAAAAAGTTTTGCGGTCAACTTTCGTGCAAAAAGTATGTTTCAATATTTTTTTTATCTGGCACGCTATCTGTCGCGGAACACCGTGCCTAAAAAGTACACGCGAACATACTTTAAAGTGTTTGCATAACGTCAGCGGTGGAACGCCCGACGAAAAAACGTAATTTTCACGGAGATATCAGGCGAGCGCACCATAACAATCTAGCAAAACGTCGAGCCGCGAGTTTCCTCGAGGGCCACGTTGACAAAGAAGCCTCGTAAATTTCGCGTCATCGCCTCGTGGATTTAAAACCGGTTGGTCAAGTGGCTTGTACAGACGTGACCAGCTGTAATTCACGATTTTTACCGCAATTTTCATATCGTTCGCAACAGCGCCGAGGCACGATCCACGAAGCGCCGTCGTATGTATCTTCTGCACGAATCCCCAATTACACATGAATCATTGATCGATCAATTCCGAGGCGATTTTAATGAATCGATTTGTTCAAAAACTGCATCGAGAAACGCTACAATATTCGCCGCAAGAAGAAACTCCGCCATTAACGATACCATAAAACGGTACTTTGTAACAGGATTCTCGTTATTTATGTAAATCTGCGCTTTTTCGGACACGCCGGATAATTTCCTCATTTTCGCATCATTAGCTTCGATGCATTGAAAATACAACAAAAAGGGAATAAAAATTTCTAAGTCTATTGAAAGTATGTTTTAAATAAATGAAATGCTCGGACACGCCGAACAAAATCCTTATTTTCACATAGTTATCTTCGATGCATTGAGTATACAACAAAGAGAGACTAAGAATTTCAGTCTATTCAAAAGTGTGTTTTAAATAAATGAAATGCGTGAATCGATGGGAGGAATCGGAGCATTCGACATCGATTCGAGTGAAATGCTCGAAGTTTTTTTTCGAACACACCGAACAAGATCAATCATTAGATTCGATAGAATAAAAATTTCTAAGTCTATTGAAAGTACGTTTTTGTTGGATTCTTGCATGAATCCTTACTTTATATTTTGACTTAATTTATAACGCTTTCTCCTTAGCCTTCTTTACCTGTAAATCCGGGAAGACCCTGTTTTGCAATTACGTGCGTCCGCTGACGTTCCGGCAATTATGAGGGTCAGTGTCATAAAAGCCCTTTTGCCACTACCGTCCCTTTTCCCAAGTAACGGCAGGTTTTCCCCCAAAAACCCATGCAGGTAAATTTTCTCCGTTACAGATCTTTGCCGAACAGAGGTACGTAGCTCAGTTCTGTACGAGCACAAGCAAACGATTGCTAAGTTGACAGCACTGAGCAAGTCACATTTGTACCAAGTTTTTCTATTTTGTATCATTTAATAAATATTCTTTCTAGTTTGTGGAAGCAAACTGTGTTCATTGTTCAACAGTTTTAAATAAATGAAATGCTCGGACACGCCGAACAAAATCCTTATTTTCACATAATTAGCTTCGATGCATTGAGTATACAACAAGGAGAGACTAAGAATTTCAAAGTCTATTCAAAGTGTGTTTTAAATAAATGAAATGCGTGAATCGATGAGAGGAATCGGAGCATTCGACATCGATCCGAGTGAAATGCTCGAAGTATTTTTTCGAACACACCGAACAAAATCAATCATTAGATTCGAGAGAATAATTTCTGAGTCTATTGGAAGTGTGTTTTAAATAAATGAAATGCGTGAATCGATAGGAGGAATCGGAGCTTCCGATATCGATTCGGATGAAATGGTCGAAGTCCTTGGGGTTGTCTAAAGTTAGAAAATTTGATTCGCAGCTTTACGATATACGAGGAATTTCGCTTCCCGTAACACGAGGCGCCATTCTCACGGACAACAGCGGAAGTTTTTCATGCGCGGCACGCAATCGTTTCTCTGGTTGAAACGGCCAAAACTATTTTGAATTCAAGGACCGCGGTGCGTTGCCGTCCGCGGGTTACCGCTGTGATAAATGATCAACAAACAATGTATCATCGCGCGCCAGAAAAACCTGTCCGAAAATTCTTTGAACTGGACGGTTGACAGTTTTCGAGCAAAGATTGTGATCCGTCGACGGCCGACCGGATTTATTATGAACGGAAGTGTTAAAATACTATTTTATTGGGTCACCAACAGCAAAAATTGTAGGCTTCTTTCAGTGTAAATACTTGTGCAGTACGCGATTGTCTGACTGAACGAGAGCAAAATTGTACCAATTGTGCATCGAGCAGATTGATTTTGATCCGCATTGCCCACGACCCACAGCAAGATGAATGGCTATCCCACGGGTCTGTAGGATCTTGAATTACATCATATCTTCTGTTCAGTTATAATTCGTTACGATGTAGCTCAAGCAGGATAGAAAAATAATAATAATTTAGTAATCATTTGCCAGCTAGTTCTACAACATGAAATATGAAATTCCTCTGCAGAAAAAGTGGATAGAATTTCTCGATAGACCGAACAGTTCAGCGGATAATGCAATGGGAGCATGTAAAACGGAAGAGTAGGCATTGCTGCAATTGCATCAACCTTAGAAAAACTAAACCTCGAGATTAGCCAACTTATCTGCGTACATAACCATTTATATTTCCAACGGTCTCCTTGAGAAACGATATCTTTATTAAAGTAAAAACGATTCTTCGATACTAACCCTGCAGATACCGGCGACGGTAAATATTTTTTTAAACATTCTGGAACCAAATATTACCACTAGACAATTTTATTTAGGCTAGAAAATTTTCAAAAAATGCTGGAATGTAAAATCCGAAAGAATTTGGTACGATTTTTATTTATTCCAGATCCACAAAGGCCACTATTACTGAAAATAAGATTTTATTTAATTCCACTTTCTTGAAATTTACCTACAAAAATTGAATTGATATTTTTCTTGTTGTAAAAGAAAAGTAGTGTCCAATATATTTTTGCCAGATGAATTATTTAGAATGTTGACCTTGAGAATATACTTCAAGGTTATTGAGAACAACTCATTGACTTAAATACAGGAAGAGAAAACTGATAGTTTGTTGAAACGTTTATAAACCCGACATCTTTCCAGCAGCTCGGTTCCGCGGGGTTTTGCATATCCTCAGCAACTGCGCAGAGTTTCACACTAAATTGTTATGATCGGGATCCGTTTGGTTCACCGGAGGAAAGTAAACATTGTATGTAGACACCACATATTTGCAACAAGAGAAGGCATCTGTTACCAAGCTCGGCCATTGAGAGCTAGTGCACGGATTTATCCTTTCCACGCGAAGAACACACGAGCCGACATCCACCTCTCTTCGCCTACCGGTCATATTCCCCTCATGGCTTCATCGTCCGATACTATGGTTACCAATCAGTTCGCGCACGCTATTCGCTAGGAGTGGGAGTATAGTGTGTATTCCGAAAATGTCGAGCTCAGCCGTAGACAGAAAAAATTAATGTACTTCAATATTTACACAGGAGTCGATACATCAATATCGCTTGTCAGTGTCTGCGAGCCTTTCAACGTCTAGAAAATAGAGATCAGCAAAATTATTGCTTATTATTAGACTGCGGTTGTTTGTGCAATTTTTGTACACGAATTTTGAGAAAGTGTGACCAAATAAAATCTAATTTTCAGTGGTGGTAGCCTTTGTAGATCTGAAATGGATAAAAAGTGTACTGAATTCTGTCAAATTTTATATTTTAGCATTTTTTCAAAATGTTCATAGTTCAAATTATTATATTCATTGTATATAATAATATTACTTATTATATTCAAAAACTAATGAAGACTAGCCACTGAAATTTTATATTCAGGATTCTTTCCCACTTAAAATCTCAACTTATAATTTTGCGTGGGTCGTACCGCACAAAATTTAATTTTTTTAAATGTTTATTCGAATAATGGGCAACTCTGCTGTCCAGTACCGTACCATCGATTGCGTCCCTGAGACCGCCGGACCAGAAGGTCTCTGTTTACTGATTCGATAGGCCGAGAATTGCCCGGTTAACAGTGACTGACAGCGGCATTATGTCTCCCCGGAGGATTTTATCTGCTCGAAGAGGGGCAGTTCGGTAATCTCTCGATGAAAGATCCCTTCTTCGTGTTCGATCTCTCGTGTGGAAAGAGTGTCTCGGGGGCGGTGCCGCGCGAGCACGAGGAAATTCGCAGATATTTCACTTCGTCTGCGTTCTCTTTTTTTTTCGGGGCCTGTGTGGGCAGACACGTGTACGACTTTGTCCGTGGTCACCGACACAGCAACCAAAACAGAAGGCGTATAGTTTATGCACGCAACCGAAAACCGCGCAGCGACTGGAAGAGCCGGGGTTACCCAATGAGACTGGAAAATCTCGTTATTATTAATACCGGCAGCCTCCTGCGCTGAAATCAGACAGTTATTCGCCCAGAACCGATGACTCAGTCCGAGCCCAAGACGAAACAGAGAATAGGCGAATAACCTTCGGTTTATTTAAAAGTCGAAACGATTTTATGGGATACGTACGTATCATTTTTTATGAGCCTAACTTTTCTTCCGCCAATTTTCAGAAAGAGCAATTCTACACAAATCTGCTTTTTCTTCTTTCATTTTGATAAGTTGGAAATTATTCTAGAATTTTTTTCTTCAACCAATTTTCAGAAACAGGAATTGCACAAATACGTACTTTTCCTTTTAATCATGTTGATAAGTAGAAAATATTCAGAAATTATTCCAGCATATTTTAATGAACCTAACTGTTCTTCAGCCAGTTCTCAGAAACAGAAATTGCACAAAAATGTAGTTTGTCTTTTAATCATTTTAATAAGTCGAAAATATTCTAACATTTAGAAATTCTTCTGACAAAGAATCCCTAAAAAATACGATTCCCGTGATTAGAAAAATCATTCCAATGAATCATGGTAAAAGAATAAGCGAAATAAGGAGGAAATAAGGAGCGACAACTCCGAGGAAAAAATAGAAGTACAAGCCAGACGGAGTAACTACATCGGTTATAAATGACGCTCGTGAGGCCGAGAGATAAGTAAAAATAAATTGTTCGAAAAGTTACAAGGTATCGTAACGTAACGATGACAGAAGACGAGCGGCGAACGCGTGATTTATAGGCACCTGTGGGTCCTCGTGTGGGCAGATAGTGAGAAAAGAGAGCACCGTTAATGTAGAAATAATTAATTGACGTTATATACAATATAATGAATGAAGATATTGGCGACCGTCTGCGGACACGATTCGAAATATCTGGAAGATCCGATCTCGTTGCGGCCAACGCGGAAACACGTGATTTATACTTGGGAGCGTGGTCACGTGTGAGCGCGCGTTTAAAAACAGAAGCAACGTTCAACGAGATAAAAACAGAGCCACTGCAAAAATACGTGCTCCTACGATAACAAACCGTCGCGCGATCGAGGGATACATAGAAACCGGATATGATAGATTTTCTTGTTGCCCGAAAATATTTAACATGGTTAAAGAATCGAGTACTTACTCTCTCAAGAGTCACAAAATTCAAATTTATTTTATTGATATAAAAAATGTGGAAAGATAAATCTTATTTATTCATTTACAGTTTATTTTAACGTGGTCGCATTAACAGTGTAAACCATGTAGTCGCTGATGACCTCCCTGTTAATACGACCACGTTAAAATAAACTGTGGATAAATGAATAAATAAATGTGTGATAATAGTTGGAATTATTCGAAAAGAAGAAAAATGTGAAAAGATGAATCAGAAAAATTCTAGGCCATCGGGAGGTGCGAACGAGCTTCAATTTCTTCGATGAAAAAGACGAAACAATGACCATAATGCGATTACATATTAAGTCGTATAGGTTCAGAGCAACCGGAAGTCCCACGACCCTCTATTCAGCACACTGCGAATAGTCGGTGTTTAATTCGATCCACCTACGATCTATTACGATTATCATACCGAACGTTACTATTTTGCATTTACATAGTTCGCTGCAGCACAGCAAGATAATAAAAGTCGCTCGAATATATTAATAACGTTGATGATAAGCCAGGGCAAGCCGTTCATTAATGCGGAAGATGTAAAGTAACACATCAATTGATGAAACGCATTACGTAACTTAATTTATCTTCCAGATAGACTCTTACAATAGGGGTTCCCGAGAACTATTTAAAGAATTCCGTGGAACTAATACGCCTGCGTTGGCAAATTACATATGAACCGATTAGTCCGACCTAAGTAAGCCTAATTCCTGTATGTCAATATGTACTTTCCCTTCCACTCATTTCAATTATTCGTTAGAGTTAGATTGCACGTAAATCTTCAAATTTCATCGCTGCCCTCATACTAAAACAATTAATAAAATACCTTGAACAATTGGCATACATTACCTTCTAATAATGACAAAATTGCATCTATTTATTTTATTTCGTTTTATTTCGTTTCATTTTATTTTTTTTCGTTTCGTACCAGTTTGTTCAAATATGGATATAAAACATATTTATAATTTTAATATTTCTAAAAGGAGCAAAGCAGCAGCAAGTCACTTTGACTCATCCGATAGTTCTAGTGCTAAACTAGATCACATCTACTTTCCCTATTCTGTTAATTCAATCATTGAAAATTTTTTAAATGATGTACTATGTGAAACGCGTGACGCGAAGTTGTCACAATGAGTGACAAAGCGGTAGAAAGATAATTAGGGACACGTCATTTCCGACGAATTTCGGCCGCCTTTATGTCACAGATGTGTAATTAAACGTCCCCCATCGTTACTTCAGATGTGTGGAGGAGCAGAACAATTAGAACGATTAACCCGTAACTGTCTAAATACAGCCGCACTCGAAATTACGGCTACGAGGAAAGTAACAGGATGGCGAGATTGCCTGAAAAGTTTATATCAGGCTACGTCGGATATTTCCGTCCAGAAACAGTCATAATTCTGAAGACAGCACGCTACGCAAAGTTAGGCGGACAACATACCGTCTGTTTAAATCGTATTTTACCAAGACCAAGCTTTTAGTCGGTTTATATCCGACGTTACAGCGCCACCACGAAAAACTCAAAAAATCCCGTCCGAGTCTGTCGAGAATTTCAAAGCGTAAGAACTTTTCGGAACAATTAAAAGTTTCTTTTCGTTGCTGCCTCCGCTTGTCCAAAATCAGATCGACAACTAACAGGGGTTGTTACCGTCATTGTGATAATTAGACAGTGGATCTTCATGGAAAATAAAAATTTTCTATGTGAAGTACAACAACCTGGATTTTCTTTCTTAATATGTTCAGTAGGTTGAAAATAATGCCTCTAATGTTTTTACTGTTTTAAATTGCACCTATTTATTTTTTCCATAAATGGAAAATTTATTTCCATAATTTTCTATGATAATGTCCACTTCGGGAAAATGTTGGGATATTGATTTCAAAAATTATTAGAAAAATCATTTTTCTGAAGAGTATAGCCGGATAAGAAAAGTGCTCCCAAACCAAATCGATTTCTGGTCACACCCTCCGTGACAAGTTTCAAGTCGGTACCCCTACCACAAGGGTAGTTATAGGGTGAGCACGGTTCCATGAATTATCCTCTATTTCTGCTATTCTGCTCAACAAAAAATTACGAGAAAATTCATCAACATTCTACCTAATAGCACACACGATATCGAATTATTTCAGAATTTCTGGTTGCAAATTCGATTTTTAAAAAAATCCGGAAGCATAAAATTGCCGATTTTATATTGAAGTTTTCAGAGTGCCACGTTTATATTATTATATTAGTTGCGTCTCATCCTGATTATTGATGTGTATTTTTTCGGATTTGCGAACATGTTTAAAAAAATTGGAAATCTACAAAAATTAAAAGAAAGTATATTTCGTATTAAAGTTTTGGAGACACCAGTTGTATAAAAATTCATTCAGCGATGAGATATTGTTGAAACCAATGTTCTCAATTTCTTGCAGAATTTTTTATACGGCGCAGCGTAGTCAAAAAAATTAAAAATCAAATTTTCGCTGTCTCTTTGCGTTCATTCCAGTGAGAATAACAAATGTTAAATGATGTATTCGTAAGAAATGATAAGAGCAAGTGAAAAATATGAATTTATTCGCCGTCGTGTAATCCAGATCTGAATAAACGGGATATGCAGTTGAAGTGCACAATGCAGTTGCAGTAATAGCACCGCGATAACACGCGACACCGATAACATATTCTCAATAACCCTGATGCACATTAACATTCGACGAGTAACAATGCTTTAATAACATTACACAAAATCCATTTAAATGGCAAGTTTCAGCTTTCAATATGGAAACGTAAACAAAGTTGAACGTGAAGGAAGAGTACTGCGATACTACGTTACATTTTAACCTATCTGATCGTATCATATTCGAGTGAAATTTTCATCAAACATATTTTACTCTAAACAATAAATAAGATTACAACGAAAATGAAAAGATGTTAATTCTTGAGGTAATGTGAATAGTTTCGAATAACCACCGGTCATAAACAGCTTTTGAATAGAAACCTAACCTACAAGAATCGAGACGCAGTTACGATGTACGAAGACATTATTTATCCACTTACCTGCATGCTGTCTGCCGAAATAATTTCTCCGGAAAATCTTCTGGCTAATTCAATGCCCAGACGAGATTTCCCCGTACCCGTTGAACCCAAAATCGCCAAAACAGGCACACGCGACATATCGACGTTTCCGTAATTATTCATTAGTATAGGGAACTGCGCATGCGCTGGTCCGTTTCCCACGCAGTCCTCTTGCTCTGTTGATTCAACCACGTGGTACCGGGAAGCGGTCGATTTTAAAACGTTGCTTGTACCAGGTCAAGTCGCTACTGGAAAGATTAAAAGAATTTGAGAATAATCGATGTGTTATTTTCAATTTATTAAAGCTATGGAAAGACGAACGAAAGTTTCGCATATTTTCTTTATTGAAATATTACATTGTTCAGAAAGTAATTTCGGTTTTCTCGTAGAGATGACATTGCTTCCATTTGTTATTACTTAATCTTATTTTATTAGGTGTAGAAATTAATTCGGTGCCTTTTTAAAACAGATTTAGTATTTATTTATAAAAACGTGGTAATGTAATCATACATCTGTTATTTTTCGAAATAGTCTCCATTATTTTCGATAACTTTGGTCCATCTTTCAGGCAACTGTCGAATTCCTTGACGGGAAAAAGATAGCGGTTTTGATTGGAAATATCAGCCACTGTTGAGCAAGTGTACGATAAAGTAAGTCAAGTCAAAGAGCATCGGCAAACAAATTATAATTATTAGTTTCAAGTGCTTATTTAACATAACCGGATCGAAAAAATATTGTGCAATTGATAAATGAAGAACATTGCAATTCGTTGCGATACATGGCGCCAGCGAAATCACAAAAACTCTAGACTCGGTATTACTATCATTATACACTGCACTGTTGCAACATATAGCAGTGTTAAAACCTCGAGAATTTCAAACGCAAATCACCTTTATGTTGATGAACGCTGTCAACAGTTGCGCGTGCATAAAATCATATTTCGCAGCGCTGCAAAATCAGCTGATTAGTTCGACTTGAGACATAGATTTCAGAGGTCCGAAATGCGGAGAAATATGTAGTATTGACTGAAGAAATTCTGAAAAATGGAAAGCACTTTACGCTGTGAAGTTTTGTTGCGCGTATTAAACATCGATGACTTTGCGAACGATATCATGAGTAGATAAATTTAAACAAAAAGTTTATATTCTAAAACTTCGATTTGCAGGACTTTGTAACTGACTGACTGACTGATTACGTTAAAGAACGTAAAGTAAAGTTTGTAAAGACGAAGTTGCTATATTCTTTACATTGTTTGCCAAATTAGAGTTCTATAAAATCGTGTCATTAAAAAATCTCATGTTTTTCCTGTTCTATTTTAGGGTATCAGAAAGGATAACACATTATCGAAGCTGTAATAGTCTCAACAAGATTCCGATCTTTCTTTTCTAAGTAGGTCGTAATGGCATATCGCATGGAGTTTTTTGCCACAGCTGTTTCTTATCTAAGGTTTAGCGAATCTAATTAAATATATACATACTAAGAAATTCACACTTTTAAGCTAACCCGACAAGTTTCCGACACATGTATTGCTGTTTGCGATACAGAATACATTGCCTAGACAAAATGTTTGTACAGCTGGCTGTAACTGACTAATTATGTCTGCATATTAATGCACGTTAGTTAAGGATGAAGACATTTTTACACTTGTATCATTAGCGTTTCCAAGCTATAAAATATAAAATGTGTTAGTACATTGTTACATGTACTTGTTACAACATGTTAGTGTAAAATGTTGTATATTCTCGAAGTCTACGATCCAGTAATCGTTATCGAACTGATTTCTCAGGTCAAACATTTCATTGCATAACGATTTGATGACTGTGACTCTTTAAATAACTGTCCAAGCGATAGAGCCAATCGACTCTTAGAATTTCACGTGCTCTCCCACAACTGTAGAGGAAAACGGAAGGAACATTCGGTTTCTTTTTTCTCCTCACGAGTGCTGATAAGATAACGCAGCTAGACGACATAAAAGTTTACTTTAGTTCGCTCTACCTGGTTCAACGAGATCTCAGATAATATCCATCTGTGCGAATTCACACAGTTGAACAATCGAGATGCTCGGAATTTCATCCGAAAATAAGTGATAACCAGCTCTCCTGATACCCAAGACAGATATCTTCGTAGTACTATCAGTTTCAACACTAATTGCTGTGGTTCTTTTAATAGTTGCATCCTGGTTGATAGATTAAAATTTGGTAACCCAGACCTTCACGAGATATCCTCTGAAAAAAATGTCGAAACTTTGTTTAAAATGAACTGGCACCGTTATGAAACTCTTTATCTAGAAAACTGGAGTCGATACCAGTCTCACTGAATGTTTAGTGTGCGTGTATTCTACTTAAACAATTTATAAGAACCCGTCATTTGCATGGTTAACTGGCAACGCGTGATTCGAAGCTATCTTTTGCAATTCGATTTAGAAATACATATACTGAAAATGTAAAAAATAGTATGAATATTAAACAACGTTGTAGAAACATAAAATAGATTGGAATGGAACATTTTCATCAGAAGTACTCACATGCAGAGTTGTGGTAAATTACAGTTGAATTACTTCACGAAATTCAGACGCTTCATTCAATTAAATCGTAATGTAATTTGTAATTCTGGTCTCTTATTCGATTAAATGACAATGCAATTCGTTTTTACGATTGAAATACGATTACAAAGTACAGTGCAATTATGAATTATAAAAAAAAGGTAACACTATTAAAGATTATATTAATTAAATGACAAATGTAATTCGTTTTTACGATTGAAATACAATTACAAAGTACAGTGCAATTATGAATTATAAAAAATAGTAACACTATTTAATAGGAAAGATTATATTGTATTTGAATTACATTTTATTTCAATTACATTGTATTTCGATTACACTCATGATTAACAATTAAATTAAGCGAAAGGTTCGAATTATGTAATGCAATTACAATGTATTTAAATTAGCACAAGCCTGCTTACATGCTTCACTCGCCCACCAAATAGAATGCCCGAGGGAGAGAAAATGTCGTCAGAGTTTCTTAAATCTAAATTAGTGTTACGTGGCATAGCGTTTGGGATGGTTCGATAGTCTTTAATCTATCGGGCCTAGATTCAACCTTTTTTCCAGTTACTGGCTGAACACTCTTCAGCGTTTCTGTTTCGGAAACTGGTATCCAACGAGTCATTTTCTTCTTCAAGGTGACAGAAGTGGCGTATGGGATATTCATTAGCCAATCGGAAAGCGATTGTCTGATCGACTGAATTCTAAAAAATGATCATTACTGGGCTGCACATTTTTGTGCAAAATTGGGAGACAGAAGATTTTAAATTGCATTTATTCATTTTTGCCATAGACATCATGATTATCAAGATGATATATCTTGTTTTTAAGTGTACGCCGCAACATTATTTAACGATTTACTAATTAGGTAGAATATCGGACAGATGTATGAAATCGCGCGAGGTGTAAAAAGAGAATGCTTACAACGTAAATTTTAATTAAAGTAATTGACACGAGCCTTCAGGAACGTTCTGACAACCATTCATTAGCAAGATAAGGATGTCCTCAAACAACCTGCCATGCAATGAAGAAGAGTTCAGATAATGTTGCCTTATATGAATGATTTTTATTCACACCTTTCCGTGCGAAACTGCACGCTATAATTCTTGCGCGCGGAATTGTCAAAAATCGTAAATTAAAAAATTTAGTCTTTGTAGTTCTGAGATAAATCAAAATCGTACTAAATTCTGTGGAATTTTATGCCCTGGCATTTTTTCAAAATTTTCAAAAGCTACAAATGCATAAAGATCCGCGTTCTACTTCAGCGAAAGTCTCGAATCGGTCGTCGCAGAGATTGGTAGGGAAATCAGCAGAGAACGGAAGGAATTGGCGAGTCTGTGCAGCCGGTTACAAGGTTCCAAAGGGTCGGACCATCGAGTCGATTCCCGCCACGTGATTTATCAGCAATTTTACACTCGATAAAAGTTTCCCGACAATTTCGTGTTCAGCCGTCTTCGTCGGATCCCCGATTACACGTAGTATTTCGGGGACCCGTTATATATCATTCGGTTTATTGGCCGCGCGGATGCGTGCACGTTGTCTCTGCTTTCCATAATTCCCACATTTAGCCGCCTAATCGCGACTGGTCCCGGTCGAAATACTCTATCCACGCAACTGCGCGGAAAGTTTCCACAGGAAGCGTGAACGTCGAATGGTTAAAAATCGTCCGATGGAACCGTCGGAGAAAGAGGAAAAGCGAAACGAACGGTGTAACGAAGAGAGAGGACAGAATGAGCGTGCAGAAAGAAGGGAAGAGTCAGCGAGGAAGCGAGAAATCGAATTAGAAAGCCGAGTGGCGATCAGAAGAGGAGAAGAGAAAATGAGGAGAAAGAAGAGAAAGTATCGGAATTGAAGAAGCAGGATGGAAACAATATCAGAGGAAACAGAAGACAAATTGCCAAAAAAAGCGAAACGAATGATGTAACGAAGAGTGGTGAACAGAAGAGGAAAAGAGTAAATGAGGAAAAGAGTAAATGAGGAGAAAGGAGAGAAAGAATCGGAATTGAAGAAGCAGGATGGAAAAAATGTCAAAGAAAATAAAAGGACAAATTGCCAGAAAAAGCGAATGATGGAGAGAAAGAGAGTGGTGGGGTGGGGGTTGCAGATAAGCGAAGTTCGGCGGAAAAAGGAATGCGGAGAGGGTGAAGGAGCGTATCTGAACGACAGAATCGTTAGTTTTGGTTGATTCGGGGCACATAACGCCGCAACCATGGTGGCTCTCTCGTTAAACTTCTGCCTTGGCTTACCTTCCCCAGAGCCCGCAGTTTCGGATGCATCCAGCTGGCCATTATCTTGCTCTTTATGGCGGCGAATTAATTCAACGAGCGAAATAAAGGCTCGTAAAACCGGTGCCGGTGGTCGATCGGACCGTTAATCGCTACAACATGATACACGATACCAACGAAATAATACGGATGACTGAAATTTGATTATATTTATTTTTTCTCTATTCCGCCGTCTATTCGGGACGCCATTTCTTCGGTGATGTCGGCTGTACCTGGAACGTGCCAATAACTCGCGATTTCATGCTGAGACTTGTGCGAAAAAAGGATTTTGAAAAAAGTTACTTCATGAAGAAATTAGTAATAGATTAGAAAAATTCAAGAATATTGTAAACAAACAAAGTCATTAAGGGATGAAATCTATTTTTATTTTATTCCTGCTTCCCACAATCGATGCAGAATATTGCATAAAGATCCGCAGTCTTGTAATTCTAGAATTTTATATCGAGTATTCTTTGTAACACTTGGCTACTGGTTCGAGAAAGGGTTGAAGAGAGTGAAAGGAAATGATTCAGGTAAATGATAATAGCTTTATTTGTATAATGAGATAATTCGAAATATAAACGTCAAGGAACTGTCTGACCCTTTTTCCTGAAAAAAGAATTGAAACGCCGAAGACTCGTTTCGCTAATCTTTCGCTGTGCACCGCTAACAAAAGAAGAAACCGTAGTTATGCGCATCACTCTTGAATTTACATCGTCGTTTAAAACTTGATTATTAAAGCCTACCTATCGAGCACGATTCGTCGTCTTAACCGAAAAGCGTCGTCCCCCACCAACACACCATCGAAAAACAAACGGGCCGAGGCGGTCTGTTTATAAACGGCGTCGTCGACCACGAAAACACAAAAGAACGAAACACTTTCTTTCGACGTGGTGTGCAGGTTCGCGGACAACTTCGCGTTTAAATTTAAGTACAACATTTCAATTTCTCTTTGTCCCCTCGCTTTCTCTCTGTCACACTCCGTTTCCGCACTTCTAGTATCAACAAACGCTTATCATTCCTCGCGACATTTTTCTCCCTCGCACACGTACACATTCTCATTCTCACCTGTACAAAATCCACTCGTCCGTCCATCTTAGAAAACTGGCGAGGGTTACGTCGTTATGCGTGTAGTAGGCAATTGTAGAATAAATAGTAGAGATATAAATATTATTTCTAATAGTATCATTAACTTCTGGTATAAATATTACTTTTTCTCATTTATTTGTTTCTATCTATAGTATAATATATTTCGCGCGTACGCAAACGTGCACGTACACAATTGTGCACGCAACGTGTGTACGTGCACAGTTGCATTCGCAAATCTATATTTGCAAAATGTGTTCTCGATTCACCGATGCGCTTCTCTGTATAGTCTCTTCGTTTCCTTATTAAACGTGCGTGTATGCGTCGAAGTTGCATTATTATCGTGCAGGGATGACTCTCCTTGGGTTTTCCTCCCCCTTGCTTCTATCCCAACATTCATCACTAGACTGCGGATCTTTATGCATTTATGAAAAAGTCGGTTCGGTGAAATATAAAACAGTAAAAATAATATTGTTTTTAATGTATCAAAGTCATTAGGGGATAAAATCAATTTTTCTTTCACTTCTCTGCTTCCCACGATCAATACAGAACATTTTTATTTTGCATGAAGATCCGCAGTCTATTCGTCACATTAGGTCCACCGAACTCTTCGAAGGGTACATGAACTTCATCTATTATCCGCGAGATCGGCCAATCGTAAAATATCAACTGTTTCATCGTTAATAATTAATATTAATATTATCGATAATATATTATATTATTGGACAGCGATTATACGTGTAGTTTCTTCGTGTACGAAAAAAGTGAGCTACGAATAAAAAGACCTCGATCAAAAGTTTCGAAATTCACAGGCAATCGGTGGTGGTGTCTATTGACCTGCTGGCATAGCTGAAGCTGATGTTGCGGAGTTGGAGTTGATGTTCGAAGATTCGACCACGTGGTCCGATTGTCAACGTCACCACTGGCACGATTCTACACCTGATTGGATAGTTGCGCGTCGTGTTATATTAACACTTTACCTACCTAGAGTCTATTGATAGGATTTTCAATAATTGTGCTGTGCCAAAAGAAAGCAGACATTTTTTTACATTAAAATCTTAAATGAAAGTATTAGATGATTATTGAGGGTGACTTGTTAGTTCACAATGAAAATTGCTGTCGCTGTTGAGGGTTCCATTACAAAATTATGCAATAATCACCAGTCGGTAATGTGTTAACTGACGATTAAAATCCTCTGACAAAAGAGTCCTTTTCCGAGAGGACCTGGCGAGGCGAGATCATCTCGCGACGATGCATGATGTTGTCCGGAGGTCGGCGAGACATTTCGAATGATCGAGGATGCATAATTATCGAAGATCAGGGTCAGTCTCTTTCTCTCCTGTGTTCTTTCCGATTTGTTTCGTGAAAATGCGAGAATCTCTAATTGAGGACCTACCTTTTGAAGAGTATGAGCATCTGAAGTAGCGAATCTTCATGCGAAATGAATCTAGATACGCTATGTCAGTACAGAAATAGTGAGTGATTGCTCGAAAGTACGAAGACTAATCGATCGAGATAACCTGATGGGTGCCATTTCAATTGCGGGACGTGAAGCGATCGCCGAAGTATGCGGTTTTGATAGAAATCTAGATTCCAGCGCAAGGATCGACGATCGTGAAAAATGCGGGCGTGTCCGAGCTAATCGTCCTAATTGTGAGATTGATCTGTAGGATGATCTGTAGGAAATAAAGTATGCACAGGTGTAAATCGAGTAAGTACGAATGCAACGCGAGAAGAATCGAATGTGAGGTGTGTATCTAATCGGGCAGATATGAAAATGACAAATATATATGCGCTGTAACGAGAGAAACAGGGTCGTAGTCGTACGTGAGTATTGAAAGAGTCAGGACGTGCGAGATTAATTCCATAGAAAATTGTTTCTATTGAACGTTGATTTCCAAATTACATGTACATTCGTGGAACAACCTCCTGTGGTTGTCTCTTCTGTCCGCCATTAGCCTTAACGTACATAATGCTCTTATACGTATATGCAAGATCGTATAATATAATATATTATATAATATTATATATTAAATATCATTATGTTACGATACAATTAGAAGTGAATAGTAAAACCGTTATTACTTTTTATTCTGAATTATTTAGTAGTATTGCTCAATACTTGACAATAGAATAGTAGGTATAGCAGCAAGCTCTACGATCATCCCACCCATCCCCCCTCCCCGTTAGTGAACTGTTTAAAATACATTCGCCCTCGATCGATTCTCTTTCTAAGCGTTTTCTTTCAGAAGCGTGATTTCTTTTCGGAACCTAGGTTTTCTATATTTTACAGTTGTTATACCAGATCGGTGACTGGTGGGGAACGGGGTGATTCTGCAGAAAAAACGAGTCGACAATGCACGATAGAATTTTATTTCATAAAACAAAGCTTCGTATGAAAAAATCATTTTTCATGTAGAATCACCCCTTCGTCGGCTGTGCCACCAGTTTTCGATCACGCTGTATAATAGTTGCGTGCGAAGTCAACGATTGCACCCCAGGCTTAAAACGGTCAACAAGGGGTGTTAGTGAAGTATCTGGCGATCATGTTTGCTCCCCAAGCGGCACTGTTAAGTATACAAATCTGAAGAACACGTATTATACTGTTGAATCTCGATTTGCTAGGTTCAAGTTGTCCTCGACAGAGACATGTGCGTAAAGACATAAAAGAAGATTTTATTCAGAGTCGAAGTCTCGAATGAAATGAAACATGGCATATCTAGCATGGTTAATGAGTTTGTGGAGTATGATAGAACTGTGTCAGCTTTGATATGCATGCTGACTTTACCCCTAATTGAGACGAGGCTTGTGATGGAGCTTGGACCCTAGACGGTGCTCCGATTAACCCGTCCGGCTAGTTCCATTCGAACAAATTCACAGTGGGTGGCGCCGATATGATCTACGCCAAGTGCCGAATGACAGTCTATAACTTTTCTGAACTCACTGCCCTACACATGCCTCCAACCTTGATCGTGCGATTATCATATGTGCGAGGAGTCGCTCGTGGTGAGATGGAGATCTTCTGCCACTGATCGCGCCACCCCTGCGTAGAGCGTTTCCGCTATGGACTCCATTGCTAGAACTTCTAGAACGCTGATGGTTTGTTGCACTGGGTATGAATGCACAACTGCATGTTGAGCTTTTGCATGGAAGCTTTTCTGTCCATAAACGACATTGCCCATAAAGATTGATGTGATGCCTTGCTGGAGAAGACACCTCAAGGCAGCGAGTTCCAACTTATAGCTCGCGAGTTATTCTTCCCCCACTCTTAGACTTCATCGGTATATCGTCGGCCTCATATGAAAACTGCCCAAGTCGATTTTTTTTGAAAATTGGATTTTCAGCTTCGCCTTGTTAGGTACTTCAATTTCTACTGTTTGAGGATAATAGTTCAGCGATAAGTTGTTAGATACCGCCACAATATCAGAATTTGAAAACTCCGTGTAAAGCGAAATAGTTTCGCTTTAACTCGTTTTTTTCACCTCCTTTAAAATTTACTTTTTTACTTCATATGAAGCAATTTTCATATGAAGCTGACGACCACCCGAAAGGAGACACCTCAAGGCAGGTACTTCCAACGTGTAGCTCGCGAGTCATACACGGCACCTGTCCCGCTTAGGTTCTTCCCCACTCTTAGATTTCATCGGCATATGTATGGTAGAACACGCACACATGGGAAGGTTTCTGATGCTGGACACGATCTTGACTATTGTCGCGAAAGAACACGATATACTTGAAGACACGTAGGCCAACATTCGATCTGGAGAATATTGATGATGAAGGCGATACAAGCGTCGACGATAGCAATCTCGATCAGGTCAGTATCGATGGTGCCACTATTTCTGAGCCCTCCAGGCGTCTCGAGACGTCAGAGATAGTAACCACAACGCTAAGCAAGATCCAAAACCACGATATGTCCTGCGAAGACGGAATTTCTCGAGAGCGAAGAGACTGAAAAGATGGCGACCCTGCAGAATGGAACAGTGACTGAGAATACGATTGTCAGAGAGATCGGAAAGATTTTCCCTGCACAGTCTTCTATCGAACGTTATCATCGGGATACTAGACTGATGACGATCCATGATCCGGCTTCTTTTTTCTCATGTCTCTATCCACGTACATGTAAATAGTTTAAAAACTTGTCCAAAAACTTGGATCAGTAAAAAACCTTCTTAGGTACCCTTTTGGATATCTTTTTAGGGAACCATGGTGTTACGTGTTTCAGCCGAAAGCATCTTTCAGTGATGAGAGAAGTAACAAAACTTGAAATATAGCAATTGTTCAGTCCGTTGTGCTGTATCTGCTAATCACGATCTACCTGCTGCATTCCAGGATTGCCAGCGATAAAAGAAGAGGAGGATCAAAATGAAAAGTAGGCATGCAAATGTGAGACGATTAGAAGGCGCCATGGAAGCTGCACATCGCAGACTTGGGATATTCAATGACGCAGATGCAATTCTTGAGAAGCAGCTGACAACAACAGCGCTGACACAGCAAACCCGGACTAGACCTCTCATCGCAGTCACAAGAGGCGTTGGAATCATCGCAGGCGTCACGTATTCCCCTAGGTTACTATGTGGAATTTCGCTCAAATCGAAGAAATTTGCGTCAATATTGTAAATATTCAATATTGTAAAAATCTTCAATTATCACTTGTAATTGTAAGTCTAACGAAAATGTTAAAAATTCATATTATACGAAATGCAACAATGTGATAATTTTCGTGCAAAACAAAGTATTGTGTGTGTGTGTGTTAGAAAAAGCAGAAATGAAATAAAAGATGTGGAAGTATGCGTGTAACGGTAAATAATTGTTTATTTCAAATAAGGTATAAAAAAAATTATATTCTTTTTAGTATTTCGGTAGATCAATGAAAACGATAAATTTTTCTTGTGTAACAATCGCTTCCTAGGCTCTTACCATTTAACATTTCTATGAGATACAATTATAAAATTTCTTAAAAGTTTCGCGTCGTGGATACATTTTTCGCAAAATACAGCGACAGAGCGGTAAGAGGGTGAACAATTCGTACATTCAAAGTTTTGCTCTACCCCGTGTGCCATTACAAAAAGTTATAATCGTAAAACGAAAAAGCCGCGAAGAACTGAAGGCTCTCAAAGTTCATCCTCTCGAAGTGGCGTTCCGCTGAAAAATTGTTGCTCGCGCACTTGCATCGACAAACTTTGATTAAAACTCGAATTTTCAGGTCGGCTGAATTTTCGTGGTTAGGGGAACGCTGACTTGATAAAAATAAAACAGATGGAAATGAATCGTTCATGAAGGCAGTGTAGCAGCATTTCCACATAACGTTTATCATGATGTCGCTTAAGAGGGTAAGGAGAACAACATTACGTCGTTTTTACACGTAAATGTCTCGAGACCATTGGTTCTGAATTGTAAAAAATAAAAGAAGTGTTCTCTGCCTCGAAACTTGTCAATGTGGCCGATGACAGAATGTGCAAAACGTACGCGCGAGTTCGTGATCTAAATGGAAGTAATCGACAACGATAGAGGGATGATCTGACAGAACATAATGCCTTGGAACACTTTATCAGACTTTTCGTGGGCTTACAAAGGAAAAATAAGCAGTGAGAGGAGCTAATGTAATCACTAGACTGCGATTGCGTGAGAAATATAAAAGAGTAATAGATTAGAAAAAATTAAGATTACTTTTTAATGTAACAAAGTCATCAAGAATATTTTTTTTCCATAAAAATCCGCAGTCTAGTAATCGCTATTCGATATTGGTAAGACGAGCCTTAGAAAAACAACGAAAATAAGCTGATTACGTTAATGATAGATAACATTGATTTAGAAAGAGCGCACTGTAAAAATACGTTCCTGATCTCTGAATTAATAAAAAAAGAAAACGTTTGTTCAATCTGTCGAGGTTCGTCGCTTTTGACATTTACAAATTCCTAAAATAGTGAGAATACATACGTGTTCTTCAGACTGTCGAATTTAAAGCGCACGATTAGGGTGATTCGAGGGACATTTTTTCGAACGTCTCCCGACGTGTTTCAAAGCGGAGAGTAGTTTCACTATAGTAACAGTAGCAAGGAATAACGTTGAAATTTATAAAGGACAGCGTTGAAAGTCGGGCGAAGGAGGACAAGACGACTGTCACCCGCCGACGAGCGTCCTTTTTAATATTTCTTCGTACTCTTTCTTTTCTTTTTTTAATTTTTCGGGAGTCTGGTTTTCTTGTAAAAATAAGAGATTCTGTCGGTCTATTTGTATATAATATATAATATATAATATAGTATAACATGAATATCGCAGTTCAAAAACCTGTTATGTGTCGGAGACCTCCGAATTTCATCCCCATTTGCATTTTTTTTTTCATTACAACTCCCATATCGCGATTGGACACGACCCTTTCTCGCACTCTCTGCTGCTACCCTCGTCTAAGAGTCATTTTCGTTGTGTGGCTCTGGTTACCTATCGGTCATCCACTTAATTAAGCTCTCTATCGGTCACTCTTCCTTTTACACGGTCTTTTGCACTCTCCTCCTCTCTCCTCCCTCTTCCCGCCTCAATCTCTCCCACCGAGCTACATCATACAAACGTGTTTTCTCATTTTTCTTCGATTTTCATTTCCAGTCGCAACGTCATATAAAAATAAAGGGATAAATAAAAAATATTGTTTTGCTCTGAATAAAAAACCTAATGTTACGATTAAGTATTCTCGTCAAGAATCCTCCCCTCCCCAACCCTTGAAAAAACGGATCCACTACGCATTCCTTAAACTTCATTTTTCACTTACAGACTAAACTAGCATCAAAGGTCTGGTACAACTGTACACGGTTTCTTATAGCTAACTATATTTATTTATGTACATGTATAAAACTCTCGGTTTCTGAATCTTTCAGTCTCACTTTTCCATCGTTCTCACATTCTCCCTTGTTCTCTCTCTCTCACACACAGACATACACGCTCAGGCTCTCTTTCGTTATCAATGTTCGTGGTTTTCTTCTCGCATAACGTGTGTAGTCGTCGTTTTTTCGTGGCATTGTTTACGCGTGCATTGCAAAATCGGCAAAAAACGTGTGATCAATTCTCTCCCTTTCTCTCTCTCGCCGGCCACATCGTAAATCGAAAACAAAACAGAACAAAAAAAATCGTTTGTCCGCAATTTGTAATACGGGGGGAGGGGGCACGTTCCTCGTGCGCGCACGCAAAAGTTTACAAAAAAAGAAGTGAAGGCTCGCGACGCGAGATTCGCTGAACTTAGCAACAATGAGAACGGATCGCAGATATCCATCGGATCCAGATCCACCCTCGAACAGGAAACTAAGGAAAATGACGCCACGAAAGTAACAAAACGAAAACAATATATTTTCTGCGTAGAGAATAATAATTCTTTCGAGCGAATCTCGCGCGGCGCTTCGAGTCGATTCCGTTAATAATTAACAGTATTATAGTAATTGCCGTGCCTTTTCCTAAACTAAAGCTACGTCGACGTGTAGACGTCGTTTACAAAACGTGCAATCATTTTCATAAATCGCACACAACCCCTCCCCTCTTATTTATCATCGTCGCATAATCACTCACACTTTCGCACGGCGCGTTCTCTCTCTCTCTTTCTCTCTGTCCATACAGTAACTATGATTATTTTTAACGTCTATGTAGCTAACAGGTACATTTGCACTCTTCAAAATCGCTGACAGATCGAGGGAATGCGTTTTTCTCGCAGTATTATTATTATTATCGTCCGCACGAGCCTGCGTTTAATACAATTCGCAGTATAATCTTAAAAATTCTAATCGCTTGTATCGCGTTTCTTTCCTTTTCAATTTCGCTGGTTTTTCCGCATTATCTTATAGGATTTACGATACATATCTCGAGAATTAGGAATTTTCTCGTCTTTTTTTTTGCAAGAGCTTCTTGCCAATGCCCGAAACGATGAACCTGGTCGCCCCGCGTACGCGCGCGATGTACCCTCTCAATCGTGGAAATTATAAAGTCGTGTGTACAACCGTTAGTAACGTTTTCTCTTTTTCACGTACTCTTTTAGTATACATAGCATGCGTATGTATGCGCGCGTGTGCGCCCCGGTACATGCATCCTTAACACATAAGAACGGGAACAGAGGGAAATAATTCTCCGTGTCCCGAAGCCTCAAATAACGCGCACGCAGCAGGTTACCGTTCCCGAACTCGAATTCGCCAAGGTAAAAAGCGTCACGCGAACGCACGGGCCCGGGCACGGGCACGACCAAGGCACAAAAACAATTGGAAACGAAGAAAACGAAAAACAAAAAAAAGTAGAAGAAAAAAAATACGTTCCCACGATCCATCAGCGAGGGTTACTCTTTCTCTGAGCAATTATTTTTCTGAAGAAATGTCTTTGTCGAGAGAAGACCTAGAAATTCCAGTCAATTTTGTAAGGAGAAACAAAATAAAACGAAAAAGAATATATATATATATATGTATATATAAAGATGTAGGGATAAAAGGATCGGACTAAAAGGAAAAACAAAATGAGAAGTGGAAGGGGAGGAGAATAGAGGGGAAAAATGCATGCTCAAAAGGTATCCATTTGAGCTGTATGTGTGTGTATGTGTGTTTTGCGTATTGCTGTGTGTTTCAGATAAATAAAAGCGAGTCGTAGTTTTTCGACTAATCGATCCTAAATTAATGCTCGACTAAATCCGTAACTATGGGTTCCTCTCTCTCAGTCGACCTTCCCTTCCCTCATGATTTGGCACGATATAGAGAACTCACAGATCGGACACGCGAGCAAGTGAAGAAAAGAAGCGGCTAAACGAACGAAATGATCGGTTCATTAGCGTGAAGGGAAGTCTAACGTCTTTAAAAAGGCGAAATCTATTGCGAGGTATGTATATTATATATAATACAATATATATTTATATACGTATATATATAATATATCGTCGAGTTCCCTTTTTTTAATCGTCACATCGACTAACGGATCTCTGGTCTTCGTTAAACGCGGAAGAACTTCGAAATCGTGGCCGATATATCATCATCCCTTTTCTTTAAAAAAGTTCCCTTTCTTTCTTTCATCGATCGAACGGCAAAACACGCGCATTCGCGAGCAGACGCGTGTGCCCCGATCGAATTTTCTTGCATTTCTATTATTCAACGCGGAGAGGAAGCGAAACAAGATTCTGTATATTATCCGTAAATCTATTTCATCTTTTTCCCTCGAGTGGTTACCTTATGTACATAAATACAGTCGTTGTACGCGAGGATATTCCCGTAATTCTCGGAGACCGAATTCCAGATTAAAAATTAAGGCGTCTCTTATTATCCTGAGTATATGAACAATGTTCTTCTGCGTTAATAGCCCGACGACGACAAACAGCAGCGCGTCGGTATTCCGATTTTTACTATTTTATTCGTCTATAAAACCTTCTCGTATTCTTTTTATTTTTTTTCTGTTTAACTATTTTCTTCTCGAGTTCACTTAGTCTTTTCGTTTCATTTACTGTGTTATCTTTTTTCTTTCCTTCTTTAACATACGCGCTTTTTACTATTTTTCCGTGAGTAAACGATTCGCTAGAATCGCGCGCGAGCGTCCGTTTTCTTTCTTAAATATCCTTTAGCGACCGCGAGGTTAACGTATAAAAAATGTGTCAAAAATATAACGGGAGCTACACACCTAGGATCGCGGACGTTAAGAACGTCGGCCGAAACTCTACTGTGGTTAATATGTGTAAGGCATTTGTGTATCGTTCAGTGCTCGATATCGCTACCGGTGAACCGCTAAGCCGCGTCTCTTTCAAACGAAACTCGATTCGACAATTAACACCGAGCTTTCCTCTAAGCTCAGAAATTGTTTTCAACTGTCTCGGACTCCGGACCAGTTCGATGCAAAAATGTGCACTGCCGACCACACGTATTGGAACCTTGTTCTCGAAAATAAGGTGATAGTCTGCGAATATTTATGCGAACACTTATTTTAAAAAAGAAAAAAAACGGCTAAGGAACAGTAACTCCGTTTAAACTCCATCTTCAGCGTCAGAAGCATAAAGCGCGCAGTCTAATGGTAGTGAATCAATATTATGTAACCTCTGCTAAGTTTCTAACCATTATACTAACAAAAAAAAAATGTATTCAGGTACATGTGGATGCCATTTACTTCCTAAGTCTTACGGATCTCTGTGACATCAAGATCGGTTATAAACATTCGAGAGACGGTTGAAAAGAACGTTCAATTTAATCGCAGTGTAGCAAGATCGGTTCGATAATATTGAGCACACACACACAGATTCTCTCTGTAGTTCGAAAGATATCACCTTCGGTAAAAATGATTAAAGCTTCGGTAATATTCTAACAAATCCCCTGCAAGCGTGCGAATGCGTGCAAGACGGCAGTGCGTTTCCGGTTGCGAAAAGTGACCGACTCTCCGGAGTCGTAAGTCGTCCGATATCGAAACAAAACGGAAGTCGTCGTTCGCTGCAACAATGTCCCCCGAAAAAAATCAATTATCCCGGCCGTCTTTGTTATCGACCGATTTTCAAGACGGCCGAGAGCTAAATCGACCGATTGAAAAAGAGAGAAAGAACAAATCCGCGACAATGGCCTCCAAAAGCTGCTCGGCTAACGAACTTTCTGAACGTGTCTCCGCGATTTAACTCACCCCTCACCGAACGTATTCACCCTGGAACGTGTTCTGAACTGCATATTATTACGCGCTGCGATTATATATGTACCTATATAAATTTCAAGCACTTGGGTTGCGATTCAGGTTTCGTCATGTCGTCGATTAAGTCTTTAATTAACCTGTAACCGTGTGTGGCAGGCGCGCGCGCTCGTGTACATGTCTGTATGTGTGTGTGTGTGTATGTGCAATATATTTCTATATATTTATTTAACGTGTGTCTGCGGGAGTAATCGTGGACACGTTTCTCGACTCGAATCACTAAATACGTTTTTCACAGACATTGTTTCCGGAAGCACGTGCACACGTTTTCGATTGCGCCAATTCCCAAGCCCGACGTGCACTCTCGCGTTTGCATTTCGTGCGCGCACCACGCCGGTCAATCTGTTCTTTCCCCTGATCCGACTTACCGATTCCTCTTTAATTCTCGCACGGCATTGTTCAGCGCATTTCCCTAACGGCCCTCTCTCGGTATCTCTGTACCGATGCGTTAGTTAAGCGATAATGTTTTATACTATCTGTAAGTCTCTAGCGTGTGTCGTTTCTGTATATACAGGGCGAGTCCGAAGAAACAGAACACCTAAATATCTCCGTTACTTTTCGTTGCACAAAAAAACTTCTTAGGACAAAGGTACACAGTTTGAAGGGCCACATGTAACGGTGTAAGGGAAAAAATTTTCAAGGTCATTCTTTTACAAGAATTTAAGGTCATCGATATTTTTTTTAAATAGAATGAGGTATTTTTTAATACATCAATCGATGCAGCTGGACATTCGTTATAAAAAAGTACTAACCTATGCATGTCGAAAAGTTAGTAGTTCACGAGATATTTCGATTTAAATAACTCTAAAACACCATTACTGTCGTACTAAAACGTTACACAAGTTACACAAGCAAGTAAACGCTAACGGCTTAGTACGACAGTAATATTTTAGGGTTATTTAAATCGAAATATCTCGTGAACTACTAACTTTTCGACATACATAGGTTAGTACTTTTTTACAACGAATGTCCATCGATTGATGTATTAAAAAATACCTCATTCCATTTAAAAAAAATATCGATGACCTTGAAATCTTGTAAAAAAAAAAATGACCTTGAAAATTTTTTCCCTTACACCGTTACATGTGGCCCTTCAAACAGTGTAACTTTGTCCTAAGAAGTTTCTTTGTACAACGAAAAGTAACGGAGATATTTAGGTGTTCTGTTTCTTCGGACTCTCACCCTGTACATGTATGTATGTGTATGTATTTCACGCGCGTATGTGTCTCTATCGGTTCGAAAATGTTTGTCTCCCGGAAGGTTCCACCTTCCGATTTCTCTATTTCCATTTTCTCTCTATCTCTCGGTAGACCGTAAAAAGTATGTATATAAACGAATACTGTTACCTACAAATATAATGAACACATTATTTTGCCTTTTCTTTTTCATCGTATTCCCTTCCCGCGAGAGCACTGCACTCGCTCGCGTCTATTATTCATCGATAAACAGATTTTCAGTGGTCGGCCGCGACGAACGTTATCTATCTCTTCATTTTTTGTTTACATACGCGTCCGTTTCGTTACAGTATACGTAGATACATGTATTGTATGTATATATATATATAATGTATATATATATATTTATATATTTATAATAATATAATATATATAATCCCTATCGTAATATACTCTCTTATCATCATTGATTTTTTTTTTTGAAATCTTAGTGAATAATCGCGCTGCAATCGTTCACACTCAAACGATTGGTTCGCCCTGATAAAATTATTAAGAATCATCATCATTGTGTGTTAGCAACGAAATGCTAAAAAAAAACTCGTAACTAAAACTCGTAACAATAATAATAATAATAATAGTTATAATGGTGATAATAAGAATTATTAATGATGATAATAATAATAATAATAATAATAGTAATAATGTTAAAGTCAATAATTAGTAGCATTATTCTTTGTCGCGTTCTCTCTCGTCTTTTTCTCGATCGTCGCATTCTCTCTCGCACGCACGCGCGTCTTGGTATATATAATTTTTTTTAATATATATGTATATATGCTTGTATCATTACGTATGCGTGTGTGTATATGTAGGTATAAACCTATATATATATAATATGTACATTATTTATATACATTTAAAAGCGTAGCTGAGTCTCTATCGACCTCGCGCAGAGACAATTCTCTCTTCTCTATTGTAAAAACTGCGTTGACGTTTCTCCGTTTCCTTCATTTTTCATTATTTCGTTAACTTTACGAGCACCGTGACGAACAAATTAAAAAATAAATCGTAGTGAACTTTTTCCGTGAACGTGTGTACGTGTGTGTGTGTGTGTGTGGGTGGGGAGAGGCGCGATCTCGAATCCCGCGCGTGCGCGCTAAACCTTCCCGAAACGAACTTTCTAAAAATATCGTTCAATCCCTTTCTAACTTCCGACAACACGCTCCGTCTTATTCCCTCTTGCGAAACAATTTTCGGAATCTCACGGGTTAAGGACCACCTCGCCGACTCCGATGACCTTGTGGGTCAACGTCCCGAGCACTTTTGCTCGTAACCACCGCTTGATACAAATATTCGTCAAGGTCTTTCGCAATCTACATCTCCGATATTGTTATTCAAGAAACGTGTACCGTGAGAGATGTACGATTACCATACACTCCACCTAACCCAGACTCATCCGTGTGTCTCATGCGTAGAGGAAAACTCCGTCGCGCGCGCGGGAAGTGAAATTCGTGCAAATAGAAAAACGGTGACACGAATCGTCTGGGTTAGATCTGCGCATGGAGATCATAAAGAACGTGTTCTTCATAGAGCTGAACCTTTGATACGACTCTAATACCCGATTTTCCAATTTCTAGTAATTGCGAATACACTTGTCCAGTGTAATTATACTTCTGTTTACTAGAATTCGTATAATAAAACATATCATGTTTTAAGCCAAAATCACCAGTAGTCACGTATTATAATAGGAAATTCAGGGCACAAGAGACACAAGACATTGAGATCGGCGAGGCAGCCTGTAATCTAGAGAATCACTAGAATTTTCAATAATTAATATAACAAAGCTACCGATCCGCTGCGAAGGCTGTTCCAATTGAAATTCGTCTATCGCACCCGATCGAATTATCGTGAAGGGGAAGGAATGAAACGGAGGCGTAAAAAGGGGATATAAAAGTACCTGGTTATCACGTGTGTCGGTCATGTTCGTGTAGCGGCGTCGCCAGATTAGAAAGATAAAAAAGCTGGAGGAGGAAAGTAGAGAAGACAGGAAGAGAACAGACGACTTCGATTCGATAAATTGAACTATGTCCCCCCATAGCGGAAAACAATCGGGGAAAGGACTACACGCGGAAGTTGGGTTCAAAGGTACGCGAACAAAATCCTCTGTGTATGTGTGTCTGTATTATGTGTGTCTGCTGTAGTGTGTCCCAGTATGCTGAATGCAAACTATTTCTACCTACCTTGTGTGACTCATTCGCTCTCACCTACTCACAAAAACTCTCTCAGGATAGAGCCACAACTAGATGCATAGGATCATGTCATTGAAGGCGCTATATATCGGAACTTCCAGATCGCACAGCGATCATTTTAATCGACCGGCAAACAATTACTATTTGGGGACAACGATTTCACGGGTGAAACAATCCGCGAACTCGATAGCAGATTGACTACCCAGTCCCCGCAGTCAGCTTTAGCTCTGTAGTTTCGCGCGAAATGGCATAACGAAACGCAATATCGTAGCCTTCGGGGCTCTGAATACGCGATCGAGGAATCAACAGTTTTTGTCGGTGATCTTAGTGAATTTCGTGTACAGCTGCGAAGACTATAAACTATCGTGTACGGCCGCGCATATCGACGATTCGATCGCCAAAACTCGCTCGCTAAAGGATTCCCATTTGAAAAGCGACCGTCCCTCCACCTTCGCCATAATTAACGGCGATTAGAACCGGGCAACCTGTCGTGCACCAGCACGACCCACTCTTCCAGTTCTCTCGAAGCGTTTCGATATCAAAGAAAATTTTCTCGAGCATTTTCCCGGTCGTCGCTGCGCCGGTACGAGTTTTGGAAAAAGAATCGACGAAGTTTACATTGGCTTTTCTGCTTTTCTTTCCCAAAAGAAAAGATACACCTACAACCGGTTCAGCTGTAAAATACGCTCTAAGACCAGTCGGTTGGAAATCGGTGATCCCAACACTAAAACAAATTCCGATAAGCTTTCCGTATGTTTCCTCGTGCATATGATTTATCATCGGTTCGAACGAAATTCAAGAGAAATGAGAATCGAACGGTTCATTGTCAACACGGTGTCTCTCGTGTTGCTCGAGCATCACTCAGGTTCATCCCGAATCGTTTCCGACACGTTCCTCGAATTCTAGATCCTTTACAAATAACGCGCGTCGCTCTCTTTCTCTTCCTTTTTCGATTTGTTAGGGACGAGCGACGCGGACCAAAACGACGAGAAACAGTGATTCATTACGTGCTCGTCTCGATCTCAAATACTTTGAATATCGTTTCACTCTCTTGTAATACATTTTCTCGAAAATATATGCGACGTCGTGTTCCCAAGCTGCTCCGGAACCGGTCTTAGTCGATAATCTACGCGATAAGACGACACTGATCGAGAATTCGAATAATAAAAATAGAATTGACTTTATATATTCAACGTGTGCATTTTACCGCGCGTCCTAACGAAAAACCAAAATCCTCGGTAGAGAAGTTCGAAACGTCTCGTAACAGTGTGTCCCCGCGTATCCTCTATGCTAAGCTGAACTCAGTCTTGCGTCCTTACTTATCCCTATCCCACTCAACCAAACTCGCTCTGCCTCTTCTTGCTCCTCTCTGTCTCGCAGTCTGTCTCCTTTCGAGAGAATCCTTTACAAATATAAATCATCTCAAAAGCTCTGTGTACGTATGTATGTATGTGTCCTGGGTGTGTATACTGTCGGTCTCTTCGATCTTCCCTAATATTTGGCACCAATTCTTTAGTGTGTTCTTTGCTCGATGTGTTCAATTGATATTCCGGTTCTTCCTCTTCGCGGTGAACGAAACTCGGCCCCCTGCGTGGTCTCTCTTCTCTGTGTTCAAACGGATTTGAACGCGACTCGATGACACCCGCGTCGCCGTCGTCGTCGGACGATTTCGCGATCTCCGTCTCCGACGATCTTCATCGCGATCGCAACTCTCGAAACCGCGATGAAGCGCTTCTTCCGCTGGTTTTCAACGGAAGAGACGGGTCTCCCACGCGCGACATCGAAATCTCTCGTCTCTCCAGAAGTCGAGTGGGATTGTTTCCGATCCTCTTACAAATTAAACTCGAACGTACCGTAATAGGGAATTTTGTGCTCGGCTGAATCTGATACGCGACCAGCCCGAGTCTCTCTCCTTTAACGCGTCATGGCGAGACTCCTCCGCAGCTGGCTCAGCTTCGCCCGGAGCTTCTCCTGCCGCCTTCGTAGCTCCGTCACCTTGGACACGGTGATCTGACCGATCTCGTTCAACATATCACAGTACACCGCTGCCTGCCTCAGGATCGCGACTTTCGGCGCCTTCTCCTTGGTCTCGACCGCTGGCACCAACACCCGCAACTCCTCGAACGCGTTCCGCAGCTCTATCCGCCTCTGACGCTCCATGTTATTGTGCAAACTCCTCTTCTCCGTGTCCAGCTCATCGTCCGACGAACTTCTCGACGCTGTTGACGGAGCGATTTTCATCGGCGGCGACGGCGTCGGCGACGAAGACGGCGACGACGTGGTCATACATCGGCTTACCTTGTTTCTCCTCTGGTACGGCCTCTGACGCGCCCGTTTCACTGGCTTGTATTCCGGCTGCGCGGTTCTCTTCCGCGCTGGATTCGATGGCGGTCTACCACGCGGTCTAGGCGCTGGACCCTTTTCTTTGAACGCCGTGTTCACTGTTAGCTGGAAGTGTTGCTGGTCCGCCGGGCTCGGGTACGTTGGCAGCGCTGCGGGTCTGCATGGTTTCTCGAACGTTACCACGTCGATCTCTTCTTCTTCTGCAATCAGCAAAGAACGAACCATTACATTGAAGCTCGGCGTTAGTGGTACATTAAACTTACGTACTAGAATGTTCAGACTGCGGATTTTATTACAAACATGGGTGGGAGTCATTAAAAGGGAAACTATTTTTATTTTGCATGAAGATCCGCAGTCCAATAGCGATGGACACATGTATGATTTATAATCAAAACCATAAAATTTAACACATTAGACTACAAGTCAGTAGGCTGCGGATCTTTATGCTAAATAATAATATTCCGCATCGATTGTGTTAAATCAAAATTCATTTAATTTCTTCATAAATGCATAAAAATCTGAAGCCCTTGGAGAGCCCAAGGATTACGTTCGGAGAAGAAAACGTTGAAAATATTTGTGGATTTATCGAGACGTTATTTTAACGCTGTGTGGTCGGAAAGAATTATATCTTCCTAAAGATATGTTAAATTTCAAGAAAGTGAGGTTGCGCATGGCAGCTAAGATGCAAGATGTTCGGCAAAAACTTAACAAGAGATTGGCGAGAGATAAGGAGGAATGACTGAAAGCTAACGCAGAGACTTCGAACAGAGAAAGCTATGATAATGAAAAAGAGAAAGCGTCTTCAAGGGCGTGATGGCGTACGAAGTGACACGAACGTATTAGAACTGTTATACAATTTAATATGTTTATTTCTGATCGATTGACTATTAGCTTTCTCTACAAAGAAACGAAGTTTCCACAGAGACAATGTATTTGTACACCTTTTATACGAAAGTCAAACTGACTTCTTGAAATCTTCACCGTTCGACGAAGATCGTTGGCAAACCGGCAGATGAAAAAAAGGAGCTATCGGTGTGTGGTTTTCGTTGAACGAGTTAAAATCCTTCCGAGTCTCAGCTCCGCCGAGAGGCTATTAGCAGCCACGGTCGGCCGTAAAACCCTGCTAATTAGTTGGGACGGAACAAGCACGCCTCTGTCTTAGCTTTGACGATTCACTATTCAGGGTGAAGGCCGTCCGCAAACACCGGAAAGATCGTGTCACTGTGCTCTCAGTGAAAAAAGAAATTCAAAGAGTCAGAAAAAAAGATGACGCGAACAGTTGCGAGCGTGAGCGAGATTACGCATGCCGGATGCTCGGTATCGTTTATCTGAAGATCCTCGTCTGCAGCCGTGATTGCGCGAAAGGAGGAAGAGGAAAAAGATTGTACGAGAGGGTATAACTATAATAGCGGAATCCTTTGGTTGCCGGTTGGCGTAGAGGCGTTTGAAGGGACATTCGATACCGTGGGCGTTTCTGCAAACTGTGTCATCCACCGTGTCTGGCACAATCAGTGGAAATCCGGTTGGTCCAGATTCCTCTCTCTCATACGGATACGGGTCATAACTCTTTTCTCAAGGACAGATTCGAAATACATCGCTCAATGTCGATGTAACGTGTTTCGCGCCAACAGGCCCCGGACCAATTACATACATCGACCGATCGGTGAACTTGATCGTGTATCCACTATATTCGCTCGCGGGGATTAACTGTACCGGACCCCGTAAATTCATCGAACTAATCCCCATGCTACTTCGAGACAATAAAATCGCTACTATTATCATTATCTCGCAAGGAGATCGAGCAACACAGGACCTCGATCAACGCGAACTCATCGTGACCAGGTTTATGGATACTCTAAAACAACCCACGAACATTTAATTAAGAAGATGGAACCACTTATTGTAACATCCGCAATACCAAGATCGCTATCGACCACTTATAAAAGAGCTTCTAGCTACATGTAAACGTAGTCGCTAATTATCTTGTACTAGACGCGTAAAGAAAATATGTATTGTAAAAAAAATAAGTTTTAATATCACATATTAAACTTTGTAAACAGGCGTTGAAAATAAGGTTCTCAGTACAATTATTTTCGCCTCGTTCGAAGCGACTTGAATCCACAGTCGACGTCTCGCGCGAACATTTAATTACATCGCCGATATAAAGTTCCCGCAACCGGAATAAATTACACCGAAATGTATTCGCCCGGATTCATTAAATTTATTGGCTGTTATCGGCCGCTTCAACAATTATACACACCTATAAAATGGGCTGGAAAGTTTCTCTTTAAATTACAAAAATTCCTAGTCGGATTATCACGGAAACACGTCACGCTCGGCGTGCAAAAAAGCTTGGTCCGCCTTCCGGTTTCACTTTGCCCAGTCGCTGCAACCGCAGCGTGAACTTTTAATGAATGCCCGGCAAACTGAGAAACACAAAACTTCTTTCTCTTTCCAATAACGTTCATTTGCGCGGAATGGACGGGTATCGCAGCGAAAAATCGGCGAAACGGTATATCGCGCGTGTGCTTTGTGCTCACATGTCAATCTTTCGAAACGAAAATCCGCTCGTGTCCACGGGGGCGAAAGACGGCAAAACGCTGGCTTGTAATTGATTTAAAGAGAAGGGAATATTAATTGGAGGAGCTCGCGCGGCCGCATGTGTTTCAGTTGCTTCCATTTAAAGTCGCGTAACGGGGCCAAGCGGAAAGAGTCGAGGAACGAGGAAGAACCTGAACGAGACACGCCGCATACGTTGTGCATAAGTGTGCGGCAACAAATGCAATCTCCTGCGTGTAACGCCGCCTCTCTTCTCCACGTGTTTGATCGCGCGCGACGGCCGGCGCAGCGACCAGACGCACGAATCTTCCCGAAACTGGCTATGTGCCAGGTCGCCGGTGAACAACTGCGAAAAGGCGCGAAACTTTCTAAAAATAACTAAAATCCACCTAACCGACGGCGGCGACGCGCTAGCGCTAGAGGAACCAAAAGTCGAAGGCACGAAACCACTTCCCCTACGGATTTCTATTCTCTTTTTTCCTCCTGGAATAGCGCTGTTTCTAACAGCGACGACACACGTGCCGACTATTTTCGGTCCCACCTCGATTCATATATTCCGTTTTCCTTTTTCTCGCGTTTCTCTCTTCTCGCCCCCGGGTTCTTCTTGATCGGTTCCGCGCGAGGCCGTACACCACGCTCAGGAAGGAAGTGTCTCGTATTTCATGCCAATGTCCTCGGCAGCTACCGATCCCAGAAACCCGCTGGCGTAAGAACTCTCTCGGTACCATCGAATGCTTAATTGGACACGGTTCACCGATGTATCAGAGAGAAAAAAGCAGCGGCCGCGAATCGTAACGAGAACGCAGAAGCCGATAACGTGACCGTGATTCAGTGTTCGTTCTATGATAAGCTCGGTGAATAATAATTAAGACGCAGGAGAGCAAGCGGACAGTTATTTTTCATTCGAAAATTGGCACGACCCGACCCGAAGAAAGCGAGAAGTGAGAGCATGTGCCATCAGGAACTCCGTCGCGGTTAGATCAAGGTGGCCGCGGCAGAGGTCGCCGGCCCAACGTGATCACATGTATGGCAACTGGCGGCGCGCGGCAAATGGAAAGTTTCGAGCGGCACCTCTGAAGAAAGGAGCCGACGAAATGCTATATTGTAGTCGATTGCGACAAAAAAGTGTCCGCTAGATTGTTGTGAACCGCTCGCGCACTGACTCATCGGATGAAATCAATCCTCTTTAGAATGCCGATCTTTATTTTCAGCATTCATTTGTAATCGAGTCGACTGCGAGTCATCTTTATTTTTGCGTTTGCTGAGAATACATGTGAAAATACATTAACATCTCGAGTTCTAACTCTAATGCTAATTCGACGAAGGCTGAAGGTACCGTTCACCCGAGCATCTCAAAAATAGCGGGTCTCTCGGTGTCATAGACCTCGCTGTCAAAAACATGGAAGGATTTGAATGGACCTAACCAAGCGAACTGCGTCAAGAAAACCGCAACGAGAGAAGGATGATATTCACGAGAGGGGAGTCGAGGGGTAGCGCGAATTCACGGCAGCACGTGCAATCGCGTAAGAACGACCTTGGGGGTCAGTGCTCTCCGTGTAAGCAGGCCATAGTACTACGTCGACACGAATCGATCGACTCTCCTCTCTCGTCGGAATAGGCGACCGCGAGACAAGGCAGTCGGGAAGAGAGGGGGTACAAGTTTTCATGATATCGAACGCTCTCGCTTCGCAGACACGTTCCGAACTGGGGGAAAGGAGACCTTTGTTGGATGAGAATCCCGCCATTTTTTTTTTCCCAAACGAATCCTATCTGCCTGATTGCACGTCCCGATTTCTGTTCCCGACAGGAAGGTCCTCGATTGATGTTTCTAGGGAACTTCTCTTATTGTAGACCACACGCGATTCTAATTATTAGACTGCGGATCGGATAAGAAATAAAATAAATTCTTATTTTTCTATTTTACACGAGGAAGAAAAAGATGAAATTCCTTTCCAGCGAGAGAACCTCGATCAGAAAAAATGTAAAGACTAAATACTTCTTGTCCGCAATTCGTTTCGAATTACCACTGCATTTACTCTCACTCTTAGAAGTTTTGCAACGCACGCAACAGATATTTTACCGCGGGTCAGACCCCGGATAAGGGTAAGACACAGTCCAAGCTGGAACTCCGCATGTAATCCGGTTCGCCGTAGAAGTGAACGTATTGTTAGATATTACGATCCCGTGGATAGATAAATGGCAACGAGTATCGATTCGGGTTCCAACGGGCAGAAATGATAAAAGTCAGTTTGGCACAATTTAGAGAGCCGAACCGCGCGGCGAGAGGTACGTTCTGGTTACGAGAACAATAATTACCGTCGCCGCCGCCGCGATAAAAAGAAAGGGAACAATACGGGTTACGTTCATACGAGATACTTGGTAATCAAGTCGTACGCTGGGAAGGGCGTGAAAATTCCATTACGCTCGATAGGCGGTGGGGAAAGTTAGATAGCTTTCGCGCGGTGAGCAAACGACGTTACTGGCAAACGCGTTCTCGCTGTGTACTTCGCGATTCAGCTCGCGCGATGGTGATATCAGCGGGTTGCAGTCATCGAGGCAAGTTAGAGGAAAAAAGATTGCCGGAGGAAAATGCCAACTGTGCCCCCGCGTATTGCTGTGCTCGATACGCTCAGGATATATTTGATCTGTGTGCTAAGCGACGGCCGATATGTAGGTCTCCAGACGCTCGATGATGCTCGTCAGATAACGGGTCGGACACACGCGAAAAATCCCCGAGCAAAAGCTCGGCGAGAAATTCGCGCGTGGTCATCATCCGAGTAATCCGCGTGAACTCTGCGCTCGAGTATTGCGCTAAATAGCCATTCATGGATTATCGGACCACATGTCCCTCTTTCAAAGAAGATACCGAGAGCCAGCTTAGGAGTATGGATATGTACATCGTGACGTCAATGAAACCGTCGCATTCTTCTAAACACAGAAAATCTGGGATTGATAATAACGGTTCAAAGTAACAGTTGATCTATCTCGCTCCTACGGCTCTATCAAAGCCGTGCCGAGTTATGATGATATCATTGAAAATGTAAAAAAGAAGTGTTCGGACATGACAATTAAATCGTTTCGTGGAATTCTAGCCGACCCCGTCTCTCACGGTTTAAAGTGTACCTCGGTACGACAATCCCTTTAACTAAGCCACATATGCGAACGTGACGGCACGTTTCTCTTCCTGGTCACTCTCGATGTACATCCGTATATAAGGCGAAGCCATAAATCTCGTCGTGTTCAAGACTCTTGACGCTTCGTACTAACGGACGACTCATCCAATCCAGTTACGAAAGTGAGCGCCCGCACGATGTGCAAAATGCGCTCGTGCCCGCTCGAAAGTCACGGAAGAACGCATGCCCCAGCTCGCGCGAAATCATCGCGGACACCATCGGCGGAAGAGAGCCGATCCGCGCGAGCCTATCCGACCGCTTCTGCGATTTTTGCACGGCCGCGAAACCGCCGAACCAAGTTTTTACACGTCCCGCTTATATCGCTTTCTCGATATCCATTTAGCCCGTAAGTGCTCGAGAGCTGGCATCTCGGCCGCGCGATCTTACCGAAGATGATGGAGCTATCCATCTAGCTTGGTCCCTTCTTCAGCAAGAGGAATACAGTTCGATATTCTCTCTTGTTTGAACCCTTGCTTTTAGGGGAGCGAAAAATCAGCTTCGTTTACTCCGTTGTATTTGCCAGCAGCGTGCGCCGGCGACAGTCTAGAAAGATAGCAACCCCTGATTTAAAGGTTACGGTTACAGGATTAACAACTCGAGCCACCCACGCCCAGTTTTCCTAGCTATCGGCGACTGGACTCTGTTAAAGGAGGGTCGCTAGGCAAAAATCACGGGCCATAACGCGTTCCTATCCGACGGCGAAATCCAATTACGCGTCTCGCGTACTGTGTATCCGCCGTGTGTGTTCGCGTGAGTACACGGATGCACTTGGAAAGCATGCCGCGAGATACTACCTTGGATAACAACCTACGCGAGATACGAAATACGGCGGACGTATCTGGGGGATAGTAGCCAGGAAACGACCCGGTGACCAGACACCATTAAGCTCGGCCCACTCGTCGAGATCCGCCCACGGAACGGGATGCACCGCGTCATCGACGTTGAATCGTCACATCGACTTCACCGATGCACCGTGGATGGCGCTCTTACCGAGACGAACGTGAAAACCCATCTCTCTCTTTCTTCCTCTCCTCCATCCGTGTTTTCTCTGCTCGATTGACTCACAGAGAAAATGCCAGTCGCTCGCCGGTTCTTGCCTCCGTCTCTCTCTCTTCCTTCTCTTTCCTTTCTCTTCCTTTCTCCCTCTCCCTTCCACCGTCTACCCTGAGCTAAGTCTTTCCTTCTTCTTCTGGTTCGATCGACGCCAAGGAGCAGGCGAGAGAGCTGCGGCTGGCATGCCGCCTCGGGAGAACGAAATGCAATAAGAAGGAAAGGACGACGGGCTGCCGCTCTGATCGAGGAAAGAAAGGAGTGCCTGCTGCTGCCCCGACGGGCCTACGGTGCGCGGGAGGAACGTGAAAGAGCACTTGTGAATTGTTCGTGTGCATACGTGCCGTTGTGTTCGTGTACTACTATCCCTCTCCCGCGCTGGATCTCCCTTCCCCCAATTTCGAGACACTAATTAGCCGATGCGATTCCTGGTTCTTTTCCAGGATCTATCGATCATCGGAATGCTCCTTTCTAAAGGTGTACGACTTCATTTCGACGCTGCAGAACAATTTTCGTCTTCTCGCGGGGAAAGTTCGATGTTCAATCAGTCTTGGACAATTCAGCAGCGGACCGAAAAATCTTGTGTTGAACGTAACGGCTTGGAGAGAGATTCTAATCGATTGCGAAAAATATGTACAAATATGCCAAATTATTGAATGTGTGAAATAATGTAATGGTTATAAACTTTGATTTATGTTAAGCAAGTTTCATCGAGTTCCTAGAATCTTTTAATTATCCGACAGGCTCGAATCTTGACCTTTTCGAAATCGACTGCCGTCACAGAGAAAAAAAATCCTGGAAGTTGGAAGAAAGAGGTAAAGGGGAAAAATCGACGAGCGACACGTAAAAAAAAAGGTTCCCTTCGGCGGCAGCCGAGGCCGGTCCACATTCCCAAATCAGGTTCTGCCAGTTTGACATTTCGACGTCCGACCTCCTAATTCTTGGTGCAAGAGTCAAGGCATCCTGGTTCGTCGACCAGGTACTTCACACGCGCGGCTCATCGAGAAACGTTTAAACAAAGGAGCCGAGATCGTTAAAAATCATCCGGACAATCTCCGAAGGATATTAAAAATTCCGCTAAAACACGAAACGGCTCCGGAATTTCGAACGTGTTTGAAAAAGAAATGGGAGTATCGATCTGGAAGGAATAAACGTCTCGATGCGAATGACCTAACGCGATGCTTATCAGCAGACTCTCCCACGCAGTTGAGCTTAATGAATGAATGAATGGGTTGCGTCACGGGCAGAGATGCTTATACGTACTGCGGAGGTCCTGCGTAAAAATAGGCGCCCACTTGCTCCCGAAGGAAAGGCAATAATTATAGACGGGCCGATAAGAGCGCCGCCGACCCACTGGGGAGAGAACGTAACGAGGAAAAGAGAAAGACCGAGAAAACAGTCTATCGCAGAGCCTTATACTTACGTAGAATGCTAACAATACCTTCGAGAGATGCCAAGCCCACCTGCGTGCTGAGCCGATACGACGAAACTGAATTGTTTTGCAATAACCAGAAGGACCCCGTTACACGTACGCGGCGAAACGCCGTCGCAGTTCTATTAGAATGCAACCCGTGTCAGTCACCCGCTTATTTAATAATAGGACACTGGCCCGGGACGAATAAAAAGAGGACATTCGGAAGAAATGTATCGGATCGTACGAGGCAGTATCTGTCTATCAAAGTACACAGTAGGAGAGCGTATTTAGAGCGTCATTGCTAGCTGGCGACATTTTCCTTTCAGTTCCCAAAGTGAAAATAGTTCTAGGAACCCGATTGACCACGCTTCTGCTTTTCTAGCCTCGCTTTCGCCGATTCGCTGAAGTCGAAACGCATATTCGGCCGGTTGCCCATATCTGCTGCACCCACTGAATTCCAGAATGAAGCGAGGAGCCCACCAGACCAGGCGAAACGACGACGATGCATACATTTTTATGAGCATCATAGCCGCCCGCGTTCCAACGTACACGGATTTTCCTGGAAGGTTCGAACCCGGAGAATTTGCATGACGAATAGAACGAACAAAATTCACACCTTGTCCCCTCCACCATCGATGGAAAAGGGGGCGGGGTTGCGTGCGAATACCGCGAAAAGAAAGATCCAGACGTAAGACGAGCCCCGGTGTGTCTTCGTTGGATGCATCGGGGATCAGGGTCGTATTAACGCGTCCTCATACCTCGTCATAACAAGAGCCGCGGTAAAATCGTAGGAAAATTGGTACGACGAAACATCGTTAACCTTCCGACCAGCGGAGACTAGGCTAGCAGAAAAAGTTAAATGTCAGCGACACACCGGGAGCTGTTATCGGAACGGAATCAAACCGTGAATTCCTTCGACTCGAATGATATGTAAATTTAATGATCGGAGAAATTCCACAAACGACCGCTCAATTACGAAATCGACTGTCTGAAAAGGAGCAAAAAAAGAATTATCGCAGTCGCATATGTTACTTTCCATCGTCTGAGCGTGTAAGTAGGACTTCGCTCGGCCTTCGTCGCGGCGTTACAGGGACGATGAAGATTTCTGTCGGCTCTGATAGAACCGGCCGGTGATTTCTAACGCGACGCTGCGCAGACTCCTCTCGCAGAACCGCAGTTTCCGCGTTCGATGCGTCATCAATTAATTAAACCGCGGTTTTTAACCGGCGAGCAATTACCGCGTCGGAACGCAAACCGCATTCGTCAGATCGTTCTCCGGAAACACAATCATTCTTTCCGTACCGGGAATCCCTCGACGATTGCCGTTCACGTTAACGCCGTGCACTCATAGGCGTTTACGTAATTAAAGGCGCTAAGCAACTGCAGTTGGCGCCACACTTGACGCACATGTGTATAGATAACATCGTTCGATCAAACAGTGTAACGTGAGGGCCCGTGAACCACGGAAAAATGAAGCGACCCAGGTCTATTATCATTGCTGTCACGTGCGCTCGGCTCTGTCACGTGCGGCGCTGACGGAGAAAAAAATGGTTGCAAGAAAACGAAACACATTTTCCGCATACATTACGCAAATGCCGACGCTTCGCGGCGATGACGCCAAGCTAAACCCTGGACAAGACACAGTGCGCACGTAATGTTATTTATCTCCGAAATTGCCGAGCACTAACTAGCGGCTGGTGTGAGTCAGTTTATGGAAATAACAAACTTGAATTACATTACAGGTCAGAACGATAACAAAAATGTTAAAATTTTTCTTTCGAGAGATTGTCAATGAATATGGATTGAAGATTGTTTTGAGAGAAGATATTGCTGATCATGGTACGTGGTGGAAATTCATGAATCGGTACGCGACTTTTAATGCAGAGCGAAGATGCCGAGGGGGCACTGTGCCCGTGTACCTACGGTACTGAATATCCCTCACCACGGCGAGCGCGACTGTGGCGCGAATGGCAAAAAGGCTTAACCGCATTCCGGCGACCATTTAAACCGCCGCGGCGGGGTCCCACGCTTGACCGCAAGCAGCGACCGACCGGCCGGCCGGCTATCGATTGACGTCACTTGGTACCGCGTGACCTTCGTGTTCCCGCGCGAGTACCTGCGCATGCTCCGACGATCGTGCCTCGCGGGTGCACCTGTATACGCTTGGAAATCTTCATTCTAGTTTTTCCGGAATAATCTATGAAAACATAGACATTAATTTAAAAATTACAGTGCCTCATTTTCGCTTGTGGCACCATCTGGTCTCTAGAAAGTGTTTAATCGAATTCATTGTGAGATCTAACGGACCATAACTTCGAAATACCAAATAGAAGGGGAATGTGCATTACTCGTGAGGTTTTCCCGTCTTCGGAATTCGAAAGGTGTTCGTTGAATGTCCGAGGACAGTGTTGCTCATCCGATATGAAGAATACCGGAACGTTAACTAATTATTAACGCGATTAACGAGGTCACGCTTTTCTCGTGGTTTCACTGACTCGTCTGATGTCTGGCAGAAGTACCTATTTGCAAGTTGTGCCCCTGGCAATTACCAATTGCGGCCGGTGACACGACGACAACACGAAGGCCGAATTCGTGGTGTGTCCGGTCGCACAGTAACGTCTTCTTGATCCATTAAGTTTGGACGATCAGGAAACGGCACACTTTATAAGACCCTATCGGCGTTCCCGCTCGAGAGTTCTCACCGTCTTGTCACACGAGCGGTTTTCGAATCACTGACAAAGCTTATCTCTGTCGGTCATCAGTTACAATCAATTAAAGTACTCGATTTAATTGTGATTGGTATAATTAAACAGATAGCTTGGGAACAGTCTCGTCCTGAAAGCACACGAGTCGCATGCACACGGTGTAACGCCGTCGAATAGGAAACAGGAGATCATTTTCAATAGCCGAAGAGGTTCTCTTTACGTTGTAGAGCCCGGATCGATACGAGCGCAACATTGTGCAGAAAAATAGGCCAGCAATGTCGTTCGATTTGATGTATAATCGGAAGAGTGCTGGCGTAAATGTTTGGTCACGTGCAGGTCAATGCAAGCACGCACCGTGTGTGCACCGTTCGCTATTGCACTACTCTTTCCTGGTCATGCTCTCCTATCATACGAACAGCCAGCGCGCGCGCATACACACACGACTCGGTGACAGTCGTTTAGCTGCAACGTTGCGCATGTGTGTATGTCTAGTATCTAGTATCTACAGACCGTTGGATGTCGCCATGTGGCGCAACATATTTTCAGGTGGCGAACGGCACAATTTTCTCTAGACACTAGACACACGCTAGAGCGTACGGGTCGAGCGAATTATGCGAGTCGCGCCAAACCACCTCTCCCGGAATCACTATAGTTAGACCCAGTGAACAAGACACGTGACGGAAGGACTGGGCTCGGCTACGGGGAAGATACGTGACGTGCCCTGAAAATGCTCGCGAACTTCTCGAATCCCAATCACGAAGCCTCCAGAGGAGGCAACATAACTCAAGGAATTCCAGAGACGCGCGCAACGGATTTTTCTGCGCTCGTTGCTAAATAGTTGCTGCGTCCCCGCTTGTATAACACACCGCGATATAATGATGTTGACATTGCATTTTGTACCGGGTCCCCGGTGCTCGCGAGGCAAGTCAAGTTGGTCAAGCCAATTACCGTTGCCCGCCTCCGAACAACCCGCGGTAATTAGCTAATCATTTTCACAGTGTAACTATAACGATTCCTATAGAAATTCGAAAGGCGAAAATGATTCTTTCCAATTGAGGCAATACACGTGCAGGAATATTAGAACCGGTATTCGAAAGACGATTACGAACACGTTTGTGGCTGGCAATAATTTGTATTGTTTTATACACAAACGTTTGCTCAACCTCGACACGCATTTGATATATGAAGCTTTTTAACGGCTGCTATCGATGCAATAATAATCTATCAAGCCAGTCTCTTCTCCGATGGCAATCATTCTTCTCATTGAAAGCAAACGAACGTCGCACACACAGCAATTAAATTACATTTACGGCCTACGTCTAGTATGTGTGGCGTCATGTCCTTGGTAACATTGAGTCAAAGAACGTCTGTCCGGGGGAATTTTCCCTATGCGGGAAACAGCTTGGAAATATTTCAGAAATACGACACGGGGACTCCGATGACGCTGTTGCTGTTCGGTTTTAAATGGAGTTCGAGTGTTCGTCTCGTTAAGGATGCGTATGCTAACAGATGAAAAACATGCCTTTGTACCGGGACAAAAAACATTGGCTCGAAAATGTGAGAATCGTGCAAATCGAAAAATCCGAGAGCCTCTCTTTGTCTCCGTGCTTGCACAGCAACCCTGAGGAAAAAAGCGAAAGGTGTAAGATTTTCTTGTCTACTACAGCACTCACACAGGCGCGCGCGCGCGCGCTAAAACGATGCTCACCGAATCAGCAATAACGGCCGCAAAGCCGTTATTGTTTGTGCAATCTATGCATCCGTTCCGGAAAGCGCCGAGTCGATTCCAAGGCAAAAGAATTCTCACGGTTCTCTTTTCTCCCCGGAAAAACACCACTGACCCGAGGACGTTAGTGTACCGACCTCCGAACTTGTTTAAAACGAGTTTTACGATTGTGTTGTATTCAGCCGTTCCTTAGCCGGTGACGAATAACCAACCGCGATTAGCATACTTATGCGGGTACCCAAATTCGGCGAAGTGCACACCGGAGTGCCGTGCCGCCGTCAATTGCACTCGATTAAGAGGATCCTTAGTTCGACCTTGCTGCCTCCGTTAGGAGGGTACAAAAGAATGAGGCGAGTAAACGCTCTTGACGCTCTAAAGGGTGTGAGATAAAATGCTTTCTCGGCCCGAGATGCGCGGACGTCTAGCTTCTCTGCGTCGAATCGCCTATGAAAATCCAACCGTCACGACCTCTGACATTTATTAGAAAATTAGCTGCTTGGCAAAGACATATACATAGAAATAGTCTGAAGTTAAATGACAGTGATAGTTTCTTACGGGAAGTCTCGGCTACATCTACGAAGAAATGGGTTCAAGATTTTCAGATTGATCGTAGCTACTTCGGAGACAGCCCGTGTAACAATGGGTAAGAAAGTCTACAGGGCAACTGAATGAGATGTGCATGAAGACGAGGCGAATCAAACGGTCCCGCTGTAATGCCGGGGCGAAGTATATGGCACGGGAGTAATGTACAATAAATCATGACTCACCGGAATCGGAGGGTGTCTGTACGCCAAGGTGTTCCAGATTCTTGCCAATAGGCTGATTGAGGTGATAGCAGTGATCGCTGTGGGTATTCCTGACATTGATTTCCTTGTGCACTTGACACTGACCTTTATCCTCCTCTTTCCTCCTGTCGTGGAACCTGACCAGCTGACCGGTGACCTCGCTAACTGGCACAGCCTTGGTAACCGCCTCTGACATGCACTCGGACAGTTTCTCGTGTATATTGATCTGATCGTGCCTGAAGAAAGGTCCCTCGTCCTCGGTCTCGGTGTCGGAGGTGCCCGAAGTCTGCGGTGTGTCGGGTCTCGTTGAATCGCCGTCGCTCTCCAAGCTTTTTGCGCGGCACTGTTGCTGTTGCTGCATTGACATTGTCGTCGCCAGCACGGTGCTCGCTCGGGATATCAATAAACTACGCCCCGCCGGTATTCTCTTCTGTATCTGCGAGTCCTTCTTCGCCGGTAACGTCCTATTGTGTTCTTTGCTGATGCACAGACCTGCCCACATGCAATCGTGGTGACGTATCTCCCGCGATTCCAGACAGGTCATCTTGTCGTACGCGACATCCGGCAGAACACCGTCGTCGTACGTCCGCTCGTGATACATGTCCAAGTATTGTGCGTCCACCACTCGGTCCAGCGGGAAGTCCAGGTCGAACTTCTTCCATATGTCGTCGGACACCACCGTCGCGGTGTCCAGGGGCTCGTCTAGCAGGCCCAAGTCAGAGCAATCCCAAACAGGCACCGGCATCTCGCCTGAAACCATACCGCAAACAATTAGATTAGATAACTTGCCGGTTAACGTCGATTTAGTATATTTATGTTCCTAATGTAAGAAATATCGAAGAAGGGAACGTCGAGAATGGCCAACGTGCGGCTCGATAGCGCGACGCATACCTGTCCAAGGGAAAACCCAGGGCACCTAAGGGTGCAGGTAGCGAACACGCTGGCAAGGCGTTCTTAGGACTAGAGTTTACCTGAGCGATCACTCTTCCAGTGACGCTCGCACATATATTTATATACATTATGAAAAAGGATGACAACTTGTAAATGAGAACAATTATTGACGGTGAAGCCGTCCGCCAAAGAGTACGATTTATTCTAAATTCAAAGATCTTGACACTGCGTGCGTCACTGAAAGAGTGATCGCTCAGATAAACTCTAATCCGAAGGACATCTCGTTGCCCGCGTGCTCGCTACCTGCACCCTTAGGTGCTCTGGGTTTTCCCCTGGACGGGTACGGAAAATGTATACATATATATTATTTTTCCTACACTAGGAAGATAATAGTTAAACAACTATCCACTTCAATGTGCAGTGTCGCGAGAGGCGCATGACATCCGAGACGCGTTTGTACGTCAGAGGATCAACTCCGACCTCTTCACGGTTTATTCCACTGCGTGTGGTGCTAAAGCGCTACAACGCTTCTCCTATCTGCTGTACATTTTTGGCGGGGAAAACAGGAAACACCGAGTATACGCTATATCCACTTGTGTAAGCGAATGAATCTTTGGACTTGCGATTCGTGTTATCCGCTCGAGGGCACTAATCGCGCATATTTAGTATCGATCACTTCGATGTGCATCCATCGACTTCCTCCTCCTTTTCGATGTTACGACATGTGGCTTCACGTAAAAGTAATAACGCGGCTTAGGTATTGCAACGTGTGTCGTAACGCCTCGAGCATTATCGGGAGAATCAACGAAATGAATGCAGTTGATGCTATGAAAATATGAACAAAGGTCGTGACGCGGCTGGCTCTGTCTATGATGCACGTGTACGCATATTAAAAATACTCGGCCTTCGCCACTAACGTGATACTAACGCACAGTTTTTTTCATTTCGCCACGCTCCGGTGAAACGGTACTCGGCGAGACAACTGAATCGATATATCGTATAGAGAGAAGTAAAGTTGAAAGGGATGACGATCTCGAACTCGACCATGGACTGATTGGCTAACCTGCCGCAACGAATCGGAAACGCGAACGGAGACGCAACGGAGGACTTGAAAAATAAAACCGGTAAAGCGAGCGACGACAAATCAAACGTTATACACCGAGGTGCGACAATTTGCAATATATATAAATCAAGGACCAAACTCCGAATCCCTAGACGAGATCATTTTACCTCGCCGCGTGAGACTGTTGCGTCTATTTCTTTCAGTTCGAAGGTTGCTACCCTTCACGGTGCATTTTAACCCTCAGACGCAGCCTCCGACGGGCCGTAAACTTCTTAAAACCGGCGGCCATTTAGTTGGATTCGTTAAAAATAAAATGTTAGCGAAGTCTTGAACTTTCTGGACACTCGGTATACAAGAAACATTGGTTCTGCAGAGAAAATTGAAACTCTGTTGCATAATGAAAAAGATTGTTGGGTACAGTAGAATCTTTCTTGGCAATCGAGCATTAACTCATGTTTGACAACAGCCGGGTCTGCCGAGACCCCGACCTCGTGTGCGTACAATTTAGCGATGTCATCCAATGAGTCACGAACTTTTATTTATGCATTACTTTGTGATATTTCAGTCCATTCATATGGAACTTGCGCCAGCATGTTCAACACTTAAACTACGATTCCGATACGTCTTTCAATCATTCTCAGTGTCGTATCAGTTGATTCATTCAGATTACAACTTCCTTGTATTAAACAGTGTTAACACTTCAGGGTTTCGGTATGAGTCAACCAGGCGCTAATGTATTTCTGCAACAAATTCACCGTGCCAGAACTATCTACAGTCGCTTGAACTAAACAATAAGTCAGATAGTACGATAGTCGCGATATGGATAATTATAGTAGCCAGGATAAAAAAAAACTCGACTCGTTTTTTACCTCTAAAAAAATAAATTCGAAGAATACTGTGATACCTTCCGGTATCATTGGTGAATCATTCGTGTCAGTTTATTCGGGTCGCATAGACGAGAAACTATTCTTAGGCGAAGTGATTCTGCAAAAAGGCTATACGGTGATACCGAGAAGAATTAACAGAAGACGGTGATACGAGGAACTTCCGATTCTTTCGCAAAGTGACGCATTGTTTTACATAAGCGGCTAGAGGAGCACTGTAAGATCGCCTAGTCACGACGCTTTCCGAGAGTGCAGTTATGCACTGACAGAAGGAAACGCGTCTGAGGCGCCGGTCACGCATCGAAAAGTCACACGGAATGACGAGGAAGGCGACGCCCGCGGGTCACAACTCCTTTCGGTGACTCACGGTTACAGCGAAATTCGTCGGGGTGTACCAGCACCGTCGCGAATCTGCACGCAAAGAAAACACACCGATTTTTATTGCCGGCATTATACCAGAGACATTACATCCGCCCGATTGAGCCCACCTCGGCGACGCCGAACCGTGCACCGTTATCTACCGTTCCCGCGCACAGATGGACCACCGTGTTGCTATTAATTACTACGTTCTAGCGCGAACTCGTCACTTTCACACTAACCGCGCTTGTACCGTGAAAGATAACTTTTTTTAATACTGTACTATACGATTTGAACTGTTTTTTGGGAGCTAGAGCAATTAGTTCACTACAGGATGTGAAAAGAAATTTTTTCAAAAATTGCAATAGATCGGAATTGTAGAAAAAATACTAAAAGTTGCATTTTACAATTTTTTTTATGTGGGCCTATATTGAAAATTTAAAAACATTAAAGTATTCATTACACAAAGTGTATTAAGTATACATTAAAAGCATTGAGTTGGAACGAAAGTTCGTAGCGTTTGTAAATTAAAATTGAAAGCTGAAATTCAGATATTATTCATACATTTATTCAATAACATATTTTCCATTCTGTTCTATTACTTTTTGCCATTTTCGAGGTAATTGAATAAACATATGAATAAATACCTTAAGTTTATCTTCGATTCTTAATTTGGAAACGAGCTACGAACGTTCTTTCCAACCCAATAACATTACAACATTCTTGAATTTTTTAAATCTTTTTACTGTTTTTTATATTTCACCCAATCAATTTTTTCATAAATGCATAAAGATCCGCAGTCTAATTCATTTTCTGTACACCGAAGTAAAATTCTATTTTGTTGTTGTCTATATATGTGCCCATAATTATAAAAAATGGTCTAAGTGAAAATCCTTAATTAATCCAATGTACTGTTTTTACGATATCGTCAAAAATGAACCGTTAGATAGTGCTTGTTATTTCAACATTTATATGGAATTCATTTAGTAGGACATTTTGGAAGACGGTTCTAACACCCATAGAAAATATCAAACATGTTAAATTACAAGTATGATAATTACAAATGAAACGTTTTAGAAAATTCATTTAGTAGTAAATATAATTAGGAAGATAATTTCTAAAAAAAATGTACAAAGATCGATGACGGCAATGTTTTGACAACCGGTCGGACAAAGACGTTTGACAGTTAGCCGAGTCGTCCGTCGCGAGATTCATATCGAGAACGGACGAGGAGAGTCCCGAAAAGTAAGCAACACAAGCCAAGAAGAAAAAGTGAAAGGGGCTGAGGGGAAGAGGGACGGTGAGCTTTGTGGCTTGCTCGGCCGTGAAAAACGCGAACCGCTGAAAAACAAATGATACATTAGACGTTTCTCTTTGACCCTACTTCGGTGCTGAATCGAACAAAAGCGAGTCGGATAGGGGGGAAGAAATCACCTTCCTAGAACGGCCTTGCCAACGAAAGAAAGCATCCCGCGTGTTTCGTGTTACTCTCCCCGCAGGGAGAAAAAAAGATAAACTTTCGTTAGATCGTCCTGGTAACGTCGCCGAGAGCGCGCGAAAAAACCGTTCCCCGGCGAATAGTAAACAGAAGACAAATGTTTTCGTAGAAACATCCCGAATAATTTCTTGCGAAAATTCCATCGGTTCCGCAGACATGTTCCAAATAAAGAAAATATCTACTTTCGTTTGTTATGATTCCATGTACATATCATATATTGGACGTTAATAACCGATCACTTTTAGATAACTACAGATTTCTTACTGTTGCCACGCGAATTCTCTAGAATGGACATTTTTAGTTAAAATGGCATTCTCGGACAGGAAAAAACAATTTGGTAATTTTATTGCTAACAGTGATAATCCATTTGACACCGTAAACTAGTCAACCAATCTGCGGGACGCTATGAAAGGGGCGTGTCCCGAGAATACAAATTGCGAATAAAGCACCAACACTACGAAATCCACATTATTTTGTCGTTCAAATTATTTTCTGAAGACGCTGCGATTCTATTAATGAAAATCGTGCAAGAAAATCGGCAAAATAAATGTTCTGAACAAAGAAAATTTCTAGATTTCCGAAAATTTGTTGAATTACCCTAGGAAGTTCTGTCTTATTTCTTCCGTCAGGAATGTGTAATAAAATGATAAGAATTTCTTTTGAATTGATTTTGAAGTTGAAGGGAACCTTCGCAAACCTAATCGAATGTTAGCCCATGCTGCACATATAAGGACTTCGACATTCCTTGTCGTCCGACGACGATCGATAGATCGAACTTATTTCGTATTAGAACCACAAGTCCACATATCGAACAGAGAAACCGGTCTAGCTTTGGGTAGGTGGTGGTGTGTTCACTAACTTCCGTCGAACGTTATCGTTCAAGCGTGTAACAAGCCGACAGCTTTCCTACCGGCACTATAATTAAGAGTAGATTTCTTTTGAGGATGAAAGGGCGCGATACGGTAAAAGTATAATGAAAAATATCCCGGGCGTCCTTCAAGCAAACACCAAACGAATTCCTAAAAACTAGAACGGCTATTACGGATTGATATGTTGCACGACATTGCAATAGAAAGTGCAATATGCCGGGTAAACCCGCTTATCTCCGCCTGACACACATATTTTCGCGTGCATATCGATCCGAACGAAACGATGCAGCATTTAGAAACAAGGGAAATGTCCACCAGTCAATTTCCGACGCCAGCCGTCAACCGAAATCTCGGAATTTCCAAATGTGGCGCGAAGATAATCACAATTTCCACGACCGCGTTTTGTGCCAAAATTCGCGGATATTCTGTCGAAGATGACATACATGTTGCTTAAAAAACAATCGGACCATCGTCACGTCAAAATAAATTAAAATTCATCATTTTTTATTTCTCTCTTTATTTAGCTCTCGTTACAGGCATCATACGTACTTGAATCAAGTCAAATGAAATTTTTTAACTGTAATGCAAGTAATGCAGTAAAAATATTTAAAAAAATGAAATGTATGTTTTTGTTAAATTTTGTAACTATGTATTCTTTACTGCACAGTTTTCGTAACCGACAATAGAAAAAGTAACGTTTAACAAACGTTGACGCGACGCTAACCGCTGGTTTAGACAAATTTTGTAAAATTAATGAAGTTCTTATATGGATTTAGCTCGTTCAATTATTCGAATCGGGTATCACGCGAAAAAGTGCGGCGTGATTTTCACAACAAAGTTCATCAATCAAGTCGAATGAATTTTCAGTAAAAATATTCAAAAAACGAAAACATAAAAAGAAAGGATAAATTCACAAGTAGATTATAAAAATTGCAATACAAATTCTGTGTATGTTGAGAAAATTTTGTAACTATGTATGCTTTACGGGACAGTTTTCGTAAACAATAGAAAAAGTAACGTTTAACAAACGTTGACGCGACGCCTGCCGCTGGTCTAGAGAAGTCAAATTATTGAAGCTCTTATATGGATTTAGCTCGTTCAATTATTCGAATCGGGTGTCACACACGCGAAATATGTAGTGTGCGGTGTGATTTTCACGTCAAAGTTCAACCGAATGAATACATGTGCAACTCTGAAATGAACTGCCGACTATTTCATAACACTATTTATAGACAAGCATGATTCTGCCGGACAGGCCAGCTGCCAGGAAGAAATTCGTAAGTTGATACATACAAAGTATTCTTGTGATTTCACTTTCGCGGAAACAAAGTCTCTCATCGATATTAATATCTATCGAACCATCGATTCGAAATAATTCCGAAAAATCTGCATTACAATTTTCGAACGGAATGCTGAACAGCGTCGCGTGCTGTGGGAGCTTGAATAAAACCGTCTAGCATACTAATCTATTTGCATCGAACTACGACGCCGGGTATCGAAATATTTCACAAAATTCACTTTTCGCAAAATCACCGGTTACGTTCTCCCGGAATCACTAAAGAACACAGATGGATGGAGACTAGAGAAAAAAACTAAATATTAACCCTTGTGTAGTTAACCAAAAAAAAAAGTGGTAAAATGTATTAAATGTAAAATTATTTAAAACTCTTCTGTTTATATTTTTTAGAGGAACATTACCAAATTGTTGAAAGAAATACAGTAAACGAGTACCCGGTTGACTACACAAGGGTTAAACAGAATACCGATGACAGAAAATGTCGAGGAGAAAAATTCGGGAAAATAATGAACAGCGTACAAACCTGTCGGCCACTTCGCGTTGTAACCCAAGAGAAAAATATTATCCAGTATGGAACACACTTTGTGACGCGGCTTTGAATATCGCGCGAAAAAACTGAACTGATACGAGAAAGGCGCGTGTCCCGCTTATTAGAACCGGTGAATTTTTCTTCGGTTTTCCGGTTCACCCACTCTAGACGAACAGCGAAACGGGCCGAACGGATATATTCGCGGCACTGAAAACGCGTTCTCCTCGGCCCCCGTCGTTCCTCCGCGGGCCGGTGTCTCCGTAGAAAAGTGACACGGGGAAGTGTCTTAAGGTAAAATGATCGGTTCGGGCGATTTAGCCGCGTGTGCTATTGCCGCGTTCGGCCATAAACGTTCCAGCCGTTTTCGTTTATTGTCGAGATTGCTGTACGAAGAGAAGCTGCTGCCGTATTCGACCATACAAAGAAAGAATTTCATTCTCGGCGCGATCTGTACGATAAGCCGGTGGCTCTAACTCTGTCCCTGCGCACGCGCACGGCGATCGGCGACAACCCAACCTTTGCTTTAAGGCCGGTTAAAGGCAACTGAACTGTTCTGCTCGTGTGCCTTGCATCTTCCACAGGCGGCGGGCATGCCCACCGCTAGAGACCCGGCGCCAGGACCGTGCCACGCAACCATGCGCCCCACCCCGACATCGTACGCTCACTCCTCGCGGGAGTATTTTGTCTCGTATCGCTCGATAATCGCGTCGCTACTTAGGGCCACTTCGGCCCGCTCCTCTTCTGTCTTCTGACGGCGTTCGCGGCTACAGCCACGGACAAAAAGGTATATCGCATGTACCAAATTAAAATATACATTTTCGTAAATTAACGCTAAATCAGAAATTTTGACTGCGGATTTTTGTGCAATTCTTCTAGCCGAATTTTAAGAAAGCAGAAACAAATGAAATTTGATTTTCAGTGATAGTAGTCTTTGTAGATCTGAAATAAATATAAAGTCGTACTAGTTTCTGTGGAATTTTATATGTAGCATTTTTTCGACATTTTCCATAAATGCATAAATGCATAAAGATCCGCAATGTGCTTACAACTTTAAAAACGAAACATTTCATTTGATACAGTAATTTTTGGAAATTATTAAGTATTTTATTTGAAGGATATTGGAGATATTTGTATTTTCAATTTACATTTTAAATATTATTGCTGAAAATAATTGTTCGATTTCAATACACTTATGAGCATAAATATGTATGTAGTTTTCTTATAACGATAAGATACACTGTCTGTTTATCAACAAACAAAGAATTTTTAAAAGAATACGAACATTGTATGCGACCCATTGCACACAAAATAATTTAAAACATATCGGAAATATCGAAGTTGATACACACAGCGTTTCTTCTGTTGAATTGTTTTAATATTTCGCAAAGGAAGTGCATTGCATTTGAGCCAGCATTTTAATAGTGAACGGTTAATAGTTAAGAATGTATAACATTCACTTACGTTATAAATAAGTCAGATTAAATAACAGAAAAGTGAACGTCAATTAGAGCACAGAATCTTCTATCGCACTTTCTATATTTCTAGATATGAATAAATATGGCGGTTGTGCAATCAGTTGAGTAAAAATACAATCACATTGGAAGAAGCATTATTTCTTAATTTAGTATTATTGTAGGTACAATTTTATTACAATTTCCTATAAATCGTATATTGTATCCATTTGCATATTGTATCAGTAGTAATGAATATTTATTCTGTCCTATATTTAGCTGTATCATCATACTTGATAATACGCTAATATACTTCGTATCTTTTACGATTATATGTAATGCTCACTTATAAATTCAAACAAATGAAGGAGTTGCAAGTTGATTAGAAATTTCAAGGATCTAGGATTAAATAAAATTCTATTTCTTTCTCTGATAGTCCCAGTGAGTACGAAGCAAGGTGGAGCTACCTTGGCTTTTAATACATCATAAATACATAAATTTCCACAGTCTGATAATTGACTTTCATGTATTGAATAGATTTTGCTGTTATTCACTCTAAAACAGCATATTTTTGCACACATTGCTCCTCAGTATGTGGTTGAGAGCCACATATTATGGTTTGATGCACACCGGCTCGCATATGTTTGTCATGGGAGAAATATGGAAGCTGCATATGGAGCAGGATTGTGTTTCGCAATCTGTCGAAACCTGTGCCGATGTAATACCACAATCAGTCGTTTCGTATGATAGAAACAGCACGATCAACGCCCCCACTGTTATTTCTCGACTACAAACGTCTAATAATAAAACTATTAAAATGTTTTTAGAAACATACAGTATACACTTTCATGCTGTAAATGTAAATCAATAGAAGATTGTCCAAGAGCTGTGCGTTTAAAGCGATGTTACAATTTTATGAGCAAGAACAGAGAATTCGCAACGTGTTGCAACTAGGTAACCGGGTACCCGGTCATTGACATACGAGATAAATAAACCAAATACGCTAATGGAATATAATGAACAGCGCCCGCGAGGCGTTTTCTTTTATTTCCCCATTTACGCAATCAAGTACTAATAAACGTATCCGTTACACTTCCGGAGCTTTATATGTAATCCAATAATAACTTCCTCTCGGTACATTTATTTCCAAGGCAACTGAAACAATCGTGTCCCCATCATTTCGCGTATATTGTACTTTTGAACCACGGGTTATATAATGGTTACAGCTTGTTTTAAAAGCAGCGGGTCGCATTTATGGGTTCGAAAAATTGTCAAAAAATGCTAGAATATAAAACTTCACAGAATTTAGTGCGATTTTTATCTATTCCAGAACTATAAAGACTACTACCGCTGAGAATAAGATTTTACGTGATTCCACTTTCTTAAAATTTTCCTACAAAAATTGAAAATTGCATAAACATCCGCAGTCTAGTCACGATTAGTCTAGCCCCGGTTACAGTGGATAGCAGAGTTAACACTCATATTTTCAACAATGAAATCACAATAACAGTAATATTTATTCACTTATAAAAATAAACAAGTTGATTACATATTTAATGGTAATGTCGAAAACAAAATTTGTTACGATTATCACAGTGATCTGAACTAACCGCTCCTTTGAAGTTTGCAACGTCGACGTTTTTTCCAACCAGAAAGCAAAATGTCTTCGCGCGGCATGAGTTGGCCAATTTATGTTGAGACCGCGCTAGTGGTGAGCGCCACTGGCGTCAATTCATGCCGGGCGAAGACATTTTGCTTTCTGGTTGGAAAAAAACGTCGACGTTGCAAACTTCAAAGGAGCGGTTTCTCAAGATAAAAGTCTGCTCTATCGCCTGATATAGTTCAATTTTACACTGGACCCTTATTTTTTGAGAAAAATTCAAAAATATCCTCAAACATTCGTGCAAAAGTGGTGTCTCTCCGTCTTTAATATTATTGTTTAAACATGTTCAAACATTCATAATGTATTAATATTGGATATCACTGTATTCGGGAAAGTCTACAGAATCTTTTGCTGCAAAGAACAATTCAATATCTTTTAGAATAACATCTCAATATTTGTTTAAAGTTGAAAAATATGTTTTTTTTTCAAAGTCATGTTTCTCAAAAACGGTTCGTCTGGGGGAAAAATTAACGGCAGATTCGGAATCAGCGCATAAAACTCTATAAGAACCACCATCACAATGTAATTGTGAAACAAATTTGGTGTTGGACAGTGTTATTAAACGATACGTTAATTTTCTTTTGTCACACCAAATTTTGTATATTTAGTATAGATCACTGTGATAATCGTAATAAATTTTGTTTTCGACATTACCGTTAAATATGTAATCAACTTGTTTATTTTTATAAGTGAATAAATATTACTGTTATTGTGATTTCATTATTGAAAATACGAGTGTTAACTTACTTCTGTTATCCACTGTACCTTTTAACCAATTTTATCATAGTTTCATATTTGTTGTAAATCGGCAAATTGCGATAGAAGCTGTGAGGGAGGTCTTTGTGATTTCTGATACTAGGAGGCAGAGTCGAGACTTTCGGTGTATTGATTTCCTAGACGCCTTCTTTTTCTTAGCAATTAAGGCGCCGCAGGAAAAAGAAAGCGTCGTCGATCTGCGGGCTGATAGCATATCAGCTTGGAATACTCATCAGTCAGTAACATTTGCACAAAGAACAACTGTACACGCTGCCTAGAAAGGCTAGCCGCAATGTATCTACATACGTAGCCCTTGACACACAATGTTGTGCAATTCGAAGCAGCGCGGAAAGCACTGCTGATAGCGTCTCGTTACGTCACTTTCAGCGTCAAGGGCTAGACTTACGAGATGTCCCGATGAACAATAATTACCAGTCCCATCAAATTGCCGTAATGTTGCCACTTAAATTCCTCTTCATTCAACCAACTATTAAATAAGATCTTTAAAGTTCGAGAAAAGAATCTATCGTATCCTTTTAGCGGACAAATCTGTTTCAAAGGTAACGGAACATATTTCTGCATGAAATTCGAAAAATATATTCTTTGGAAATTTTCACAATTTTATCGTTTCACCGGGCGACGAGGCCCGCCGGCACGACACTGATCGAAACCGTACGGGGAGCCGCGCCCGCTCGATTCTCGTGCCATAATGTTACTTATTCTGCAAACATTACGTCGTTTCGTTTGGAAAAAATTCGATTGGGTTTGTCTATGTCGCTAATCGAAACTTTGTCACAAGTTTCAACGTCTGTCGTAGCATACTTCAAGAGATTTTTAACATAGAACGCTATGTGGCGGACTAGTTTTCGTCGCGTAATATTGAGTGCTGCGGTTAAGGCGGCATCGACGCCTTAGTGATGGGATCGAGTAGATTGCGTTCAAGCGTCGCTAAACAACTCCTCGTTTGTTTTGCTGTCGCTTTTTGATGTGCGTCAAAATGATTGGATAAATTTTTAAGGAAATTTCAATCATTAGATTTTATATAATGAAATCTCTGTGATTATTTACGTCTTATTTTTTATGAACGAGATTTTTGAAGGCATACCATAGATCCTTATCTACGACTCTAATAATTTGGAACTATGTTTTTTGTTATTAACCGAGAATACAGCTTACGTATATATCTTGGGAATGCTACGTTATTTATATGTAGATATTGTGAGGAAAAAAAGGATGTGTGCGTGGTTTCCATTATGAGTTCCCAACAAAAAATTGGGACCAAAGCAGAGACCGATCAGCAGCTGGAGGTCAGATAAGAAATTTTAAAGATTTCTCACTCGATTCGGCTGTGAAAATCGTGTACGATGCTTTTCCACTATTCTACGAAAAATATTCTAGAATTAACTTTCATAATAATAATCTCGTGTAAGGCTAAATAGGTTTGTTCTCTGTTGCTATTTATATCACAGTCGTTCTAGAAGATGGGAACTTATTAATAACGTTAGCAGCGTACGACGTACTCAACTGGGAATAAAACTACAATGTCAATGAGAGTTTGTAAATATTGATGTATGTACGCGTTCGTAGTGGTCAGTCCTCTGGGGTATTCCGAATACAAGTCAAAATAGATTTAAAACAGGGCTTTGTTTAGACTAGAACCGTCAATAAGAAAGTGGTGAAGAGGCAGATCATCCTTGACAGTTCACACTTGGCTGGTTCGTGCGGAAGCACCGCGGCACTGTAGATCTGGAGTCGGTTTGAAATTCGATAACTTTGAAAATCGATCCAGTTTCGGAGGCTGCGGAATTGTCTGAATTTAAATCACGTGAAAAACTAATCTCGGAAGAATCTGATTTTTACCTTAACCGAAAATCTTATGACACACATACGCAAATAGTGTCATTTTATGCTTGATCTTCTCATTAAAAAAGGTCTTCATCTTCAATTAAGATAAGAAAGATTAAGAAACTCTTTTTTATTAAAATTGAGTCACAGATTTGCAATGCTCAATAAATTCGAGGGATCGGATTTCCACCTCAATCGAGAATTTTTTATGACATACATACGCAAATGGTGTCGCAATAATAATTATTTATGCTTGATCTTCTCATTAAAAATGGTCTTCGTCTTTAATTATCTTCTAGCAGCTTCTTGCAAGTAAGATAAGAAAGATTAAGATATTCTTTTTTATTAAAATTGAGTCACAGGTTTGCAATGCTCAATAAATCTACGTCCGATTATTGATTCTTGTTATATCTGATTGCATTTAATCGTTCCGGATGGCACGATAAGAGATTTGCTTTCGTTACAGTGAAGCAGATCACATCGGGCCGGTTTGCTCTGGTGGAAAGTAGCTCGGGAGAGCATAGATGAAGATCTTCGTTGGGTTATAGTGTCATGAATCGATCAACGATTCCCGGCTTTGCCTCCGATAGCTGACGGTCAATAGAAAATTGATCTTTCAGCCGGCCACTTCTTGAAAGGATATTGAAAGAGGTGAACCTCGCCGACAAATCTCTCGGGATCGCCTACCCCTTTCAAAGTAACTATCTGTCGGTGCATCTTTTTGTGATGTAATGGCGCAGGGACTCGGCGGCAAGAGAGAGGCGATGGGAGTAGGTAGGATAGGAACGGTTGATGGATTATTCTGAACGCGTCTTTGACAGTACCGTAACGACATTCCACGGACCAAGACAGAAGTCTTTCTTCAGTCTCTGCCGTGACTGTATTTACTGCGGGGAAAGTGTGCTCACCTTATTAATTCCATTTCGTGTAACGAATCGCCGTGGCTCGATTAATTAACTAGCTTAATCTATTCTAACTGACGCATTAGCCTTTTAACAGTGTACGTAAAAACTGACATTCCGTTTGGAACTGTAACGATGGCCTCCCGTTATTTGCCATTGGTTTTTGAGACAACTTAATTGTGAACAACTTCAAAGTTCAGCTCAAAATTATAGCGCAATATAAATTACAAAGTTTCCCTACATAATTACATAGTACTCTACAGAGTTTCCCTCCGATCGATACGAACCGAGGAAATCTCGTATTCGTTAAATTGAACTTGATTGTATAATTGTGTATAACTAACGACGTCAAAGGGTGTGTTTATTTCGCATGAAGATCCACAGGCTAGTCGTAAGTGGTCATTAGTAGACTGCGGTTTGCATGAATTTATGATGAAATAGAATAAATCTGATACAAAAGTCTGAAGGCATTGGAAGAATTGAAAAATATTGTTATACTATTTCCAACTTTAATTAAGTATTTCATTCCTGTTGCTTATAATCGGCGCTTATAAAAATGTTCATTTGGCATTATAAGTCCGCAATCTATTCATGAATAACTCAACCATGTCGGCAGCATGTAAGGTCGTCGCGCGTACTATACTACATAGTTCGGTCCGTGGAACGCGATACCGATTTCGATTCCTTTCATTCATTAACCGCGCTCGCTGCGAGTGCACTGACTGACAGCAATAAGTATCCTCGGCCACGGCAGACGGAAGATAGTGAAAGGTAGAGGTGGAGGAGGATGCGGGAGTATGTAGTGGGAGGTCGAGCTGGTGATCGCATGCGCGACTCCACACCCTCCTCAGCATTTTCTCTGCTGGTGCCTTTCTCCTCTTCTTACTTCACACCTCTTCTTTTCGCCATCCCATGTGAATAACCGAGTGGCAGATGACTGCGCGTGCAAGGTCAACCGGCGTCTGCCTTCATCCAGGAGATTTGCCAGTGGTGACGTCATCGGATACGTCGTCGATTCTTCGTGAACGGCTTACGCGATTTCTACAATCGCGCGTAACCGTTTGATTCCCTGGAATCTGGAACCACCCCGTGAATTCCATTCTATCCCTAATCTCCAAATTAATTTAGTTATTCAGCGTCTGAAGAACGCGATTCTATGAAACAGTGTTGTACCACATGTATTAGGTTGGAGGGAAAGTTCTGTTGTAAATCAAAAACACATGAAAGATGGCAACAAGTTGTTACAAATAATGGGAATTATATCAGTGAATAATATTAAGCATAATTGGGTTGGCAAGAAAGTAATTTCGATATTTTAAGGCGAAATAAAAGCTAATTTTTCTATTCAAGCAACGAACTTTAATCAGTAAAATATTTTCCATTTTGTTCGATGATCTTTTGCCATCTTTCTTATAGCTTCGTAATTCCACGCTCATAAAACTTGAAAATTTTCCCAAAATTCGCTTTTATTTCACCTTAAAATACCGAAATTACTTTCTTGCCAACCCAATATTTTTATAAATCGATTCAAATGTTTTCTTTAACGTACGACTGAACTTTCCCTTCCCAACCTAATAATATCCATTGATTTACTTTTAAAAAATGTGTGCAAAATTCGAACGCCAAAGGTTTAATGGTTCTTTCGGAAACGATTTCTCGAAATTGATAAAGAAAATGACATTCAAGACCAGAACACCCCGAGTGTCTCTCCTTTGTTTCATCCTCCCCCTCGAACCTCCCACGCAATTGTTTCAGTCAAGACGGGAGAAACTTTCACGATCATTTGAATTTCAAGGCAGGTTTTGCGGACAAATTGCTTTCATGGCTTTTAGCCACGCTGACGTTTTGTTGATGCCACCCAGCAGCCGAGACCAACGTTAATTATTAGCATTCGATCAACGGAAAGTGTTTGGTCCCTCTTAGAAGAGGGGCTAGCGATTGTTACGTTAATGTACAGCCTCGACAAATGGTCCTCCGAGCAAATCTTCTTAGCGAAGTCTAACCGAGAGAAACTTCTTACATCGTTGTTCAACGATACAGTTTATTTTGGAAGTTTCCGAGCACACAATAATCGAGTCTTAGAATGAACTTCGCGGGTTGACAGCTTTGCGAGCTCGTGGCGCTTGGCTGTCGCAGAATGGTTACCGCATTGCAGAACTTTAAGCGTTTGTAGTGCGCAAAGATCGTCATAGTGGAATTTTATTAAATTTTCGTATTTGTAAATTAACTGTGAATTAATTTGTGAAATAATTATTTAATGTGTAACTCTTAGTAATATAACTATTTGAGAAATTAATTTATTATTATTATTTAGAAGTATACAGTGACTCCCACTAATATTTGGACACTCCTAAAAAGACGATAACTTTTTTAATATTGTACTATACGATTTGAACTTTTTTTGGGAAGCTAGAGCAATTAGTTTGCTGCAGGATGTGAAGAAAAATTTTTTCAAAAATTGCAATTGATCGGAATTCTAGAAAAATATTAAACGTTGCATTTTACAACTTTTTTATGTGGGTCTATATTGAAAATTTAAAAAATACGTTTTGTAGATCTGTGTCAATTAAACATATAATCAAAATCGGTTGATGCGGAAGAAACGAAGGCACTGAAAGATGTAAGAATCCTTAGATTTACTGCAGTTATAGGCCGAAAATCGTGAAAATCTGCAATTTTGACCATCTTTAAACTTTGTAGCTCATTGCAACGTTAACGGATTTCTCCCGAATTGTTGGTACTTGCAGCAGGTACACACCTAACGGTGAAGAATACTAAGAAGCACCCGTAGTAAATCCCTTTACTGCCTGTGGATTAGTTCGTATCCTGGATGTAGCCACTGTCAGTTTAGTCTACCTGGTTAAGTAGGTGTCTAACAAAAACTTGGTTTCGAGCGGCTGGTCACTCTCCTTTGTTTATAAGAAGAGCTGTAATATTCGGTACGCTATTCAATATTCAGAACTATTGAAATAATAACGACAATTAAAATATTAGTAGACGTGCTTCTCGGATAATTCATAAGCTTGTATCTGTTTATTACGTTGTAAACCATTGTATCAACTAAGTATCAATGAATTCAGGTAACATTTTATCGAGGTATGATGAGTAGCATCAAATTTTTTGTAAAATCGCATTTTTTGCCAGTGCCCGGGCTATATAGCTTGCACGGATGATTGATTCCAATGATTTGCAGAATTTTACGTGTCTGTGGGAATCGAGAAAGATTCCTGCTACAATGTTTTGCCATTAAGGTAAAAAGAAATCGGAGCGTAACGAAGAAGGAGGATCAACGGATCAATGCGTTCAATATGGAGTCTTTAACGAAAAGAATAAAGCCGTGTCATGAAAAATAATTTTTTGCCCAATGGGTGATTGATGATGCCGTACCGTTATTGCAAGGTATATGGTAGCGAGTAACAATATGCAATTTTGCTGTCTTTTTAGACGGAATATAATCACATTTTATATCTCGTAAGAATAATAATTTCGTAACATTAATTACATAAATTGTATGTTACTGGACATGTCAGTACAATCTCGTGAATGTATCTTAACGCCAGTGGGTCGAACGAATGAAATGAAGTAAAGTAATCTAAATTATGAGAACTTATCTTCGTGAAGTATTAACGTGTTATCTTAACGAGGTAGTGAAGTTATATCAATGGCATGCGCTAATTAAAAATACGATAGAAATTTAACGAAAGAAGTAAAGTGTTCCAAATTTTTTTAATATTCTCATTCGTTCTGTAGACGTTTAAAAATATGGGTGTTTTAAACCAATACACAACCGATGCACTATCTTCCACCCTCGTTCCATAGCAGAAATATTTGTCGAATATTAGATAACATTTGTTGAAACATCTGAAGCCGATGTAACGATAGTGGGAATAGGGGACTTGAATGATAACGCGATGGTCAGGCGGTAATCTCTATATGAAGCTAACAAACTTAGAAGGTTGCCGCGATAAAGATGTTAACGCCTCCTATTTCAAACCATGTGGGACTGCCTGATCTATATCTTTTCCTAGAATCTACCGCCATATCTTCCAGTTACGGTAGATCTTTGAAATATGTCTTTTTGAGAATCGTTACAGATAGATATATTTTTTTCTTCGACTCTAATGGAAATAGTTTTTAACACTTCACCTACTTATACATTTTGAACATGTCAAAAACGCACTCGAAAACGACATCAGAAAGAGATCGTGCACTTGTGCCGAATGAAAGAACCGAGATGCTGAAAGAGAGACGAAAAGAAGAATATATCGAGGGAAGTAGGTGGAGCTGAAATTTTTTCCGAACTTGCGGCCACATGTCGCATCGTAAATCTCGAAATAATCGCTTCTCGGTTCATTGAGATTCGAAGGCGCTTCTCGGGGCCGTTTCTCAAGTATCCGGAATCAGGTAGACGGCTCTAGCTACAAGGTTACCGTCACAGGCATCCGCGGGAATACTCAGAAAAAGGGTTTCCGAATTTCGCAATGATCTAGCCCTGTAAATGCTGACGGGGGAACCGTCAGGGAAAGAGTAATGGAGCCCGCGGTAAATACGGTGCCTTAGAATTTGACCGCGGAGCTTCTCTCAAGGATATAATGCTGTGTGAAACCTTCGACGTGGGATCCATTCGGTTTTTTCGGGCCATAGAACTATACATAGTACGCCCGGATGTATTATTAAAGTTATTAATAGGAATCCGAGGAAGTAGATTTCAAAATGCTCGAATTTATTATCTGAGATTGGCAACCATTTTCCATTCTGTTTGAATGAACATCTATTTTAATTTTTCACTCAATTAATTTAATCTTTCACGTTTAATCATTGAATCTAATTTTTCGTGTTCATAAGCGAAATGCTCGGATAATTAGCAATTACGAGCACGATAAATAAATGGAATTGGACATTAATAAAGCGGCCCGGGTTATGTGTCTTTTGTCGGCGCCGGATTATCTCGTATAGAGGTACATTCCATCTATTTGGTGGCTGTTTCTAAGAAAAAGGGTTGCTAAATTCCTCAGCGAATGGGTCGATGGAAAAGGAGAAGGGGATCGTGTGTATGTGTGTTCCCAGAAATATCTTTCCTTTTTAGATTATTTACCTTCCCCGCTTTCTATCGGTAGACAGATAATATGCGATACATGGTAGGCCCAGGTAGTCGACGATAAGGTAATTAAACATTCCACGTGAATCTCACGGGTGCTTCTCACCTATCTTATTGTTAGTATTCACGTACATTGATTCATAGTGATTACAGATTACGCTGTATCACTTTCCAGGTTGCCTAGTTTTATGAAACTGTAAATTTTGCGTGAGTTCTTAATAAATATAGATAAAAATTCGATTCTCCATATATGAAAGTTCAAGTAACCTCACGTCGCTAACGCACGTGTCTACTTTTTTCCTTGATTCATCTATTAAATAATTTATAATGGGAAAAAATCACTTAATCCCTTTTTCCGTTTTTTATTATTTATCTTGTAGAACCGAACCCGATAATGTTTAACGGAAAATAAATAGTTGACGAGCGAACTTTATCGCGGGTTTATCAGTTTTTGATAAAATTATAGTTCCTGTGGTTTTCGTTCGAACTTATCCAACATTTCAGACCTCGTGCAGTTAAATTTAATTCATCGAAGATTATGAGCTTACGTGTGAATAGCCGATGAGCCGTTTAAAACTGCTTGTCACGTGTAATGTTTCAATCGTAATGCAATGTGTACTTCGCAAATATTTATAGCGATAAGGGAAATTAAAATTCACGTCCGAAAGCTCGGCATATAGTGATTTCAGCCCACTGTTGTACCACAAGCGGTCATAAAACACATAATTATCCTTACCGATTACTATACACATGTGGTTTCCCCATATAAATTCATCTTGAACTCCCTTTCAAGATTCAATTTCATGTCTTCTTTGATAGCGAATTGCCTCCCACGCAGCTCTCGCGTAATCCTGTTACATAACACTCATTCTTCTTGGCAAATATGGCGCGATGCAAGTAACATAACAATAAATAACACTCTCCAAATATTTTTAAATATGTCATGCCAATGTTGAAACATACAAAATCTGTTCTAATACGTACGGCATGTCGCATGATTAACGCAATTTTTCTTCGTTCCATCCTCTAAGCAACTAACAAGGAAACGATTACCACTTCGTAACATCCAATCTGCCCCATAGTAATCGAGGATAATAAAGTACCATCCATGTCGAATTACATCAAAGGGATTTCTCGTTTCTTCCGCTGACGATATCGATTACGATTATCTCCTTTTTTTCCTCCCGCGCGACTTAATAAGGATCTCCGGGAACCACTTATTTTATTACAGGTCACGTACTGGGTGCCGAAAAATAAATCGACCCAATCTGCAACGCAACTAATACGAGATTATGAATTAGTCATTTCAGTATATATATAGCAATAGTTTCGTATTTCCACATACACATAGAAATCGAAAGAATTAGTTAAGGGAAATTAGTTAAGGACTAGTTTCGCGTTTCACTGGCGTGATTGATGTTGAAAGAAAATGCCAGCAGAACTAGAAACCACTGCACCACTTGCTCCACGTTATCCGAGCTGTGATCTGTGAGACGGTTTTTTTACGAACACCCTGTATATGAGATAGCACCACTTTGCTCCTCGCACTGACCTTCGTCCTATTAAACCATAAATTGCTCCGGAGTCTACGGCGGGTAAAGTTTCTGGGTATTTCGTCGGTGGCAATGCGATCTTCCGATGTTCATGGTGCCTTAGAAAAAAGAGACACACGACACCTCCGGACAACCCTCGGCCGAAGGGACGAAGAAACCAGGCCAACGAGGGTGAGGATAAGGGCAAGGAGCCGGGGAGAAATTGTCGTTTTATGGCGTTTCCATAAATGTCGTTGGACTTTCGAAAATAAACACATCCACTCGATGGCGTGACACCATTTATTACCCCAAGCGCGGTGGAAGAAACGACTTCCCCGCTTTCGAGGTTTCTGGGAAGCACCCCGGTGAGCTGGAGAAAGCGTGTATTCGTCGCCGGTTTTTCGAGCACGCTTTTAAGGCAATTTTACGTAATAGGCGCCAACACGTATAACCTCCTGGCCGATAAGCTCCGCCATTTTTTTTTGTTCCGTCTCTGTCGATTAAATGAGTTATTAACACGCTGCATCGCGTGGATCGATCCGGAAATTAATCAGTTATTGAAGAGTGCTCATTTGCATATTATACCATTGAAGAAACACGAGCGGCTTTCATTTTAGTCTACGAACCAGAATTTATTGCTCTCTCCGAGCTCGATAGCCGGTGGAATTAAAAGAAGACGAGTAGAGTTCCAGGTGTCGATTTTTATGGAAATCAACTTCTTCGCTTTCGTCACTTACGTGGTTATTTATGCCTTGACAGCATGCAATGGCGTGTTTTTGCGAGTCTTTGTTGCTGTAGTAGATGTCTTAGCTATTTAGAAAGTTGAATTTTTCGAAGTATATGTCGAATTTGCTGGTTACTAATGGCACTGATCATGTCCCTGGGTCATTATCAATCGAACAATTTACACCATTAATATTTACAACTTTCATATGAGGCGTTTAGTATCAAAACCAGCTCAATCCATGCTTCCACTGAAGTACCAGTAGTATACTAATAATTTTTTTTTAGAGGTTTTTCCTGTAATTTTTCTCAATTTATTTAGGTATTTTCTTTATTATGACTGGATATTCAAAATAACAATAAAATTTTTTATAATTTAATTATCAACATTAGTATGATAAATTGAAATAAAACTAATACGTGGCATAAAATTGAGATACCACATGAATTTAATTGAAATTTGAGAGGAAGGATGAAAAAAAGACCCCCATTTTTTCAAAACCAGCTCAATCCAAATTATTTTTATCTATAAATAATTAGACAGTACTGCTAATTTAAAAAAGAAAGAAGATTTAGAATCGTACACCAAAGGTTGTCCAAACGAAAATAAATTCTTTTGGAAAAATTAAATGGGCAGAGCGTGAAATGTTTTTTGTCTCTCCTGTAAAATTTATAAAAATGGTTTGAGCTAAACGCCTCATATAACGGCTTCAATTCGTATGAAAATCTTGTCACCAATACATTTACATTTTTATTTCAAATATTCAGGAACAGAGATCTGTTGACTGTGTCAAGTTGATGAAATGTGTTGAATTGCATAAGTAAAAGTGCGGCTGTGATTTAAAGTTTTATCAGTTTTTCGTCGAATTGTACAATGTTACATCCAGAAATGTCGAAAATTTTTGGTCCCCATTTTGGATCTTCATGCAAAATAAAAATTTTGTACCTGAATTGCAACAAACTGGAATGAAACGGGAGTTTATTTCTTTCTAAAATGTTTAACAGGTTAAAAAGAATATAATAGTATTTTAGAATTCTTTTAATGTCTTTACTGTTTTATATTACACCTACTCATTTTTGTCATAAATGCAGAAAATCCGCTCTCTAGCAATTAGTATTAGTATTACGTGCAGCCTCCTAGAAGTTAGCCCCCCCACTTGTCGAATTAACTAATTTCAACAGTTGTGCTGAGTTGTGCCAAGTTTGTGCTACATTGTGCTCGAATATTATAACCATAATATAAAAAATTACGTGCAACTAAATTAGGGGATGACAAGCTCCGATGATAGTTGAATGGTTCGCGTCTGTTTGACGTCGATACAGCGAATCATCTTACATAGTAGCTAAAATTAAAGAGAAAAAAAGACGAACCACTCCACGAGACGTTGCTCTTTATCATTGTCCCTCAGTGTTATATCAATGTCAAGCCGAAGCATTGAGGAGCAAAGGCGAAAGCAGGCACGCGGAACGATTGCTACTAGTGGCGGCAAACAAAAAAAAAGTGGCAGTCATGCGATGGTGGAAAAGTTCAGATGTTGCCGGGTAGATAAGAAAGTCACTGGCTACTATCTCGCGCGTTTCTTGATTTTTGGCAATTAACCAGAATGTCTTTATCTCGAGGATGCGTAATGTCACTGCGAAATCGCGCGCGCATGTTTCGACCACTCGGGCAAGTTGCAGACTCGCGTGATCGCGAATCGAGGCTGGATACTATAGTGGATACATGTTACATGAAGGCCGGACATCTTGCGATTGTAACTGATTGTAAATTTGGTTATCGTTATAGTGCCATTGGGTAGCCACATCGGCCCGAAATCGTGGCCACTCACTATTGGTCTTCGAGTTAATGAAGCAGATAAAACGCTTCACTAATCCAGCTACACAGTCACCGTATCACATAGTTATACATTCAACTATATTGGACGATTCGCGTAACCTACTTCTTCAACAGCTGAACTTCGGCCTAATTTAGATGCTGCTCTTTTTAAAGGGACTTGTATTTCTAACACTGAACCTACCGAACGCTCAAATCAATTAGTATTTAGCTGCATGTGTTTTTCTTTGCCTGGTAAAAATTACACGATCAAATAAAATAATTAACCCTTTGCACTCCAAGCTATTTTAACTTGAAAATTAAACATTTCTTTCGATTTAGGATATTTCCATTCCCTATGATTTTTGAAATTTTATGTATATGAAATATTGGTATAAATACCTTATACAATACCTGAATGTTTAGTAATTGATTAGATACCGATATATTTAATAATCTAAACAATATTTTGAATAATGCTGCAGCAATTTTTAGTGGCGTCTCTCAGAGTCGCCATTGGAGTGTTAATGGTTAATATTTCGTTATAAGAACTGTCTTTATAGTTTCAATGATTGTGGAATAACAAATGTACGAGTCCAGCAATTCTTTGAAAAGTCTCATGTGATCCAGATTAGCAATAATCGAACTAAAAACGCCGACAATACGTTGTTTATCATTTAAAATGCGAGAGTTCTCGATAAACCTCCGATTTCGATGACGCGATAGGAAATTACAATAAAGGCCGATCAGATGGGGATTTGTCAAGTGTAAAGATCGATCGATTCTTGAAACGTCAAATCGATAACGATAAACTAGGACAGGTAATAGATGAAATTGATTGAGCTCAATAATCAGACATTCATGTGTCACGCTACAGGACAGTCCTTTGGCCAATGTGAAAAAAGATTATGACTAGACAGCGGATCTTTATGTAAAATAAAAATTTTCCACCTGAATTAATATGTATGTTGGATAGGTTGGAAATAATATAATAGTATTTTGGAATTCGTCTGTTTTCAATGTTTTAAATTACATCTACTCGTTTTCGTCATATACGCATACAATCCGCTGTCTAATTATGATAAATGTCTTCGGCGACTTGTTGAAAAGATTAAAGATCTATCGGAATGCTTGGAATATTTTGAAAATGTTCTCACGTATCGATACCATGCACGTGTGCAGATAACTACATTGTAGACAAAGTTAATCCTCATAATCGTATCGAGTGGCCAGTTCAAATCATCGCACCTGTAAGTGCCTTTTAAATCGTTTTTCTGTAGACTGATTATTATTACGTGTGTGTATCTCGAACTCCTCTCCGAGGATTACTAGACTTCATACTTTATCGCATTCGATTTCACGCTTTGCAGGGAGCGATCAAATTATTACGAACACTTCGAAACTACTCGTTTGAAGTTTGGTATTACACCTAATAGTACAATACATTGACGATCTGTTTCGAACTGTTCTAGGGTCGTTCGTGTAACAATATAATAGGACTTCTGCCACTTGTACTTTTTCAATTTTCGAGGAAGAGGAGGAAGCAGTTAGTGTTTGTACATTGAGAAGACGTGTTACAATTCTTGACACCGTGAGAAAGGAATTCTTCATGGGAACGTTATTATAAGTTTGAGTATTTCTCAGTGGTTGAGCCGTTCGTGGCTTTTATTCTTTCCTATTGTGACACGAGGCTGGAAACTTCCGATCGGACATTTCCCGGAGTTTCCCGGAGGATCTGTCGAACGTTATATTTTAATTGGCTGTTTATGGTAGACTTCGATGGTGGAAACAGAAATAAATGGTCCGAATAACGTGCAAACGCCCAAGCGATTTCACGACCGAAGAAGGACGTGGGGAATTCCGCACAAAGAATCCTCTCTACCTGCCCGGGAATTTTGCTCCACGTAGAATCCAGAGAGCTGCTTACCTGAAGGTTAGAGCACTGTTATACGGCGACCTATATACTTCGTCGGGGAACACGAATTATGGTCTCGTAAATTATTATTATTAGACGTCGGGTCTTTATGCAAAATAAACCTGCTCGAAGCCAATTGCAAAGGCGGCAATATCTTTATTCGTTCAATGATTTTAACCAGTGGACATGGATTGTATGCGGTAGAATCTTATTGTAGTTTCTGTATAACATACCCGCGTAACGAGACAATAACAATTCTAGAACTGTCGTGCTTTGTATAGTGTTTACAGTGTTTTCGGTAAAGCCCGTCGTAAACCACACTAGTACAAACAGAGAGGAAATGAAGAGTTAGGATATAAAGTTTATCGCGATCGCAGGATGCGGTGTACCGGAGAATTTGATGCATTAAATTGCACATTTAATCGCAATAAACCAGCGTCCAGCGGCAAAAAGTACAAAAATTACAGGATACCGTAATTAGGTCGGAAGCAAAGTAATAGTAATGTCGGTTCCGCTATATGTCAAGGGAAGGGTATCTTAACTTTTTAATTTATCGACTGTACGTTGTCGTGGGTCTTTAGTGAAAACTGATAATTACGGCGAATAAAAGTAATTAAAACATACATGAAAAATCATGCGAAAGTAAATTAGACACATTAAAAATCTCTGTAAAAATTATTGATATAAGAACGTGTCTTTTTATCAACAATTTTAGGCATATCTGACGTTTATAGATATGCAGACAATGAACAGTGCAATTTCGAAAATGATAGAAATCGAAAGTGGTATGATCGAAAGTGAAATTCGCGATTCGAATGCGGCGAGCGAGGCAAGTTGACCGAATCCTATCTCTTGGACAGAAAGGGGGAAAGCTTAAGAAGGCTTCACCTACGCGGTAATTAGGAGTCTTTATTAATTACCTAATTAAGTCGGTAACAATCTTGATACTCGGCGCATCCTGCCGCGCTTCGTTAAAGGTCGCGATGCGCGTCAGCGAAACCGAAGTAGGGACACGGTGCTTGGAAAAAAGGAGGGTGCAGATACGCGAGCTGGAACTCGAGGAGAAGTTAATGTATATACGTACATACATACATAATACATACAACATTTACTTTCCGCAACGGTACCGGCGCTGTGCACGCTCGTCGCGTGTCGGAAGTTTGCAGGAAATCGTTGTGACATTTGATCAAATATTAAAAGGTAAATCTGTTTTTGACATTTTACCAAATTAATCGGTAGGAATAAGAATATGATCTGAACCAAAATAAATGAAAAATCTTGATTATTATGTGTTCGAGGCAACTATAAATTTGCCCTACTTAGTCTGGGTCTTCAACAACCATCTGCATATTGAGAGTTAACAGACATTGTTACTGTATTCGCTTGTATTCTTGTAAAGCGGAAGAGTAGTTTAAAGAGCTTAGAAAATTAAAAAATTGGGATTGGATTAGATAAAATCGCACATTTTTAATGCAGATACTTCCTGGACCAGTTAAAACTCCTCGCAAAGTTCGAAACAGAAACATTTCGGAAGTACTAAAAGCGCAAAGGGTTGACGCAGAGCACCGGGAGGGTAGGTCGTGCAAAATACATTTCGCATTATCGCAGTTGGCTCTCTCTCTCCCCCTTCCCTCTCACTCTCTCGCTCTGTCATTCAGCTATTAATCCGCAATGAAAGTATCCCGCTATCGTTGGTCAATCGCGCTGGTCCGGTCTCATAAAAATAGAATCTTTCCATTCGCATTCATTGGGACGGGGCCCATTTAATTTCAATCGAGCACGGGGTAGCATGAAAACATTTTGAAAAAGCGCACAAGAGGATCCCTAACGAATCATCTCTGTATACGCATCGTTCCCGTATGCAAAATGCAGTTCCGGGTGAGGCACGGTTGGAAAAACAAACGGGGTGTACGGAGGGGTAGCGGGGAATAGAATGGAGAAGAGAGAGAGAGAAAGAGAGGGGGATGATGGGGCCCGAAGAGAGGAGAGGAGAAGAGAGGGCGCGATAGAAAGGGAAAGAGCCAGTTGTCCGGGGCTATACAGGTGTCGGTCTAGACTCTTTATATTCCCTATAACGTTAACAATAAGCAAGAAAGAGGAGCAAAGAAATAGAGAGAGGGGCCCGGAGAGGGAGGAGCCACCGGAGGGTGGAAAACAAGAATGGAGAAACGAAAAAAGAAGGAAGAAAGGAGTAGTCGAAAGAGGAGGAGGGAAAGAGCGGTGCAATTCAGGCCAATGGGAAAAATGAGGCGCTACGTTCGGCAGCATAAAACCAGTTCGAAATGCATTATGCCATCCGGAGATTGTGCGCGAGCGAACTCACTTACTCACTCACTCATTCATTCATTCACTCGCTCGCTCGCTCACGCGAACATAGTTTCATCCGCGTCTCTGCGTGATGGTGGGGTATCAAGAATAAAGAATAAGATGTAAAAAGAGGACGCCAGTCTTCGCCAAGATAAAGGAAGGTCAAAGTAGAAGGTGAAGAGAGATAGGCTCCGTATAGTCTTCGGGTTTTGCGGGGATACCCGCGGCCTGAAATATCACGATGTTCATTAAGAATCGATTTTGCGGAATCGGGATGACTAACGCGTGATTAATGGGATGTTTGTTACTACCATTCATCTTAGTTCATGTCACCGGTCGGGCGGGAATATCATCAGACAGTGTCTACCAATTCCATCGCCATTACGAGACTTGTAGTCTTCACGCTCACCGCTTATTCAATCTTCGCGAAGTTTACCGAGTCGCCGGACAAACTTCTTGGTACCGGATGCATCAAGAATTTAATATTCATTTTTTATGCAGATCGTACGATTTTTCTTATTTCGCAAAAATGATCGTTTATTTTGGTTTTGCAACGACGCGCGTACACAGGGAACAAAAAGGAACGTATTCATATAATAATTGTATTTCTCAATACAAAATCGTTAGCGAATGTAAGTTTCAACGACCAAGCTCTGGTAATAGTTTTTCAATAAAATCCACCCCTAAGTCGCAAAGAACAAATTCCTCCGCATCTTCCGCTAGGATTCGCGCAAATCTGTGTACACAGGGATAAAAATGTATTCGAACAGAGCTCGCGAATTTTGTTTGGCATACGGCGCGGCGCGGTGCGGCCCCCCAAAAATCCGTGGAGCGTTATTCGGCCTAGCTGAAGGAAAACCAGTTTGAGATGCATATTGCGCCGCCGGTCTGCGGCCGATGTGCTTGCTCGCTTGCGCGTTTACAACTATACGTGTGCCTACTTGCTTAGGCCCGGCAGAAGAATAAAGAAGGAAGAATAAAGGATCGGGAATAATAAAAAAGGAGGCAGTCCTACGTTGAGGATAAAGAAGGGGAGGCGAGAGGGTGAGAAGAGCAACAAAGACAGCGGGATTGAAAGGGAAAGTCCAACGAAAGGAACGCCTCGTCGTCGTCGTCGTCGTCGTGCGTCGTTCGGTTCGTCGACGTCGACGATCCACGTGTGTCTTGCAAAAATACGTTGCACGTAGCGGACGTATCGGTTTGTTCAGCGATGCGTGGCCACGGCAAGAGCGTCCGTCCCTTTTTGTATTTCGTATGCAGCCGCAATGCGTCGCCGAAAATAGCGGGGAATAAAAAAAACAGAATAAAAGGGAAATAGAGGAAGAAGGATCGCCGCACGCGGATTAAAGAGAGGGACAAGCGCTTACCTCCGGAAGTTTCGTACGACTCGCATCGATGGGTCGTTAATCGAGTGGCACATAGACAACCGGGGTTCTTGACCCCTTAACCCCTACATCGTGATTTCGCGGGCCCCACATGCTGCTCGAATCGAGCGCGCGATTTTCTTTTTGCCTGGCGATCGTAGATACCGGCCTCGCGGACGTCGAAATTCGCGCGCTCCTTACATAAGCTACCGGACACTTTAAAATATTTATTGTAATCAGAATTGGAAGGACTTTCTGGTCTCGATTTCATTAATTAAATTATTTGAAAAAAATTCTTTTGATAGATGCAATCGATCATTTAGATAGTTAAAGATAGCATATGAAACCAAATTAGAGTAATAATAATAATATAGTCTGTTTAGTTTGTCTGTTAAGCCGTGAACATTTTATGGAATTGAACGGTTTCGAGCGCGGTAGTTTACAAGCAATTAATCTCTTTTTATTTCTCTTTCTCACTGCTGTTCGCAGTCTTCCGAGTTCTACTCGGCAATAAAAATGATAGTAGGGGCTTTGCCTTCCTGAAAATAAGTGAGGGAGAATGGTGTGAAACACTCGGAAGTCATTGACTCGCCACCTTGGAAACCTTTTGAGGGAGGCACAGCTTTCGAGCATAATTCCGTTTAACTTCGACGCTCTCTTTAATCGATCTCACCTTTGGACCTTCAGTTGAACCACTTCAGCAGTCTTTTCAAAGGGAAGGGACACTGTTGTATTCGATAATCCGATAATTCCACGTTTACGAATAGCTCTTACGAATTTTTCGATTAATTACAAAAATAGCGAGGAACTCAATCTTGTATTTTCTCGCGAGATGCAGACTCGTTCTTGCAGAAAAGGTAACGAAAAAGTCGCTGAGGAAGCTCTTCTGATAAATGAAATGCCATGGCAAAAGACGTACCATGCTTGTTCGACAACTGCAAATATCTCGAGGGAAAGAAAAGCATTTCGCGTATTGCAAAAACTTTCGATTCTATATTTAGAGACGTGGAGTTTGTATCTCGAGTTCCGACTCGCTTTAATATTTCTGTTTCGAAGTTAAAAGCGCAGAGAAAATTGTTCCAACCGATTGCGTACATGTTCCGATCCGTTGTACGTTCAAGCCACGGTCCGACAAATTTCATGTCACAGTCGTATTGCGGTCGGACACGATCACTTCGTACGAAGGACCACACGCATTACAATTATCGTCCCAACAGTCATAACAAAGAAAGTTGTACAACTTATCGTATATGGAATTACAACCGATATCGGGTCCGCCAGTTTGCGACAAGGAACTTCTCGAACTGAAACACGCAGGGAAATGTAACTCCGCATAGAGGGTGTTCGAGTAAATTTCTTATTTATATGAAAAATGACTGAATGTGTGAATTAAAATAATCCACGAACACTGACGAAACAGAAGAATGATGAACAGAGAAAAAGTCGGACACGTGTTAATGAGAGTCGCAGCGTGCGAGTCACGGTATGTTCATCAAGAAGGCTAGTTTAATGAGTGCTAACAAGGAAACGTCGGCGTTACCGGTCGTGAATGCGTGTAGTATGCGAGATCGAAGGACGATCAAGGAGGCGGCGCGATTTGAAAGGATGCAACGAGAAAATCCGAGAGAGAGAGAGAGAGGGGCTGTGTGCACGGTGCGAAGTTTGAACGTTGTGCACGGAGAAAAAAGGAGGAACACGATAGGAGGAAAGCAAGATGAGGCGACCCTAACCCCCGGCAAATTTGAAAACGGTGTGCACCGTGTAACTTTCCCACTGTTCGGGCGCGAGGAGAACGACGTATGGCTCAGGGCAGACGCGCGAATACGGTGCCCTTCGTCGCGACGAATTGAAAGAAAGGAGACCCTAAAAAAAACTGGTTCTTTCTTTCCCCTTCGTGGGTCCGGGGGCCCAGCAGCACCTGGCTGGTCGGTTCGTGCTCCTTTGCCAAGCCCGAGAGACCTTCGATCGGATCTTGAATTTCTTCGACGGCCACGCCGCGCGGCGGCGCTCTGACGAAAATTAATCGGCGATTAGCCTAAACGATAACGTTCTGCCTAGTTACTAACACTGAACGCCGCGCTGGACAGCCACGCGGCCATTACGGCGCACGAGACCTTGATCGACCCTCGTTCATCGAGGTCGGGTGAAAAATGTGCCGACAGATTTTCCGCATCGACGATCAAACACGAGCCACAAACTTCGCTTCCGATTTGATACGGTCGATTTTTCTTCGGAATGCTCCGATTCCAATTACACCGATGCAGACCTGAACGTTTCCGAGCTGGGGCTCGCAATCCCGCAGGATCCCGCGTCATTTTTTAGTTCCGCATTTGTTAGACAGATGATGCGAAATCACGAAAATTTTTCGGGACTATGCGTGTCATCAAAATTCCGCGGATGAGGACGCGCAAGATGAACTATATCTGATTTTAACATTAAATCTACCGAGCACTGAAAGCGATTAAAATATTTTAGCTGATAAAAATGACAAGGCTCCATTTATTTAGATTTCGTGCAATTTTTATTGCAATGTGTGCTTGGATAAAGAAATTTATCGAATCATTTTCCATGTAAGCAACGTCATAATTTCAATAATCATAAAATTAAAAATTCAAGACCGGTTATTTGACCGGCAGTGGCAGGTTTAGTGTTAATTTAATTCAAGCTATATTTACAGACAGCTCGTTGATATATAATTCGTTCTAAACAATTTACTTAACTTCCTTAACTTCATTAATAACTAAGGAAAAAATTCTTCCGATTTACCTCAGCAATTATTATATCTTATTGTGAAGTATATTATAATGTATCGTATTGTAGCTTCGTTGTTGATATAATAATTTTTTATTTAAATACCTTCTTTTAATAATGAATAGATATAACGAATTATTATATATTTTATATTATTGCACATGCTATATGTATATTTCAATTATAGTTTGTTCTCCAAAAAAAGATTTATTTTAATTCATTTTAATTTAAATTAATGTAGATTTACATTTTGTTTGATTAAAGATGATTATCTGATTAAGCAAAATTTGTTTCTTTATGAAATATATTATATTAGATTGAAGAACTAAATTCTTAGTCCCGCGGGATTGAAAATGGCGAGGACACATGTACAGCGAACTGTGTACGTAAAGATAACTGTAATAATTAATTATATGATGTGCCACTTATATATTTTATTAATGAATCCATGACAGACGTAATCGCGAAAGGGAAATCGTCGAAATATCGGAATTTCGTTGTGCAGTAGATATGCTGATGATGACACGCAGCGAGCTGATAATCATGACGGTTCATCTCGCGTGTTTATTCCCAATTATGTAAATTACGCAACTTTCTGATCGGCCCGGAGAAATTATATTCAGACACGAGATCGCGATGCCCTTATGGCCGCCTCGAATCAGAGGTTATTTTTAATGATATTGCTTGTAATTACATGTCCAGTTTTATAGAGTCATAGTAGCGTACGAATATCCGTTTTTTCGAGCGTCGAACAGAAACCAGTGATACATTTTGTTGCGTTTCTGATAGCGAGCGGAACGGATACTGACTGTGCAAGAAATTATTGTATCTTCGGTAGGTGCGCATATGCATAAAGCTTTTAGCATAGATACTGTAACTGTTCCCACATTTCATACCCGCACCAACAATATGGGTATTTGCATGAAGGTTTTTTTTTATTGCACTTCGAAGTCCTTAAAAAAATTTTGGACAAAGGGTGAGCATGCATTTGCAATGCTAAGCGCGGAAGGAATTCACAAAGTCATGGTACGAGCGGGAAAGTATTATTATAAGGCGCGTTAATGTTCTTCGATATCTTCGAGGATTATTTCCAATATTGTTTACATGGAAATATTGTTATCAGCGGGAATGAAACTTTTCTTAGTAAACGTTCGCTCACTTCTCCTGGAAATATTTTGAGAGATTTTGATGATGTCAATGTACATTCCCATCCATAAATCACTTACTTCAATTAAAGAATACAAGCTCCCAGCTTGATTTTATTGTTTTATTTTGATCAGATGCAACTATTATGGAATTATGCAACTATTTGGAAGAAAGAGATTGAGAAATTGTGGGATGATTATGAACAGTTCTCTAGAAGCCAAATTGGAAAGCACTTGCCGCACTTAAATTTGACAAATTAGAAAATATAAGAATAATAATTAAAATTTAGAAAATATAGGATATTTTGGTCAGATTTGAGTTGCATGTTCTCTACATTAGAAGAAAATCAGTAAGTACCATTTTTATTTCATAATATAGATCCTTTAACTTTAAACTACTCGCATATAGTACTGACAATCTCAAAACTTTGAATGTAGTATTTATTAAAAGTAGTTATTTATTAAAGAAAAGTGAGCACGGTGAATACAGAGCTTCTTAAAATATTCTACAAAGAGAATCTGGCTGGATCTACAATGCGAATAATCAAAATGCGTTTTCGAGTACCCTGCGGCTATTCATACATGTTGAAACGTAAAACCTTGCCGCGATCTCATGGTCCATTTATCTAAACCACCCATTTCGAACACAATCTTCAGAGCCTGCCGGAGTTTTTTGTTGGTCGGTCCAGCTTCCCAACCAGAATAAGCAGTTTGTAGAACTGAATTTAACAACAACGAATTCGTAATTCGTTCGTGAAGCGATAAATATTATAACGTAAAATTTCATGTTCATCAAACGCATAACTGTCTGTTACGCACTGTTAGAAGTTCTTTGTTAGAAATTCTAACGGTCTGCGAAGACCGTTGGATCTTCAAATAAAAATCCAAGAAGAAAAATACACTTCTGCGTTCCTGTTAACATACTTTAGCATATTGAAGATTGTACATACAACTCCTCGAACTTTTAAGTGTTAATTACAAGTGTCTATTAAAGGATCTATCTATAAATCTCTGTAAATCTAGTGAAACAGTCATATACGACTGACATGTTAAAAATTTGCCTAACCCAGAACGCCGAAGCCGATCAATTAAAAAGATTTAGTCAAGTACAAATTGTGAAAACCGCGCGGCACAAGCGTATCGTGTAACGCCATATCGCTTCAAAGAAATCTAATATCAAATTAAGAATAAAAAGAAAAAATGAAGAAGAGTGTTCCTCCGTTTGGTGTATTGTATGACATATTTCCCAGGTATCAGAATCCGTGAGATCGAACATGGTTGACCTGATCGCGTCGGTGTAGAATATTCTTCTCGAGGAAGATCACCTGGTAACCGTGATACCTCTCCGGATTATCCTAAGTCAAGGCGTACGTTCCGATAAAAAAAGAAGGATTGGAGCAAAGGGGTTGGATAACCTTCGGGGAATATCTAGAGCTTCTTTGAAAACGTCTAAATAGCAAGCGAGCATCCGAACCTCTTGCGTTTCCTGTTCGAGGTCGAGCCTTTTGCTCGCAGGAGGCCCCATGAATGGCTGTCCCTGTGTCTACCTGAGGCCATGGGACGCCTGAAGGACCCGCAGGCAGGCCCCACGAGCGAAGCTTCAATGACTGATACTCCCCTGGAAGCGGTGTGGGCCGAGGAGATCAAATATTATAAATACGAGAAGTCTCAGTAAGCGTTGTTTGAGGTCCGGGGCTCCTTATCGGTTTGGTTAGGTTTGATAACTGCATCCGGCCTTATCCTTGTACAAATAAAGGGTCCACTGCTCTGAGATTGCGAACACTGTACAATGGAATTCATTTCTCGGCTCAGGAGTATCGGGAATATTTCTATATTTAGGAGCACTCGCGAACTACCCTGTCTTTCGGAGGACTTCTTCAAATTCCTGAAACTACTGGACAAGATTCCAACAAATTAAGTGAGTCTCTAAAAAAGTTTTATACCTCGTAAATATTGGGTTAGAACGAAAGTTTGTAGCGTTTGTAAATTAAAATTGAAAGCTAAAATTCGGATATTTATTCATAGATTTATTTAATAACATATTTTCCATTCTGTTTTATTACTTTTTACCATTTTCGAGGTAACTTCTCGTGTTATTGAATAAACATATGAATAAATACCTTAATTTTATCTTCGATTCTTAATTTGAATAATGTAATAATTCGTCCCACTAAGGTCTATAGCGATTAGCAAAGATGTTCGAGTTCCTGCAGTCGTAAATAATGTTTCAGAAAGTATAATATATTTGTAGTTAACTGTGATAGTGGACTAATAAAAAGCGACGTCGACGATCGCTTATTCAAATTTATCGTCACCCCTAAGTCACAGATTGTTCAACATTTAAGAAAATTTATGCCCAGAATTCGCATTATTAACCCTTTACAAACACATTTCGTTCCTTTCCAAATGCCGTTGCGTAACAGAACAAACAGGCAAACATTGGATAAAATTCAGCTTCTAATACTTATAGGATGAAAAGAGTGGTTTTAAATTGAATATGATAATATGGAGATCTAAAGCGACAGTAAATTTAAAAAGCGTAAGTAAATTCATTCGAAATTTTCAGACGTCGTCAATTATTTTCCTAGAATCCATAGAACTTTCGAAAATCGCGTTCGCAATCAGGATAGAAATTTCACTTCGATTGATAACATTTTATCGCAGAATTAAATATCTGCCGATAGTGGTACACTTGTGTAAAATTTGATTAATTTCTTAATTGCACGTGCTACCGATCTTTATCTTCGAGTATTTAAACAAGATAAATCTAACCTGTTGTAATGTCAGGTAGTTGAACGAAATTTGGTATGATGCAAACCATTCAAAAGAAATGTGTATAAAAATCCAGTCTACAATTCTATATTTTGAACTTTGTTTGGAGCGCCGCGGGGGTTCGGTAAGGCCGCTAATCAGCGTAATCAAATCGCATGGCGGTTAACAAAATTTCTGCGGGCGCGGGAAATTTCGTGACAGAAGAGCTGAGTCTGGCAACGTAGCGGCGAGTAATTATATTTCTCGGTATCCAGCGAGAATGCTTGATAAAAACCAATCAACGGCTTCGTGCCGGACCGGCACAATTCGATTCGACGATCCTGCAACGACGACGGTTCTGCATAGAAATTCCGTGAGCGTCTCTCCACTTTATATCCTGATCGCATCTAAACGCCTTCGGTTCATTAAATTACGCGCACGCTACAAGATTGCAAGAAGGATTCGACTAGAAAATGGCGGCAGCTTGGGCATTGGCGACGGTAACGGCTAGACAGTTAGCTGTCCTAACGAACCAGAACTCGCTGACGTTGTCAATGACTTCGCTCAATGAAATCGCCTTTTTCGAGAGACTGCTCGGCACGGCAAAGATCTACACGGACCCCGCGGTTCGGCGAACAGGTAGAATTCTCGTTCCCTGTCTTTCTCTTTCCGCAGCGGTTCGTTCCTCCTTTCGCGGCGACTTCTCTATTTTTCGCAGACAGGTTGGCCCGTAGCAGCAATTTTCGGCAGCGTCTGTCTTGTTCATTCCCAAAGCGCCGCAATTCCTGCTCTCCTTCTCGTTACAAGCCACCTTCGTGCTATAGGCGCCTCCCTTTGTTTCGGGACCCGAAGAAGCGATCCTTGAAAGTGTCGTAACCTCGTGGCGTCCTTAAATTCTGTTCCGTCCGCGTCATCTCCGTTGGTCCTCGGCGTACTGCAGATTCAGAGCTTCGTTCTTTGCCTATTGAGGATGAGTAACCGCGAGGAGAATAAGGACGATTCATTGTTCGGCAAGTCAGGATCGAGCAGATGCACCGATTTCTTCTTTCCACGGAGAACTTCTCTTCGACAGCTGCTCTGCTTCGTTTCTCGGCAGTTTTCTTTCTGCGTGCTTTCTGTTCGAATAGATATTTTCTCTTGTATGATATTGCTTTGTATTTCATCCATGATTGCACGATGCTACCGCGATCAAGCAAAACGAAACCGTTCCCGACCCGTATCCCTCGCAGCTTGTTTCTGGGTTTGGTCCGCGCATGTACGCGCACTTTTCTGCCCCGGCTTTTTCATTACCCGGCGTTTTCTTTGCGAACCGCACGACAGGTGTTCGCCACGTGCAGCATACGTGATCACCACCCTTTAATAAGATAGTACTTGCACTTTCGAACTGCGCTCATTTCGGCCGACTCCGGCTCGCGCGTATACCGGTCCTACAATTTCGTGAGGATTGAAGACGCGAGCGTAATTCTTTGCACGAGCTCCGCCAAAGCAGTGTTTCAGTTTTAAGGTCAGTTTTACCACCGTTATAATCACGTTCGTAATTTAAAGGTATCGTCGCCGTGCACGCTTTTAACGCGGAACTATGGTTCTTCGTACACAGTGTAACCTACTTGGTCGATGTTCACGATCGCATCACGTGTAACTATACTCGATCCGCTGGATCAGATTAGATAAACAGAACACCAGTTTGCATCACTTGCTAACGATTCTCTCACGAGCGAATACTTTCTTTGAGAAGAAACCAGCTTGTAAAACGTTGGGTGACAATTGTACAAACTGTTGGCGACAATTGATCGATAAGACTGCTTGCTTTAAATTGTAACCTTTTGCACTGATCTAACGCGTGTAAGTATAATCGATCCACTGGATCTGTGTAGATAAACGGAACACCAGTTTGCGTCACTTGCTAACTACTTTCTCACGAGCGAATACTTTCTTCGAAGAGAAGAAACAAACTTGTAAAACGTGACAATTGTAGAAACTGTTGGCGATAATTGATCGATAAGACTGCTTGCTTTAAATTGTAACCTTTTGCACTGATCTAACGATCCCATCGCGTGTAACTATACTCGATGTATTGGGTCCACTGGAATACTTTTTTTGAAGAAAAGAAACCAGCTTGTAAAATGTTAGATGACAATTGTGGAAACTGTTGGCGAGAATTGATCGATAAAACTGCTTACTTTAAATTATAATTAGACTGCGGATGTTTACGCAGTAAAGGTGTAAAAGTAAAAGTGTTCTGCATTGATTGTGGGAAGCAGGAATAAAATAAAAATTGATTTCATCCCTTAACGACTTTGTTACATTAAAAACAACAGTACGATGTTCTTAAATTTTTCTAATCCTTTACTGTTTTATATTTCACCCAACCAATTTCTTCATAAATGCATGAAGATCCGCAATCCAATTATAATAAACAGAACACCAGTTTGCGTCACTTGCTAACTACTTTCTCACGAGCGAACACTTTCTTCGAAGAGAAGAAACAAGCTTGTGAAACGTGACAATCGTAGAAACTGTTGGCGAGGATTGATCGATAAGACTGCTCGCTTTAAATTGTAACCTTTTACACTGGTCTAATACACGCGACAAGTTGTTTCACCGCGAATAGAATGAGCCCACTGTAGGGGACGATTAGGTAGCGGGGAAATATTGTTGTGGAGAATTGTGTTCGTGCCGGCTCACGCTGTCGATCGTTTATTGAAACAGACGGATCCGACGTGGTTCTCGCTCAGCGGCCGGCAGTTGCCTGTATGGACCATAAAATTGAATCGGGTACCGAGACGATAACCGCTGTGAAATCTTGTTAAGCAATCTGAATCACGATAACAATGTCGGCGCGACTATTCGTGAATGAGGGGCTCGCGGACTCCATGCTCGCCGATCAGGCATCTCAGCACGTGCAAGCAGAAATGTGGACGGGAATTAACCGCATCGACAGGTTTATCGATTCCCGAACCAAGGGGGAAACACACGGAAAGCCGACGAATAAATTAACCGTTGCATCATGTCACAGCTCGCCTGAACTATGTTGCTCGTTGTAAAATCTGTGCCGATGTAGGCTCCACCGGAATGCGAATCGTGTCCTATTTCGGCGTTCCGCGAAACACCGTTCATTTTGTTGCGGTTGTACAATACAATTTTCCTGCAGATTTTAATGTAGCATCCACTCGAATAGCGTGACAAAAATTTCTGGCGATTGCAGCATTATCTTTTCGTATCTCCAGCACAGTATATAATCAGTCTGAGTTATTCTGCTGCTAGTGCGAATAATTGACTAAGAAAATGCGATGGCGAAGTAATTTATTGAAATATTAATTGATTAATTCTCATCGATATAAACGAGCTCAAAGCTGGTCTCCAGATTTTAATGTAGCATCCACTCGAATCCAGTCTGAATTATCCTGCTGTTAATACAAAGAAAATGTGATGAGAAAATAATTTAGTAAAATATTAATTGATTAATTCTCTAAACGAGTTCAAAGCATACGATCACGTTTAGCGAAACACATGAGTCACTTCTAATCAAGAGGGCCTAATTAATTGAGTTCGAGCGTTTTAAATTTCCTCGATTGAACACTAATTCTTGTATTTAGTGGAACGACAACTCCAGATCGGTTGATAGAGTTTGTGTAGGCGTCATTAGAAGCGGTACAACGTACACATTTCACTTGTCTTAATCAAATAAAGCTTAATTCTCTTCGTTTGTTAAGCACAAACCCAGATGATTGTAAAGCAATCTTGATTTAGCGTGACAATTCGCGGGATCGCATGGAAAGTTTCCCCGAAATTTTTAAATATCGAATTCGTCACACTTACGTAAACGGGGAACCAGTTCTTAACCAGAGCTGGGTGCAAAGTTACAATTAAAGAACAAAGACATTCTCATCGCCGTGACCATGAGGAAAATCATGCAGCAAAAGGTTAGCAACCTTTTTCCATACAGAACAATGATTCCGAAGCGTCCTTTGGTCGATTCTTTCTTCACCATCGAGGCCAGACTAGCGATGCAAAATTTCGTTTTAGGGGATCGATCCACGAAACGGTTTCTTTGAATTTCCTGCGTCTCCGTGAGACGCATTCTAACCGGGGACAGAATGGGTAGGGAGAAAGAGAGGAGAGTCCTGGTCGCAGACTGTTCACGAAATTAACGGAGTTGAAAAATTTCTTTGTCTCCTGCGCAGCAATATCTTCGGGGCTGCTCTCATCCGGCGTCTCTCGTATATCTGTTTGGCGATCAGGAAGACGGCAGAAGAGGTTTCTTGACCCTTCTGTCGTCGCTCTGCAAGAGACCGAGGCGCGACGGAGGGCGTTTTCCCGCTGTGTGCCGCGTACTCGGAACCGCTCGATGGGATCACCATGGAGACAGACGTCCCCATACCTTTATTCCCCGAGATGTTTCCCCATGAAGCTACACCACTCCTTCATCCATGTCCCGCAAGCCTCATACCCAACTTTCGTTCGTTCCACCTTGATCGAAGGTCGTCGGATTGAGCTAGGTCGTATTCATCCCTAAAGATCCCCCGAAAAAGGAGACGCTGATTTCGTCTGTAGCAACGCACGAAACAGCCACGGCCGAGTCGGGTCCTCCGCTCGCTTGCGCCTCGCAAATTCGTCGTTCGCTCGACCATGACGAGAACCGCTGTTTCCTTTTAACAAGGGATGCACGGGACCGAGGGACTCGGCCGGAAAACTTTCCCGCCTCCGCCGCAGGAGCGGAGGATTTTCGCTAAAATTTTTCCTAATCCCCTTCCTAGGCAGGTCTACGGAATCGTTCTACGAATCATTTGTCCGCCATTGTTCCACGTGTTTCATTTTTCGTAGAAGTTTGCACATGAATTTCAAGCTGGAGTGAAATAGAAATTTCTTTTCTTTCGTAATATGTAGACTGCGGATCTTTATGCAAAATCAGAAATGTTTGCATTGATTGCATGACACAGGAACCAAATAAAAATTGTATTCTTCTTTTAATCATCCTATTACGCTGAAAATACATTGATATCCTTAAATATTTTTAACATGCCCACTGCTTTAAATTGTACGTGGTCATTTTTGTTATAAATGCATAAAATCCGCAGTCTGGTAATATGTTGAAAATAATAGAACAGTGTTTTTAAATTTTAATATCTGGTAATATGTTGAAAATAATAGAACAGTGTTTTTAAATTTTAATATCTGGTAGTATATTGAATATAATAGAACAGTGTTTTTAAATTTTAATATCTGGTAGTATATTGAATATAATAGAACAGTGTTTTTAAATTTTAATATCTGATAATATATAGAACAATGTTTTTAAATTCTTCTAATATTTTTACTGTTTCAAAATGCATCTACTCATTTTTGTCACAAATGCATAAAATCCGCTGTCTATCATACTAATAAACTGTCACAGCGTCAACTCATTAAAGTCCGAACGATGATATCGCCGCGTTACAACTGGGATTTTGATGGTAATACATACTTGAGAGCCATTCAAATAACACACGCGATAAAGAAAGATTATCTTTTAGCATGATTGAATGCCAAGTTTATTGGAACATTTGATTCGGTACATCTTGATCGGTATATCTTGATTTTAAAATTGAAATAACGAGTTACGTAAGCACATTGAGGGAGATATACTATTATTTCATGTCATTATTCAGTCACGTGTATGTTCTTTTAAACTTGTTGTCTATTTCTGCGAATATTTCAGCAAGATTATTTTCAAGGCCTCGTTGGCGGCATACAAAGTTCGCATGCGCGGCAGTTGGCAACAGTGAATGAGACTCCACCCGAATTCTGCGTTTGAAGAACTCGGCACACTCTGTCATAGCAATCCTAATTAATCTGATCAACATCGATTTTCTTCATTTGTAACATGCTCTCATAATTAACCGAACAAGCTAATTTATCTTTGAAGTTTAAGTATTATCTGTGAAGTATATTGATACCATTATCGCGAGTCTATAAAACTATCTACACTATAAGCAAGAATCTTTTCAGCAACACCGTTTCAATGTAACTAACTTTTACAACACAACATGTTTGAATTTAGTTAACATATGAGCAATAAATATTAATACAGCCATCGAATATTTCATCGAATCATCGCAGAATAAAACGACGGCTCTATGCCAGAAAATTACAATGAAACCATTAGGAGATTTCCGACGAAGAAAAAATTAGCAATTGTGATTAATTTATCACTGGCATTCAATGAGGAAGCTTAACTGTTCGTATCGGCATAAATATTAATATCACTGTAAATAACGGGTATTAATTCATCATTTGTAAATTAACATTCCTATCTAGCATTATAAAAGTTGTTATAGACTCTTTGTCCTTCCTCTAAAGAGTAAGGAGTAATCTCGCACGTACTCGATTGTGCACCTCAATTATCTAGTGTCGTAACGAACACATTAGAGTGCTGTGCAGCTGACGTTTCCAAGCTTTTATATTGCCGTGATTCGCGTAATCGAGTAACAGGAAGATACATTGTTTTCGCTTTTCGCGATCCACCGGACACAATTTGTTATTTATCGCTAGCAGACCCATTACAATCTTTCCGGTGATTTTCTCATTTGAAAATAACCACATCGATCGTGACCGAAGGCTTTCAGTTGAGTCGGGTTGCGGTCACGAGGGTGTTGCACCACGTTGCGCCACGCTTTGCGCCATGTTGCACCAGTTGCGGAGATTCAAGGGGAAATATCGTGTGTCGGTCTCTCGGTTCTTTGAAATCGTCAACGCGCCTCGCTGTCAAAAGTCCACTGAACAACAAGCCTTTTTAATCCTTGCCCCGCTCTTACCATTATCGATACGGGCGAACGATTTCGAACTTTTAATCACCGGCCGTGGCGCCTTCGAGTGTATCGACCTGAATTTATTCGATGAACAGGGCCCCGCCGGGTAAACATTGATAAATATCAGACTATGAATGCCAAGACACGTGTATGAACGCTGATAAGCGTGATTTGTCAGAGCAATGCTAATCTAATGTTCAAGTGCTCCTGTTTAGGGGAATCTTTGTCGTACGACAGCTTCGAATTTCCTTCCATTACTGTAATGTTCGTATTCGATTCTCGAAAATATGTACTGCTCATTTTTGAACGTATAATACAAGTTGAAATTTGTTTTCAATTTTACTAGAACAATTTCTTTTCACTTGTAATATTTTCTATCCACATTTATACGTATTTAAACGAAGATACTTAAGTACGCATTGAGCGCGAGTAGGAGAATTGTCTCGAAGAATCGCGAACACCGTAACCTTGGAAATCACGAATTTTAAATACCGTCATTTCTGGGAATCACTACGATCAATGACCTGCCGGCTGGCCATGTCCAACGCTTGGAACTCCAAACCGGAACTGGTGTCACACGAAAATTTCTCTGTCGATTTCTAACGCCACAAACTTACTAAAGTTTTATTATTTTTCATAAATATTTACTATTTCATTCCTGTATGTTCTTTATTAAAATTATATATTTGATTAACTTTATTGCTATACTATTTAGTTCGACGAAGGTTCCAGATTACGTCCAATGGTACCCAGATGTAGCCATTGATTGAGTCAGAATAACTTAATTAATTTATTCGTGAAAGGTTCATAATGATACAGTGACAGGTAATGAAGCTTGTCTTGCTCCAGCAGTGGATACATTGGCCGACACCATTTTGATGGCTGGTGATCCTTCGACCGGTCCCTTGCCAGTAGTCTAATTCACTCACTCTAGATGTGCTATGTTTGCTATCCTTGTCAAATAGTAGACACGTGTCAAGGCTGCGCCAGTAATAAGAAAGGGTCGTTATTCGCCTGAGACCAAGGCGGGATCTCAAAATTCTCTCATAATACTCTATCTATCCTAGCAGTAATTCACGTAATTCATGTTCAATTTCGTTGAAAATCAATTAGAAACATTTAATTAACAACGAAAGCCTCCGTACATTCCTAAAAGTGTTAAAAGTAACTGGTACTACAAATGTATGAATTTTAGTCGAGAGAAGTCATTGGCACGATGATTCTGAATTCTCTCATAATACTCTATTTATCCTAGCAGCAATTCTCGTGATTCATGTTCAATTTCACTCAAATTCGATTAGAAACATTCAATTTACAACGAAAGCCTCTGCACACCCTTTAAAGTGTGAAAATTAACTGGTACGACAAATGTATGAATTTTATGCGAGAGGAGTTATTAGCGATGATTCTGAATTCTCTCATAATATTCTATTTATCCTAGCAGTAATTCTCGTGATTCATGTTCAATTTCATCCAAATTCGATTAGAAACATTCAATTTACAACGAAAGCCTCAATACACTCTTTAAAATGTAGAAATTAATTGGTACGATAAATGTATGATTTTTTTGGCAAAAAAAGTCATCAGCAATTGTTCTGAATTCTCTCATAATACTCCACATACACTCGCAGTAATTCACGTGTTTCATGTTGAATTTCACTCAAATTCGATTAGAAACATTCAATTGATAATGAAAGTCTCCGTACACAATTGAAATTGCGAGAATTAATTGGCATGACAAATGTACGAATTTTAGGCGAAAGAAGTCATTAGCGATGGCGCAGTTCTGAACAGTTGTACGGAACGATGGGGGTGTACGCTGTCCTAATAAATTTCGGGTAAATCGCCTTATTGCATTCGTTCATATTTCGTCGCGTATTATGCTAAACGAGTTTACCGAGGGGGATGACGTCCCCGCGGAGTCAAGAATTCCCCATGACAAATGGAAGAACGCGCGCGTTCACCGTTTCCATGGGGTCTAGAAGTAACTTCGCCTCCGCATCTGTTTCTTGGTCACGAAGAACTTTGTCATATCTTTTTTTTTCTTCCGCTAATACAACACCCCTGGACCGCAAGGGAGTTGGGAAAGTTAGGGGGGTTCAGACTTGTTCTGTTAACGAGGAACGTGGCTTCGTCTCGTGAAGCATTATGGATATTATTACCTTGTTACGATTACTTCTGCAGAATTCCGAGAAATTGGTTTGAAAAAAATGGCCCTCAAAAACCAGAATGTCCTCTTAAAGAATAAACTTGCGGATTAGAGTAGTAGCTGTCCTCCGGGTTTCTCAGGTGTAGTTTATGGCTGCCGTTATTGAATTTGAAACAGGCCGAATGTAATTGTAATGCAAAATGAATTTAAATTAGGACACCTTAATACTTCGAACCGGAATGTCTTCTGTAATTGGGAGCTTTTGTCATGCTAACGCCTAAGCCCTTGTCCACAAAACTGTTTCTCCTTTCACTCTTTCGCTCTAATTTTTTCGATGAGAAAGAAACTATGCGGCAGTACGAAATCGTCAGCATCTGTACAAATTTTGTATAATCTACGCTCCCAACAGGAGCGTCTTCTTCTTGTACCCGTTGATGAACGAGAATAGGCGGCCGAACTCCGACGCTTTTGTCAGGCTTCCAGGAGGAAAAGTGCCTGCTGAATAATGCAAAGCCGCTTCCCCGATACAGTGAAAATGGACGACTGGTTTCCCGTTTATCGAATTTTCATTGGCCAACTTCACCGACGTTTACAAATTATGTTTTACATGCCGCAGTGCTTACTGTTCCACAAATACGGCGCTACCGTGGCCGCAGCGCGCGAGTGTTTGCATTCATTTTAATACGAACAAGAGGAATTTGAGTACGGTTTCTATTGTGTTATAATTACATTGTGGGTTTTCATGAGAAATAAACATTTCTCACGAGCCCAACAAAATTTCTGCTTTGACCATCCCATCGAATACGTCAGTCGTTCACTGCGCCAAGCCTAGCATGACCACGTGTGCTTCAAGTTGCAACGATATAGTGATTATTTGTACAAGTACTCCGCAGGGTGTCAAGGAACTTTTTTCCTTGTAACTCAAACAAACGATAGACGTTCTCGGGAAATTTGTTTTGAGCATTATATCATGCGATACACTTAATATAATTAGTTTAACGCCTTTACCCACGGTTCATTTAATATTACAAATTTCATATGAACATCATTTTTATTAAGCATTATCAATTTTCTGATGATACTGAAACTTTTTGATAGTTACAGAGAAAATTACTCGGCAATGAAATGATCAACATAATTTCTGTCAAACACGATTTTTGAACTTTCCGACAGGCTTGGCACATCGAGACGGTCGCAGAAATACCAAGTCTCGAGCTTGCATGACCGTGTTGCAAATTGAAGCGAGATAGCGACTATCTAACCAAGCCACCGTTGCGTTGGGTAGCAAGTGACTTTTTTCCTGGCAGTCCAAACAAACGATAGGTAGAGGTATCGTCTTTCTCGCGAAACATATGTAATCGCGAACACATGTCATTCCGCGGAAAAATTTGCCGCTCGTCTGGTATGATTGCAAAGTGGCGCGATTGCAAAGTGGCGCGATTACAAAGACGCCTCTGTGTGCATATCAAAAAGCAAAGTTCACTTTACTTATTTTACGTTCGTCGATAAACTGAAACCGATCGTGCGTTCGACGGAATAGAAAAATAATAAAGAAAAATTCAATGTTGTAACTCAACATTATAGGTACGGTATGTTGTGGTACTGATTACGCGCGTTAAAAGTTTCCGGCATTGGAAAGTTTTCCGAGATTAGTCTGTTTTTTTTAGTTACTCTTATCGTTCGCGATTGTTACGTGCTTCGCCCAGATTATTAAGAGATAGCATTTCTTTTTTTTGTACCGTGGGAGTCAGTGCAAGAATCTGCTGACATTGACAGGTTTTAAGGAATGCCGCGACGCGTAAATGTATAAATTCAATATATTACTAAACGTATTTAATATTCCAATAAACCACTGCAAGTATTGTACGAGGCATTATATCAGTTTATAACGATATTTATAACGATAAAATTAAGAAAATCATATAAACTGGAAATATTTCAGGCCGGAAGAAAAATTCGGTTTTCGAATTAGAATAGCTGCGAGTGCAAAGATTTAAAAGCCATAAAGGAGCGCGAGAGTTTCTATTAATCGGAAGAGCTATAGCTAGCATTTCCGAGAATTGCACGATGGTTAACGGAAAGCAGTAGCGCGATTTGAAATTAAATTCCAGAAATCCAATCGTCAGTGGATGACGATCGAAGGGGGATGGTCGAAAGCGACGAGTCCATCGATTATCTTGACAGTTTTGTGCCGCTTAGTATTCCGTGTCACGTTTCCGGTGGAAATACGTGTCGGAAATTACATCTTCTGCGTGTTATGTTCTTGTACAAGTCACTAATACGCGCGGATAATTAGAGAACCAGTCACGGAGTGTAACGCGCGTGGAAATTACGGCCAGCAGTCGGAGGATACGAATCAACCATGAAGTCGGGAGTATCTCCGATGATCGAATGACACGCGTTACATGAAATTCGGTGCAGCTGGGTCCAGCCACGGCGACACGTTCGATAACACTTTCATTTTCAACGACACCGTCTACCACGGCAAATTATTCCAGCATGTTTCTTCACATGATTCTCATTGTTATTTATGATCATCGAAATTGCGAAATTTGCTCGCCGCTACCTTTTCCATCGGTGTAATAAATTTAGGCGAGATTGACTTCTTTTTATAGGCTGTCGAATATCTGGCTCCAGAGAAAATTATATTTGCTGGGTCTGCGGTGACCCACTGCATACAGTGGCCGGAATTAATATTCGGACGCTTTAAAAAAGACGACAACTTTTTTAATATTGTATTATACGATTTGAACTGTTTTTGGGAAATTAGTTTACTATAGGATGTGAAAAGAAATTTTTTCAAAAATTGCAATAGATCGGAATTGTAGAAAAAATACTAAAAGTGGCATTTTACAATTTTTTTATGTGGGCCTATATTGAAAATTTAGAAAATTCGTTTTGTAGATCTGTGTGAATTAAACATATTCTAAAAATTTCGTCAAAATCGATCGACGTTGCAATGAGCTACAAAGTTTAAAGATGGTCAAAATTGCAGATTTTCACGATTTTCGGCCTCTAACTGCAGTAAATCTAAGGATTCTTACATCTTTCAATGCCTGTTGTATTTTAAATTTTCAATATAGTCCCACATAAAAAAATTGTAAAATGCAGCTGTTAGTATTTTTTCTACAATTCCGATCTAATGCAATTTTTGAAAAAATTTCTTTTCACATCCTGTAGTAAACTAAGTAGTAAACTCCCCAAAAAAGTTCAAATCGTATAGTACAATATTAAAAAAGTTATCGTCTTTTTTAGAGCGTCCGAATATTAATTCCGGCCACTATACGTGTGGAATTGGACAACTAAAAATTTTTATTTTGCGTAAAGATCCGCTGTCTAAATATTATCTAATCTCATTTTAAATCGCAAAATTCTAGTATATTTCGACAGCTGACATTTCGGACGTCATTTCCTGGCTTCTAGTGCTTTATAACCTTTCAAGCATTTTTTTGTCATCGCATCAAATATGCGAAATCAAAGTACGGATCCATCGCCTTTGCTTTTTTATTACCGCAAGGGTAAAAATGCACGGAAGAAAAAATTGTGTGCTGTTTAAGGAGAGAATGTACCATCAATTAAAGTCGTTTTTTTAATATATAACTCAATTTTTTGCTAACAATAAACTGGTCTTCTAAAAATTGTATGAACAATGGCGCGTTTAAGTGGCGCCCCGACGCCTTACTCCGTAGCGTAACAACTCACTCTGTAGGTGAAAGAAATAATTGCGGGACGTGTCAACAGATACACGGTGTACGAGCTGTATCGCTAACGACACGCGATTGTTAAACGACATACGTTTACGCAACAGCCGTACTTACATACGCGGTGAGTGTCACGAAGGGATTCGCAGGTTGCAAAAATTGCGATTTCCACAGGAGTGCGTCATCTGCGCGTCGCGTCCCTTCATGTCGGCGTAACGGGAGCTTCGGGGTGAGTTCACCTGCCTCCACGAAATGCCCGCCGGTTAATTGCGGATCGCACGAGGTCGTTCTACGAAGACGGTTGATTTTTGGGTGCGAGAACTGCCTCGCCGATGTTCCTCCTCGCGTGCAGGAAGGAAAGAATCACCTAACCCGGTCATTAGCGGCACGGGCAAACAGTCTCCCTTTGGGTCGCTCGCAAGATCATTAGGAGGATTTAGCCCGGGAAAAAGAAAGGATTACATTCCAAGGCCGCACAAAGGATTCAATCCGAAACAGACCGGGTCACAATGATGGCTAACGATAGGACAAATTGGAGTTTGGTAGATTTGACACTGTCGAGCCTGGGAAAACGTCCTGCCCCACAATTGGACGGATGTTCCTTCTGCCGTGTGCACGTGCTCGCACTTTCACGGCCATTTTTACACGCACCGGACTTTATTCTTCCCGTCTCTGTTAGGTCGGTGCAAAAATAATTGCGGTTTTCGTCGCTTTAGGTTCTGGGCTGAACTTTCACTAAGGGGATCAAAAATTTTCAACTTTTCTGAATTATTGACTCTGAGCTATTTAGAAAGCGGATCTTTTTGCATTTATGAAGAAATTGGTTGGGCGAAATATAAAACAGTACAAGATTTTAAAAATTTGAGAATATTGTAATGTTGGTTTTAAAGTAAACAAATCAAGGGATCAAATCAATTTTTATTTTATTCCTGCTTGCCACAATTAATGTAGAACATTTTTATTTTGAATAAAGATTCGACGAAGAAATGATAAAACTTTGAATTCTAGTGCGAGGAATCCAAGTTTGAATTCCTCGCGCTAGAATTTAAAGTTCTATCATTTTTTTTCGTCGGGTCGTATAATGTTGCATTTAGAAAAGTTGAAAATTTTTGGTACCCTGAGTGAAAGTTTAACCGGTTTTGTACTGGATCCGTTTTCTGATAAATCTTCTGCTACTAGCTGATGTTTATTTCTTCGTTTCATTCTTCTCCAAAAGATGAAGTGTTATTTCTGTTCAGTTCCTCTTCTGTAAAACAACAGACCAGTATTGTTATTTTCTGTTTACCTCGCAATATTCGAATAAATCCTCGACTGCCACCTCGTGTTTACATTTTATGTTTCTTCTCATTTTTATGGGAAGAAGAATACTCGGCCGTCTGCCGGGAAATGCTGAAACACTCCGGTCTAATAACAGGGAACCGGCGTAAAGTGGCGGTCTGTATTTGTTGTCAAAATTAACGCGGATTCGTTCACCCGGCATCTGTCTCTTGCCCGTGGCTACCACCGTTACTCAGCTGTCCGTAATTGAGGACGAAAAAGAAGGTCTTCCGACGATTAACGCGGCAAACTTGGAAAGGAAAACAGCGTACGTACACATACACTACATATATGTATGTACACCAAGAATCCGACGTTACCGCGCTCGCATTAAAAGCCCGGACTGTTTAAATGCCCGACATCTCGCGCGGCTTCGAGGCTCATCGATTTAAAGAACACACCTCGAAGGCTCGATCCTCTCCGATGATTCTCAACTCCCGATGTTTCATCCTTCATCAACTTACACACTCTTGTCCAAAGTTTTGCAGCATATCAACCTCAAGATTGAAGGACACTAGGGTAAAGATAAGTTTCAGATATAGAAAACATTAGTTAAAAACCTTATTCCCCGAGACAACGCAATTTTTCGTTTCCGATTATAGAAAATGCTAAGAAACTGTGATACATCATACGATAATAAAATAATGATTTTAATGATTTTACGGCATAAAGAAAAGTCAATTAAATAATTTGTTATCACAAATTTCTTGTGTCCGATGAATAGGACCAGAACTTCGGATTAAAACTTCGTTAATATTTCGTTTGCTTCTTAACAAAACCGTTCAGAAAAATTTGACAGTTGAAATACTAAAAAATAAATTACAGAATGCCTTTAAATTAATACAAAACTTCCAATTCGTTACTAAATATCCGGTAACTGGTATCTTTACCATACATATGTAGACGCAGCATTGATCGCCATTGGCCGACAGCTTTCGGTGGTCTCAAAATGGCAGATCCTGGTATCTTCGTAAACAGAAATGGAAACCGATTCTAAACAAGCTGGGACCAGGATGTCTCGCGAAGGCCTTCCAGAATGAAAACACAGCAGAATGGGGGCAGCAGGTGTTTCTGGACAACAAGACGAGCACGAGGCACAGGGAGAGCTAGGTCCAAGCAGAAGGAGCTGCAACACGGGACGTTGGAGAAAGAAGAAGAAATGCCGTGGACTCCTCGCGATCTGATCCTGTTTAAAGATAATGACTGCGAGGTAGACGCGTGCCAGCTGGATAATGCTTTCGGGTCTGATTTTTATTCGTCTCTCTCTCCTGGACACGCAATCTGAGGGCAAATGGCTCGCCACATTACCTCGCCTCTTAAGGCCGATTCACGTGACCAAAGAAGAAAAAGAAGGTGAACGACACCCCCTATCAATGTGTCGCGTGTGCCTATGCATTTACGTTTATACTCCTTTCTGCAACAACGTCCGACGTCGTTCGGAACATTGTTCGGAATGAACGTATTGTCCCGTTACCTTGTATATTTGTAAATATGACGAGTCTTTCACAAATTGGTCCTTGGAAATGGTTCGACATCGTCTGAATCCTGATTTTGTGGCATTGACGCCAGAGATTGGGCAGCAAATAATTCGTTTGTAATCCGAAAATCGTGAAATGTATATATGTATATCTGTAGATTGAAAATTATATAATTTGCATTACGTGTACGTTTATAAAGTTCTTCTATTATAAATTGTCAGATGAAATGTTTGAAATGAGAGTTGTATTAAAAGCAAAGTTTTCTATGTAAAACTGTGTAAAAAATATACATATATTTCTAAAAAAATGTTCACAGTGTAGTTATTACAGCAAAAGTACAGATTAAATCATAATCGGAAATGTAGTCATTTCCTGATTGGTAGTTAATAAAGCAATCACGAACGTTGATTACAACAACTTCTGATTGCTTTCTTATTCATTAATCAATGATTAGATTCATGAAATTTGAAAAATCACTTGCATGAATTATAGAATATTCAACAATTGAACGAGTATGTATATTTTTATATGAAAATGTCACACAAACTATATTATAAGAATACACTGATTGTTTCTCCAGTTAAAAGCGAATACATTTTCGAGCATTTATTTTCTGACACTTGCTTGAATTATTACGAAACAGCCATTTTTTTCGTACACTTTGCAGTATTACATAAAAAGGTTGTAGACTATGCACGTGAAATACGAGACGATTGCCCACCGTGACTCTTTCGCGAAAAAAATTACGAGTTCTGTATGGAGTCAATCGTTCTTGATTCCCATGCTCAACTTTCAATGGGTTGATGAATTTAAATATAGATGGTGATCAATTCAGTACCGTCCACAAAGGCAAACGACAATTGTGAAGTCAAGAGGAGCGTGCAAATGACGTTTGAAGAACCGCATACATAACAAGCATATAGCGGGAGTATCTTCAGTATAATAACTTGAAATTGCAGCAGCTGCATACATCTTGCATACAGCATCACATAAAAAAGAAAATCAATAAAAAAAGGCAACGCACAAAAATGACTTAGATTGTTGTCAATAAAGCAGATATATGCACGATGTTTTATCTCGAAATATTCCGAAAGAAATTTCGAGCAGACTCATAAATTCCGATTAATTTTTATAACTACCTGCTAAAAATACATGGAATTTTTTAACAATTCATTTTGACCTTCTGCCACGTTATAGGCGTATTTTATGCATACTAATGACGCATTTTATTATTCGATACAACTCAGCTGTTTTAAGTGCTTAGACTTATGCCACGATATATTAATACTGAATCAACGAGCAGCTGAAAGCGATTAGTAGACTGCGGATTTTTAAGGAAATTTTTAAGAAAGTGGAATCAATCTGAAATAAATAAAAATAGTACTTCCGTCGAATTTTATATTCTACCGTTTTTTGAAAACTTTAAGAAGCCATAAATGCATAAAGATCCGCAGTCCAGTGATTAGTTTACATTATTTTGTAAAAATAACTTGTAAAGAGTACAACTCTGAATAATTCGAGATAAATGAAATGAAATGTCTCAATCCTGGCAGTAACTCGAGACAAGGTAATGTCCATGAACTTGGCTGGCACCTTAACCGTCAGCACCACGTATCAAGAACAGATTATAGGACCGAGTAACAAAACACAACGAAAAAAAAAGAAAAAGGAGCGGTCTACCCGACTTGTAGATCGGATACATGTATCCTCTCCCTCTTAACCTCTGCCATATGTACCCAGCATCCTTCTCCTTTCTCGCCTGGGTATGATGCGGCCAGTAAATCGTACTTGTACGCATGTAGCCCTGGCCAGCCTGCAGGTAAACAGGTAAAATCTTATACGCGGGGTCTACACACGCGCAGCCCGAAAACCTGCACGCACACGCACGAGAAAGGATTGATTGTAGGAGAGGCAGGTGCTGTGAGAGCGACAGCTGCGAATTCGCGATCTTCTTTTACCAAAGGAACCAAGGCCTTAACCCGTTCCTTTTCATTTTAATGGGCTACGGTTTATGGAGGTTCCACCGCGTAGTGGAAGAGCCCGCTGAATATCGAAGGTAAAAAAGAGGGAGCGTGTCTGTCGCTTCCACGCGACCGATAAATAATCGTCAATTCGACGAAAAACGAACAGCATCTCGCGATCTCCTATTTTAGTTCGCTCACTCGTATTTTATTCCAGCAGTACGCTGCGGAAATGCAAAGTAAAAATTGCCTGCATCATCTGTTCTAAGAAACCGGCTTTTAATCATTTTGGCAGGTCTAATGTATTAATCCTCTCGATCTTTCTACTGTTTCAAATTACAGGTTTTGCACTCCAAATTCATCCTTCCGCAAATCAATTTCACCCTTTTGCAAATCAAATTCAACCTTGTGCTAATCAGTTTCACCCATTAAGAGTATTTAAGATTAATTATCTATTTATTTAAAATAAGTTATATATTTATTTGGACACAGGTGAACATGTGTCATTACTGCGAGGGAGATATAACACTCAATACTCAATACGCTTCGATAAATACACATATGTACTTTCATTTTTAAAATTGATTAATGAGAAAATGGCTACAATGAATATACATATCTACACACAGTTTTCGTACATTACAAAGTTAATGAATTGGTAATTATTTTTAAATAAGTATTTGATGTACATATTTGTAATGAATAAAATTTTGTTAAAGACTTAACCCTTCTGTCAATAACCAAGATTTTCTTCGATATTCAATAATGTTCCACTTTTTAGTTTCAACACGTATCTTCATGCGTCAAATGCAAATTAATCTGTGATTATCCAAGAACATAAAAATCTACGATAATTTTGCAGTTTATCTACAATACTGTTAAAAATACTTTATTTGTAAAAGATTGAAATTGATTTACAAAAGGGTGAATTTGGAGTGCAAAACCCATACACCTGTGTTTGAATAGGGAGCTCCCACAATAGCTGATGGAAAAAAATATGCATCCAATATTGTTGGAACATAACAGTGCTCCCTCCTAAAATCACCGTCACCACCGTCACCTATTACTGTACGAGGTTCACGTGCCGTGCACCTGGCAACGAACGATGTTCGTTGTTTTCGTTTTCACTCGGCAGTGTCCAACTTCTATCGACTAATTCGCAGAAGTTCAATTTTGCCGCGTACGCTCTCTGTGGTCGCCGGTTTGCGCGTTGAACACGTGTTGCGCTTTGTACTTCTTCCCTGGCGCCTTTTTTGTCGTTCGCTCGAGTTTTTCGTACGCACTGCGTGCCGATAAATGCTTCGTATGCGAGACCTCCCGATCAGTAACAGTTGGCGAACAAATGAACATTGACTATTGTACGGGGATTGCGGAGAGGTCTTAACTTCGGGTTTGATACAACACGAAGAGAGAAGTCGGAAGTGCGAAATTAAGGGGCGCAAGATTATAAAGAAAGGGTAGCAATCTTTTTGATACTTTTAATTAATTAATTGGGTTCACTGACAATTAGTTTCACTAACAGTTGGCTGGCTCTACACCCAAATGTGCTCAGATTAAAAAGTTGCTAAAAATTACAGTCTCAAGTTCATAATATTATATATCGTTGGATTCGTCTTATGATCAGCTACAACATTCTGAAATAAAAAATATTTCTTTCACTTGTTTTTATTAGGCTAAAAGTACTTGCGAATGAAATAATGCCGAAAACTCTTCACCTTTAATAAAGCATAACACTTCACGAGTGAATAAAATAAAGAAAAAGGTATTGGAATATTATTTTCTATAGGATCTATCTGAGAAAGCTAACTATCTGAGAAAGCAAAAATTTTATATTTTTTACTTTCGTCCAGCTTTTGTGAAATACTTCACTGTGCGTGGTCTGGATGTTCTTCTCCGTCGAGACTGGAACCGCTAGACGGAAGTCCGATACATATCGATTAATCATATCTGTCGACAAGATTCTTTTTTTAAAGGGTGCATAGAGAATGGCGTGGCAGGGTTTGCCGGGAAGTTCAGCAAAGAGGAACAGGGGGCCATGTTCGTGGGGCGGAAAGAAAAAATGGAAGTAGCAGGGGGGAGAGGATTCGTTGATCTCCTTTCTTCCTTTTCCAACTGGATTAACCAAACTCCGAGAGACGCTCAGAGGCCCCTACTTCTTTGCACATCGGCGACCAACAACGGGATTCTCATGTCTTTTTGACTGAGGCTCTCGTTCACCTGCGGACTCTCGGAGTTTCACCTGGATCGTTCGGTACGATTTCGTATACTTTTACTTCCTGCGTTTCGATACGTATCGTCGTGGAAAAGCAGAGAATAGCTCTCTGGATGTCTCTCCCTTCTCTCTCCCCTTCTTCGATGCTCGCCGTACAGTTCCAGGTGCAACTCGAACGTTGCAGGTGTAATCACTAAATGATTTTTTTTTATGCTGGCTCGGTGTCGCGCGTGGCTCGGATGATACTGATGAATCCTACATCCTTAGAAAGTTGCTTCTCGCGGCACGTGTTTACTACTTACCGATTCGATCCGCAGTCACATTATTTTTCATCGTCGGAATTTACTGCCTGGCATGTACAGGCAGTAAACACAATTGGTTGATGTGGAAAAAAGATCTGCAGGTACAAAAAGATACAAGAATCCTTAGATTCGTTACAAAATAAAAATTGTCTGCATCGATTGCAAGAAATAGAAACCGAATGTTATTTCTTCCATGATAAACTTTCGTATTTAATTTCCTGTTGCAGACACTTGATTGGAATACATTTCGCTTTACACGCCCGTGCGGCGTTCACGAGAGGCGGCGTTCCATATTTCAGTTACGTTAAGAGTACGTTTTCTGAAACATTATGCACGACGAATTGGTGCGAAACTACAGGGCGAAGACTGATACGGGAGCAGGTTCGTGAGTTGCACCTGCGAAACGAAGCGGAACTAATGTAATCATCCTGTTCAATTGATGGTACAGCCGGAAGGAAGATTTGCCGAACGAGAACAATTTTGCAATGTGTATTTTCAATATGCAAAATACACGCATAAACAAAAATACGTGGATGGAAATACTAAAATCTGTTTTATAAAGTCCCTTACATCCTAGCGCTGAGACTACAATAATAACTAGACTGAGGACTCGATGCATTTATTAAAATGGATAGGTACAATTTAAAACAGTGGAGGTATTAAAAAGATTTAAGGCCACCAGTGTATTAGTTTCACCATAATAAGATAATTAAAAGAAGAATGAAATTTTGATTTGGCTCCTATGTCTTGCAATCGATGCAAAGATTTTTTATTTTGCATAAAGATCCGCAGTCTAATAATAACTGTTACAACTGATCTTCGTAAGCCAGTAAGATCTAGGAAAAATCTGAATAATCCGGATTGATCATGTCCTCGTTATCGTAGTTGGACAGCTCTGAATTCTCGGAGGGTTGCACTTTCGGAAGAACGCATCCCTCTTGAGTGGATGCATTGAGGCTAACCGCGAGTGCGTAATGGTTTCCCTGCAGCTTGTTTTGCGCGTTATAGCGCTTATTTTAATACAACAAAATTGCAGGTCTGCGGTCCGGGCAAGGGTGAATTTCATACACCTGGATGATTTTATACACCTGCAGAGCGGCGGGCGACCAAAGTGCAGCGGCATCCTCGCGCGCGTAAACTAGCGTGCCTTGAGTCGTGCGACTGCGAACGAGGAAGAGCGAAACGAGACGAAAATAAATGCACGCCGCTTAGAAATATTTTCGCCATTAATATTCTCGTCCGAATCTACTCGATAACATAGGAAAAAGGTACAAATAGGAGGAAGGCCAAAATTTATGGTTACGCAAGGAAAAGTTTACCCGAAATCGCAGTTGGATCAGCTTTTTGCCGATAAGGACCAGAAAGTTCATTGCTTGAATCAAAAAATCCGGTTTGATTTCACCTTAAAATACCGAAATTACTTTCTTGCCAAGCCGATATATTGGGAAAATTGTGTCACATTGACACGAGGAAAAGATGAGGGTTAAAATTCGAGCTAGTATATTAATCCTATTATGAATAATTTGGCATACAGAGCCACGAAGCTCTCTAGACAGTTAATCGCAGCAGCTTATAGGATGAAAATTAGTAAACCTGAAGTGGTCCATCAGACATCCTAAAAGCATATACACATATACCAACGGCTGTATACATGTATTTGTATTTGTTTTCCGTTGGAACAGGGCGAATTAACATGCTATTAAAAGCTTAACGATTCCGTAAGCAACGAATTTGTCTTCCCAATGGCACGTGTCTTCATTTTAAGAAACCTTCCTCACTCCGCGTGTTCACAGGGTCACGGAAGCCATAATCGCGTGATGTTATCTGCGACGAGACCTCAACGAGCGAATCGCAATTTACCGTGAGCCACGCTAAGGTTAAACTAAAACGAATGTCCAATTAAATTTCCTACGCATGGCTGGTTGCTTTCAGCCGCTTATTTTTCTTCGAGATTTTTTCTTTTCGATTCAATGCGGGCGCCATGCCACCTGCTCGCGCGTGTCAGATCCACGTTTGTTAATGCATGTACGCAATTGAAACAACCTAGCGAGCCGCGATGAACTTGCGCCTATAATAATCAGCTTGTTGGAAGAAAGGCTTTATTTCAACCAGTCACAGCTGGTTCTTGACGCTATTGGACCAGTAATGTCTGCGCGTGAGCCTATCGAAATTGGCCTCATAATTGTTACATGGATCCGAGGCGGTATAATTGAAGAACAGGATAGAAAGACAATTTAAAACTTATATAATGAGTAACTGTGAATATGTTCTACACGTGTGTAAACGAAAGGCGTGCGTATATTATACATATTGTAGATAAAGTATGGGAGACACTCGATCGAAAAAAGAACACTGTTTAAAATCACTGACCTTCTAATGATATTGATTATATGAAATTAATATACTAATCGTTACATTATGCTGATACGAAGAGGTAGAAGCCGAAAATGTGTTTGATCGTATCGTGGTCAATTTAAATATTCGAGGAATTCCTCGAAGTATCCTCGAGGTATCCCTGTTTGAATACTACTTCTTATCGTATAAGGAAAGTGTTTTAAATTTTAAAGTATTATAAGTAAAATTCTTGAAATTTTTAAGGATAAGTATTCGAACATTTTGTCAGTAGATTTTTTAACATATTCCATAATTTAAAATTACAAGAACTGAGAACTGGAATATCACTGGTACCGCCATCTGTCAACGATAAGTGTAACCATCAGAACAAGCGAGTGCAAGCGAGGTAAAGCATCGACGAGTTAAAAACTGTTAAAAACTGCTAGCCTTACAGGAGATCGTTCAAATAGAGATTCACATTATCGTGAGTGCATCATGTTATTGACAGCCGCCACATTCGGTGTTTTCTTACGCCCTCTAGGATATATTGTGGCTGGAGTAAGAAACAGAAGGCCACTGAGGAGATTCTCGTCGGTGAGAATGCGAATCATCACGAAACCATATCGATTACCATCAAACGTAATTGTTGCGTGCTACTTACCGCGCGAGCCGCTACATGACACCACATACGTTTGGAAATACGGCCCGGCTTGGAAATCTACGTTATCGACATCAGCGCGTACTTGTGGTGCCATCTAGCGGCTACTTTAGGACGACGCGCGATACCAACATGGCAGCGCCCTTACCTATCAAACACACTTGAAATCGGCCAAATTTAAACAAGTATAACTTTTAAACCACTGATCTCCTAGAATTGAAACTAGGATTTTTGGAAACAGGCAAACATTTCTGGTTTCCGGAGGTAAACATTAACCCTATAATTATTAACCAGAATAAAATTTTGTATGAACCATAAAAATCACACCACAATTTTCAATTCTGTAATTTATTTTGTATTCATTATAAAACACAGCGAAAATACACAATGACATTCCTCAATCGTTTTTGTATATTAGCTGTATAGGGTACATATCCAAATAATTTCTTTAACTAACATACGCTGCGGAGTTACAAACAATGCTCCATCCATTTTCCTTAACGCTTGCCAATTAAGGAAAATAATTACATCCATATTCAATCATTTGTTTCTTTAATTGGATGAATGGATAGTTGAAAAACTGTTACGAGGATCAAAATAAGATAGCCACCTTATTATAACTTTAATCAATCATCTTAAGAAATAGAAATCTGGATAACGTAAACATTTGGTCTTCAGGAATATGTTTATTAAAATTTTATTTTCTTCCGTTTTAAGAAATTCGATCAACCATTAAACTATACATATATTGTAATACATATATCTATATGTATAGTTTGTTTGCTGTTTTCATACATACAAGTGGATTGTAAATATTTACGTGTTATTTATAGAAGTAATTTCGACGCAAGTCTTTGTAGAAAATTACATCGCGTTGATTATTCAAAGTACACAGACGCAAAACAACAGTAACGGTGTAACAATTGTGTTAAATTCTGCTTCGTTATTTATTTTATAGGTCCGACATCTTTAATCTCACACGCTAAACGAAATTTGATTAATTGTCGAGAAAGAGAGAGAAAGTGTGGAAATATTGTCAATTTTTTTAGTACTTTCTTCTACAATAACTCGATAAGGATTGGATCGTTTGCGTTTCGGAATATAGATCTTTCCATTTTTGGTACTTTCAGTGTTCGTCAACGCGGCTCACACGACCGGTACATGAACTTTCGTGTCAACAAATTCTGTTAACTTGATATCCGGTAGATACTTCGTAGGAAAAGTGACAATCAGGGTAACCAAGAGATTTGTATAACTGAGTTATTCAAAGACCATGATAACTGTAGGGGACATGTTGTATCTAAGAGTCGCACAGCGATTTTCCAAAATCAAATTTTCTGACTTGAGTCTTCGGTCGCTCTGTAACTTGGGTAATTTTTGCCTTTTCCCTATATAATCCACTAGATTTGGGCGAGAAAATGCTAAAAACCATATTTCCATCTTAGAAGATTAGTGGTTCAAAAGTTATTAGTGTTCAAAGTTGAGCGACTTTCAGTGCTTTTGTAAATCGCTCAACTTCGAACACTCATAACTTTTGAACCACTAATCTTCTAAGATGGAAACTTGGATTTCTGGCATTTTCTCGCCCAAATCTACTAGATTACATAGGAAAAAGCAAAAATTTCTGGTTACCCAGGTTACAGTTTAACCGAGTCTTCTCCTATATTTTAACGTGGACAACATTAAATAGGCTATTTAGGAAATCTACACAGTTAATCCAAAAAGTACAGTAACATTTTTAAGCCAAATTATAATTGTTCAAATATTGACAATTTCTCGAGATTCGGAAATTTAGTGTTCGAATACTTTTGGGATCCACTCTAAATTCTCGTTGAAATAAATCGTGTGGTACTGCGTTCAACCTAGGATTTAAAATCATTTGAAAAAATACGCTTTGTCTCTACTTTCTGGACATCGTAAAAATCGCTACACGCTTGTAGGTACAATATGTTCTCCATCGTAAATGTTAACACAGCCGAAATTGGTAACAGACACTTCACGAATGTTCCTTGTTAGTAACATAGCTACACGGACCAGTAATTCCTTTGGTACAGACTGCATATAACTTTACAAACATGAAAATCTCCCGTCAAGCCTCCGTATAGTTAAAATTTTCGGACGCTACATGCTTAAATTATAATACAAACTTCTCTCTTTGTTTCTTTTAACTTGATAGGCTTTTGGTTAAACGACTAGAAGTGCTACAGAGACAATTTATTTACAACTATAACGACTACTAGATTTCCTTTCATTCTTCTTAAGTGACCAAGTATGATGTGGATCTCTAGATCTCGGCTCCCACGCATTCAAATCTGATCATCGGTGAACACCATAGATTGCTTAACAGTCGTACGATAACGTAAACATTTATTTTATTCCTCCGTGATAATCTCTGATGTACAAAACGATATATAATCTTATTCATCCGTCGAGAAAAGAAAAAGAATTTTCACTCGTTCGTAGACTAGTCTCGGTTACAAACACGGTTAGTCGAACAGCGTGCGAAATAAATTAACAAATTAGGCCTAATCCTGTTAGTTCGAGTTTTGGTGCGCACAAGGTTCGTCTCCTAATCCGATTGATAGATCGAGGTGTGTCGATCGTCTTTGGTATGATTCACAATACAGTGAAAACGAAGTTAAAAGAAGTTTCGATCGATTGATCGGCTCTCGGTCTCGATCTGTTAACGTTAAAGTATGAAAATACCTGAACAAGAGTGAAGTACAAATCGGTAAGTTACACTTATCGATACAATAAGAACTCGTTAAATGCTAGTGAACTCGGAACAGGTGACGAGCATTCAACGAATCTCTGGCGGCCTTTTCGTTTCAAAATCATTTTACCCGAATGAGAGAGTACTTAATGGATTGTAGAAATATGGTATAAATTACGAAAGAAAATTAACTGAAATCGAGCCTCGATCAGCCTGTTTTCAGAGTACACGATCAGATTCATACCAAACGTAGAAAATAATTCGGTGCCTTTCCACTGAGACAATTCCTACACCATTTTACAGTGAAACATTTTCCCACAATTTTGCTATTCTCAAGTATTAACCGTAATATTTATGAGGCACTGTACAGGTTCACAGAATAAATCATTTCGGAAAGGAGCTTCTTTGAAATTTTATTCAAAGGAACAATTAATTAGCTGACACAGGTTTTTAAAATACCAAAGAAGGCTTCGTAAAGCACTGGTCCAATCACATTACATTAACCCTTAGCACTCGAGCGGTGTTAAACAAAATATTGTTTACATTATTAAATATATTCGCATCTAATCAATTACTAAACACTTAAGTTCTACAATTAGAAAAGAATGGTGACTATATAATTTTCTTTTTCTATACTCAACTTATGCAATCATCTGATATCAATTTCATATCCAGCAAATTTCAAAAATCATAGAGAATGGAAATATTCCAGGTCGGAAGAAATGTTTCATTTTCGAGTTAGAATAGCTCTGAGTGCAGAAGATTGAAGCCGCCATCTTTCTTCTGCGAAATCAAAAGCAACGAACGACAAATTCCTAATAAAAAGGCACCGCATTAATTGCTACAGCTACAGTAATCGCAGACGCGTTCGCAATCCATTAGAACCCTTATCGTTCAGATAAAGTGGAAAAGATAAGGAACGATGGTGATAACACGCAAGCATTCAACGGGTTTCGCGACTGCATAACATAATTTCGCTTGAATGTTTACGCTGTTGTTGCGGAAGAACCGGCGTTCCTCCCGCTCCGAGGAAACGTGTGCAAATCGTTCGCAACTTTATCGCAGACTCTGTACAGTTCGCTAATCCAAGGATGTTCGCGCGATCCTTCTCTCCTTCTATTCTGCACAGTAGCGAGCTCTCACGTTTACAGCATATTGTCGCAGCTATTTACACATATTAAAATAATTACACATTCAAGTTACGTATAGTCAATATACATATATATATATTCATTTATTTATATATATATCTGTATCGGCCACCTCCTTCATTTTATATTTATATACATAATATATCTTATACCGCTGTGTGTGTATGTGTGTCGCATACCGGATGGTCTCCGTACGCGTTTGTATCCGTTTAAACAATATATTATGAATCTGACGTAACACGAAGAGTAACAAACACAGTCTACAATATGACTCGAACTGTATAATATACGATCGAAATATTTTGAACACTATTTACACGCCACACGTCTCGATGATTCATTTATTTATTCATTTATTTGTTTGTTTGTTTCCGCGCCCCCCCCCTCGAAATCGTTCGATCCCCCCCGGTCAACAGAGTTCCTCTAATAATTATCTTTGGTTTCCGATCCGCCTCTAAAATCTCATTACACGATACAAATAACACTCTAAACAGCGCGTACAATGTATGCATACAGAGTTACGAAACAGGACTTTCTCGGTGCGAACGATGAACATGAAATTACGTCGGCCGAACTTTTCGATGCCTGGGCTCCTCGCGTTCCCGACAGAACATTTAACGCGGGGATGGTGTCGTTCGCCGATTAGTACCTTAGGCGCAGCAAGAGACGAAATGTCGGAACTGTTGGCCTTTCAACGCGCGTTTGCCAGTCGATTTGAGGCTCCGTCCAAGCGACCACCTGGAATCAGGTATTTTACTATAGTATTTTACTATATTATTTTATATTAGAATAGAACCCTCGCCGGAAACAAATTTCTCGTTTCGATCATTCGCGTATAGAAATTCCAACATGATCGTCCAGGCTATTGCCAAAAAAAACAACAAATTCTTGTTGCGATTCGGGCGGGAATTTTACGAATTCACGGGCACAATAGTGCTGGTCCACGTGTACGCACCTGCCAGTAAATCGCGAGTGCTAAAAACGAGAAAATTGTGTTGCGTCTACGTTGCGTGTTAGGTAAATGGACTTTTCTCTTCATTAAATATTAAACCATGCAATTTGTTGTTCGCTTTGTGGCAGTTCTAACAAAGATAGTAGAACACTTTTAGAAATAATTTACTCACCTAGAGTTCAATGGGTTAATTCAAAATCTTGATAAGTGCCAGATGCAACATCACTAAAGGGACATTAATTGCCACTCGACCAGCGAAGCTCCCTGCAAACATATCACATATTTCGTTAAAAAATACAATATTAACATTGGTACTTAATGTTAGAATCGATTTTAACTGTATCCCCAAGCTGTCCTCCTGACTGCCAAAATGTCTTGGTAATTGCAAGATCCCGTGCATAGCTGTGCACATCACAATGCTATTATATGCAATGCTTGAAATTATTTTCTGCAGGACTTTATGAAAGTTGTTTTTTTATGAAAGTTGTTTAGTAAATGTGCGTGTTGCTCGGTTTACACTCAGCGAGGTACTGTCTTCTGTTTGTTAACATGCGTTGTCTTAAATGTCTTGGCAACAGCCATAATTTATAAACTATTACAAATCGAACATGAATACAGTTTATTAATTTTCAGTGATTGCAAGATCCCGTGCATAGCTGTGCACATCATAATGCTATTATATGCAACGTTCCAAACGATAATCGAACATAAATCCAAAGATTGAATTCTCGAGGCCAATACGCCGTTTCGAAATCTTTTTCGAGAGTAGACGTTTTAACAGATCATATTCTTCCCGACAGAATATCTCGCTCGAACTTCTTAGAACAACTTCAATCTCTTTCCTCGATCATTAATATCGTCTTCGGTACCCCGGACGGAATCAATTTTTCTCCATCACGGTAAAGAAGAAAATTCATGCAGCAATTCCTCTTTCGATTTGTATTGTAATCAATTCTTGTTTCGGGGATCAGCCCGTGTGTAACTTTCTGAGGGAACTCTCGAACGTATTCTGTATTATTAATACGGCACTGGGAGGGCCGTCCAGAAAACCAATTTGTATTTATCTGCATAAAGAAGAGAGGAGGGTAGCCAGGCGTTTTTTGTCGCCGGTGTAACAGTATCGCGATCGATATTAACATGCTCTCTGCGCGCGCTATTATTTTCACGGTAATGCTGGGTAACTGTTAATCGATGGGTTCGCCGTCGATAAACATGTCGATGAGTTTCTCGAGGAAAATATCTGCGCGACGGAGGAAATGACGGCCGCGGATACCATTTTCCTTTACGGGGATCGTTAAGCTTTTGATTACGATCCGACCAAAAAGTTTATGAGATACGAGGACGCGATGGCTATGATACTTTGTTCGTGACACTGTCTCCATCCCTCCCTTCACCCTCCCGGGTAATGCGGAGCCCCCGCTAATGTAAACTGCATGTTCTTAAATTAGGGGAGTGTGTCCCGCAAACCGGGCCGTTTCACTTTATCTCTTCTTCTCTCACACCCTCTGTCAGCAGGAGTTTCCATTAGCAATAAGAATTAACTCCCGTAGCTCGTGCCTTCTACGGCTAATTACTTTCTTATTTGCGAGCTTCCTTGTTTTACCTATGGCTTCCACCATTACCTTAGGAAACGTTTCCATTGCGAAACTTTTTTCCGTCGCTGCTGCTGCTACTGCTGCTGCTGATGCTGGTCGAGTTAATCGTCGGCGAAGAGGAACGAATTACTGGCCGACTCAAAACATCCGGTCGGCAGACGTAATCGAAAGTACTTTCCAGGATATATTCCGAAAGATTTCGAGCGTGCATGGAATCGTTGCGAAAACTTTCTGACCGACCGCTCCGGAAAATTGCGTTAGCGAAAAATATTGCCGAGATATGTAATTGGGGAATGGGCGGGTCGAATCTTTTCAAATTTCTTCGTCGGGAGAATCGTTTTTGGAAGCATCCTATTTTCGTGGAAGTTTGTAGCTGGAAGTTTGTTTCTGAAACGTTCCCTTTAAATTGGATTGAGTTGTTGCCTTGGCTGTGCGTGTCCTGGTTCTCGTTTTGTTCGATTGAGAATTAAAATAAATAAAAACATTTTCAACCTGAATTGCAACAAACTGGAGTCAAATAGAAATGTATCTTCTTTCTTAATATGCTCGATAGGTTGAAAATAATATAACAGTGTTTTTAAATCCTTCTAATGCTTTTACTGTTTTAAGACTCTTGGATTCAATAAATTTTTGACTTAGACCACTTTCATAATTGACACTAAATCAATTCCACATAATGTTGAAATAACGAGCACTATCTAACGGTTCATTTCTGACAATATCCTAAAAATTATATTGAATGAATTTTAGTTTAAAATAATGTGGTGTGAAATCGCTGATAAAAACTCATTTCTAAAAATTTTTTTAAATCTGTAGAATCATGTTACGCGTATACACGGCGCAAAATGATAGAATGATCTCGATATAGAAATATTGATCGATTAACAAACACTTAGCAGTGTGACTCGATATCGTCCGCATGTGATTGTATGCAGAGACAGCAGCATGTCCAAATTGAATACCCTTGATTCCGTATAGTTAGTGGGTATATCCATATGATAATGATCCGTCGACGTTACTACCCGATGCAAACTAGGTCTAACTTCCATGGCTAATTAGTGTACATTGTCAGAACCATCGTCCAGTTGTGTTAACTTAATAACGAGTATAAATTAACTTTTGAACTTCTTTGTCAGCCGCGCATTTCATTCGCGAGTTCGTCGTGTTCCATGAAATAGTAAAACAGGAAAGTTCATAACAATAAGTAATAGACGTGCGCACGCAGTACGTTTACCAAATGAACATTTATTACGTGCTTGGGAAATTTGTCTGAAGAAATTAATCCAATTATTAAATGTCCTATTTTCAACGATGCTTCACATGTTTAATGCTTTCTATTTTAGAAATGTTTGGACAATGTAATTCAATCAGCTTTGTACCTCATTTGACTTTATTGACAAGAAAAGGAATGTTGAATATTGAATTTTTCAGAATTCCAGAGAACCAATTCATGGACAAGTGAGTACGTCAAAATATTTTAGCGTTGCGGAATGAACTTTGCGAGGAGGATTGTAATTGCTGATCGAATTTGTACGAAATAAAATTGCAGCGAGTGTAGTTTTTCAGGGTGAAACGCGGTTAAAAGTTACTTAACAGGGTTTTTCTTGGTAGCAGGAACGTCGGGTACGCTTCCCAGGATCCCACGACTCAACGGGGTTCGGATACCGTAATCCCCGGACAATAAAAGTTCCGTAAGAATTCGCCCGTTTCCTTTTTTCCCGCTCGGGTGCCGCGGTATTACAAAATTTCCCGCTCGCAGAAAGTTACATGCCGGTTCCCTTTGACGCGCGTTCGGCAACTTTAACGCATTCTAGACGATATAGATCGGCAAAGTGCTTGATAGCATATCACCGTAGGAAATTCGTGCAAGAGTGTGTAAGAGGAGAACGTATTAACGCAACCTCAACTCCGGCTATTTATTAGCGTAGCGCAGTAATGCCAGTTGATGAGCTCCAAGAGGAAACGCCGCGCCGCTTCCCTCCAACCCCTCGAACTATATAGAACTTATGCTGTTACTGCGGGTTTATTAACCTTCAGCGATGCTCGATTTACCTTCAAGTGTTCGGATTAGTCACTCTTATACTGGGATTGATAACTGTTATGATATCGGTTCCGGTTCTCGAAACAGTTATAAAGAACCGAAATCATGTTATAACTGGACTGCGGATGTTTATGCAATTTGTAAGTTTTGTAGACGAATTTTTTGCAGGTCTGGGATAAATAAAAATCGTATTAAATTCTGTCAAATTTTATACTCCGGCATTTTGTAACAGTAACCGATATAAGCCAGAACCGATATTCTCGTAACAATCAGAACCGACATGTAACAGTTTGAAACAGTTATTTTCAGAACCATTTCAGTCCCTTTCTTCAGCTTTTCCCAATTAAGGATTTATTGATTTTCGATTTCCCATAAAAATTATAAGACCTTAGTTGGAAAATACGAGATTCAGGATCAATCATTTAGATCCGTGAAGTAGATCTTGTTTTAAAGCTTATTAGAAATACTTGATGTATTAAGAAAGATTTAATGTACATTTGCGTCAATTTCCTTTTCGTTAAATTATACAGAAAAATAGTGGGTCGACAGAGTTCAAGGGACGAAGGAAGAAGTTAGTGATTACACGAAAAATCGCTGACTTCTTTTTGCCTGAGCAGCGTGAAAGGAAATAAGACTTCTGCCGAGGAAATGAGGAATGCAACATAGGCAATATTGCATCATGAAAAATCGATTGGCCAAGTGGATTTCAGGTGATTCGTTTATAATATCGGCCATGGAACTCGAATATCCCGTTTTCAAAGTACTTCGTTAGGACCGAGTTCGTCCTTGGTCGTTGCAGACGCTATAAATTTCGTGGAAAATCGGAAGAACTAGTCGTTTAATAAGAAAATACAACAAATCGAAATTTTTCGTACCTCGGAAAAAGCGATAAATATTTTCAGATTTCCTTCTTTACCAATTAAACTGTTGAATTTTATGCGTCTACAGAATGTAGAGGTTGACTAATCTTTGTAACACAGATTACACAAACAGAAATTTGCATAAACTTCTCCACTCTCTAATACTACCACACTGATATTATAAATTCAGATATAATCCGATAAGTTTATCATTTTGTATTATCTTGTTAGCTGATCGATAAACACAGCTAATTACGTGTAAATAATTGTCGAGATTTTTCCATGGTCTAAATGAGATCGTTTAATCAATGAGGAGGTTGTTCTCGGGTACTAAGGCGAATTCCCGGCATGTTTATTCAATGATTGTTTGTATCTCATTTCTGCGGAAGCCGTTAGTGTTCCTACGGAGCTCATTCGCCGTGTGTAGATTCCTACAAACATTAATCCTGGTAGAATATTTATGAAGAAACGTAGTTTAATTACGAGTCCTGCCGAGGGAACCGGCTCTCGTTTATTTATTTACTAAGTTTAGAATTGTACCGCGTTATGTGTCACACGGCCTGCAAATTAATTCGCCGGCGTAACTGACATAATTAGCAAATAACTGTTTTAATTGTCAATACAAAACGAGAGTGTTAATTGCGAAATAAGCGTATCACGCAAAATTGTTAGGCTGCTCCACCTCTTACTCCCAAAAATTAAGAAAATTCCTTTAGAATTTCTAGTTTTTGAATATTTCAAGCAATAAATTCTGGTTTTCGATAAATATTTATTCACCCTCTTCACTATTGTTTAAGTTAATATTTACCTTACACTCTTCCACGTTTACAATGCAGATAAAGTTGTTTCTAAATAAGAACGTTCGTGAATGTTTCATAGTTATTTGTCCCTTTACCTTGCTCGATTCACGTGTAATTAGAGGTACAGAACGGAGATAAAATCGGAGATTAAATGCAAGCAGTGAAACCTAGAAAAGTATTGATGATTGCACCTATAACTATTCTAACATTATCAGAGCATTATTAGAGCAGCGTTGGTGCCTCAGAACAGGTGTCAAAGTGCAATAAAGTGCAAAAAACACGATGCCAAAGGTAAGCTCGAAATGTGGTTAGAAGCGAACGACCTTTTAAGCTGAAACGAAATTCACATGTATACGCATGTATGTATTCCCTAACCATTTTGGGAAAGAATATATTGAATTATCATCCATGTTTCATGTTTTAGTATGGGTCCAGGTATTATCTTTGGCAGCACTGTGACTTGGGTAACCAGAAATTTTTGCCTTTCTCCTATGTAATCCAGTAGATTTGGGCAAGGAAATGCCAAAAATCCAAGTTTCCATCCTAGGAGATTAGTGGCTCAAAAATTATTAGTGTTTAAAGTTGAGCGATTTACAGTGTTCTTGACAGGTCAAAAGCACTGAAAATCGCTCAGCTTTAAACACTCATAACGTTTGAACCACTGACCTCCTAGGATTGAAACTTGGATTTTTTGAGGAAGGCAAAAATTTCTGATCACCCAAGGTATAGTTTAACCTTACCTTTTTTTAATGAACGTGATCACGGTTTAAATATCGACAATTTTTCGAGAAGATGAACTTTAGTGGTCGAATAGTTTCTTGGATCCGCTGGTAATTAATCCGATCTATATAAATGACAAATGGCAGACAGATGAGACGGAAACTGATCTTTTAAAAGAGAGTACGATGAGCAGGAGCGCTGATCTATTGTCGAGCGTAATCTTACAGAAATTCTGATCGTTCCCGGCGTTCTTTCATCGGGCGAAGTTTCGTCGACTCGGCATTGTTCAAATATTCTAAAACATTTTCCAATAAAACCGTCGCCGCAAAACGAATCTAACATTGAGGCACAGTGACTCCGGGCAGGATGCGCCATTCATCCCGTTTCCCGGTTGCCTCGAACATCCCCCCGGCCGGCGGCCGTCTTGCTCAGGAAAGTATAATCCTTTCAGCGAATACACGTGAATTTCCCTCAGCGAAGTCGTTCAGCTCGAACAAGGGGAGGGAGTAGAAGACAGAAAAACGTATCGTTCGTGGTGTGCTCTTTGTCAGCGCGTCCTTCGGATTCTTTGCTAAGAAACGATGGTCCCAGGGTACTAAAGCGATTTTCAGGCGTTACGAGCAAATTCGAGCGTGGAATGCTTGGGAATTGGAATTCTCGCACGCAAGAAAGACAACACTATCGATCTTGTCAAAGTTTCCAAATCTCATGAACGATGGTGGCTTATGGTGGTGATGCCGTGAATAGACGAGGAGAAATTTACAAGCCTTACCACCACCATTGCCAGGCTCTGAGTTGTCTAGCGCTTGGTTCCCCATTATGTGCAGCAGCTTCGTTGTAGCAGTTGAAGTGGTAGTAGGCGGTCCTGCACAACAAACACCACATATCGCGTCCATCAAGTAGTAAGCATAGATGTTTCTACGGATGGTTAACAGTGTTAAACAATTCAGTTCATTCATTCGTTCCGGCCTGGTCAAACAATATCGACGCTCTTGTTAATGGTTAAACACGAACAGCTACGCTACAGACCCAACGTATTTTATCACCCGAAATTGTTTTCACATCGTTGTTACTGTTCCTCGACTTATCGTTCACGTTGTCCTACGGTTAGGTCAGAGGAATGGTGGAAAATTGGAAGTACACGGATTTGAGAAATTGTTATTGATCTTTTAGTAAGTTGTTACGAAGGTAATATTAACAATATTCATTTCATTATTAACTGTAATAGATCCCATAGGCAGCACTTGAAATTTCATTAAATTATGTCATGACGTAGTGTAAATAAATCTTGTGTAATTGAATATTATACAGGGTGGTCCATCTAAATATCTTCTTTATTTTTGGTCATGTTATTAATATCTCTGAATGCGTTTTAATGTCGACTAGAATATGCAAGGAAAAACAATGTACATTTACAAGGAAAAATATCGATGACCTTGGAAACTCCGGAAAATATGACCCTGAGAAAAAAATAACATTTGCAAAGCATTCACCTTGCGACACCATATTTACATTGCATTAAAAACATTTGTTATGTCATGACAAATAAAGGAGAGATTTATGAGGACCACCCTGTATATTGAAATAAATCACCTGTTGGTTTCACAGTAAACAAGAATGAATATTATGCTCGAGAATTGGAAAAGTATGTAAATGGAAAACCGGAAGTGCTGCTCAATTAAAGTTTCTCTTTATAATTCTGCTAAATTATTGGTGTTACTACAGAGATCATTGCTATTTGAAAATAGACAATTTACGTAACATTCGGATTATTAGTAACAAACATATCGAGGGAACTAATAAACCGGGAAATTTCAGAAAACATTCGACGTTCTCATGCCTTCAAATATTATTAATTGCAATTATTCGTGTCGCGTATCGCACGTTCGTTAATATGAGAGCACAGAAGTGGGACGAACAAATAAAACGCAAAGCAACAGGAGTTTGTTTACACGTGAGCCGTTTAATATGAAAATATTATATGCATATGTTACTTCATGATTGTTACTTTTCTAAATATAAATTACTGGCAAATTAATTTGTACGACGACGTCTTGAAAACGGCCAATCAATGAATTTAACGCGGAAGATGAATATTCTTTTACGGAAATTCTCTGGAGCGAGATAATTAATCTCCGGTGGTTCGCCGCCACATTAAATGAGCGCTATATTATGCTACATAATGCAGCGAGAACTTCATTAATTTTATTACACTAGTTCTGTGACAACTGAGAGAGGTAATCGCGCGAGGGAACGAACTCTTAGGAAGTTGCTCTCGCCGAGAACTGCGACAGAGCAAGTTCCGAACTTCGACGATTTGGAAAATAAATTTCTTGATCGTGATACATCTAATAAGAGATTGAAAAGATTTAAGTAAACACTGTGTACTGTTTCCTTTCCAATTTGAATAAAGACGAAGAAAGGCACACGAAAGAATTCGAAAATCAAGGGACTCGAAGGGGCGAGGTTCCAGGTCAGTGTTTTTGGGGCCAGTCATTCGCACGAAGAGTAATTGGCAGAGAACCGAGAGGGGATTGGTTCGTCAGTGGGCGTTTGCTTACACCTGTTCCACTCGGCCGTTCTCCTTCAGTGGAACGTATCAGTAATAACCCCGACCCTCGAAAGTCACCGAAACGGATCGCGATGCTCGTCACGTGCTCGAGTGTCGAACAGACGGGTGCAAATTGGTAAACACGTGGGTCGGCTGGCTAACGAAGGATCCTTTCTCTGTAACCGTCAAGACGGTTCTCTCTCTCGTCGGTTGAGTTCCCATCTGGTCGAGTATACAGTCTCTATCTTAGTCTACGCGGCTTTCTTTTTTGTTCATCCGAATCCTACGAAACGAGAAAGATTCAGTTCGCAAAGAGGAGAAAATTGGATGATAATAGACGGGGCGTGCTGGCTGGAAGTACAAGCAATTTAACCCTTCCCCCCTCCCTATGTAATTTAGTCCTTTTGCTCCGAGCGCGGACCACCGCAGGCCGCTGCAACCGGATGAGGTGAAAACCCTTCTTTGACCAAGATGATAACGAGGCAAGAGGAAGGACGTGGCTGCTACAAGTTTCACCGCGAAATACTCGGCCGTCTGTGAGTAAACGCGATGCACACGCCAGGTCCTGTCGACGCCCACTACTTGACCCTTCGGCGTGAACGCGGACGGCCTCTTAGGGACTTTGCCCTTTGAACCAAACTCCCGGCCGTTGGAATGTCATCTTACGGAGGATGAAACGGCGGCATCAGGATAATGGAACACGTATAATAAACCGAAACGCTGTGATCTGGATTCAGATGATCCCGGGGATTGCCGACGTTGCCGACGCGACACCAGAATCACTCCCGATCAGGGTTGCGAATCGCGGATTAACCCTAACCCAAACCCGGTTAACGGAGGAAGGTTTCTGTAACCCATACTCACCCGGAGAGAGCGGGTTTGAGAGCCTAGAGAGAGTCTAGGTTAACCCGCTCGGAGCGGGTTACTAGTTACAAGTCACATAAGAGAGATGCTCTAGACTCTAGACAGTTTACTCAAGAGATATACGAATATACTTGTATTACGAAAAAAAAGAGATCCCTATTGTATTGCAGTTTTCCTTTCCCCTTTAGGGAAATTCGATTAAAATAAAATAAAATAATCTAAAAATATATCTATTGATATTTTGGTATCGTACACATATATATTTTTTAAGCAAAGATACTTTTACTATTTAAATAAAAATAAATTCTTAAAATATACCACGTTTTTAAGACGGACTAAAAAGTATAAAATAATTTTTCCTAGCCCCATATAGATAGACCTGAAAATTTGTGATTGTGAATTTTGAATAGCTTTGAAAATACTTGTAAGATTTAAAACGAAAACCGTGGGGCGCATGCAATAGATAATTGATGCATGAATAGTTCACCTAAATCACTAACTATTTTATTGCACTGCAAATGATATGAACTGTTGTGTGAGTTTTCTCAACGGCAGCTACTATCTACACTCCTTACGATTATCTTGCGCCCCACGTTTTCCGTTTTAAATCTTACAAGTATTTTCATAGCTATTAAAAGTTTTCAGGGCTATCTGTATGGGGTTAGGAATCTGAATGGGGCTAGGAAAAATTATTTTATACTTTTTAGTCCGGCTTAAAAACGTGATATTTTTAAAAAATTTATTTTTATTTAAATAAGTGTTTGACTCACTGCTTCCGAGGCAGTACAGACGCAGAGCCATGCGTTTGTCGACCCACTGCTTCAGAATACTTTTCGGACTACTGTTTGTTTGAATTTTTCGAAATATTAAAAAATTGTTGGTTTTACAGATGTGTGAAATAAAGCGTCAACATTTTTTCCATGAAATTATAATAGCTGAACTAGCAAACCGAGGAAAATGAGTTTTTAGGAGTTTATAGTGAAAACATAAGAATATCTACTCAACAAATTTATTCATTTCTATTCAACATTTATTCTTCATATTAAGAATATTTCAAGAAATACAGAGAAATTTAAAACTAAAGACATCGGTGATTTAAATGATTTGAAAAACTAAATAAGTAACAAATGAACAATTTTTAATTTTATTTTAAGACAAGAAAATTTAAAGAATTAATTAAAAGATGATTACAAAAAATATATTTGTTACGATAGTTATCAGTAGATAGGAATAATTTTTTAATGAATTTTAGTGAAAATTTCATCTCGATATCTTTTATGGTTCAAAAGTTATAGTAAAATGCCAGATTGAGACTAGTCTCTTCCCCTTGCCCTTCCGCAACGCCGTTCCCCCACCATTGCGCCTCGGGTCGACGCAAGCCCGAGACGCACGTCGGCTCTTCGCGCAGCGGTCAAAATGTCCCGAGTGGATTTCGGCTGATTTCGCTATTGCCAAACATACCGTTTTTTCTACATAGGAAAACTGCGATCCCCGTACCCAGGAGTGGGAGAAAACTCACTAGGGAACTAGCGTTCTAGAATGTTCCATAAAGTACTTGAACCCCTCTACACCTCCTCTACACCGCCTTACACCCCTCTACACCGCACTACACCCCGGGAGATGCCTATGCTAAAGCCTGCGACCGTTGCTGTGGATCTATTTAACGGTTCATTTTACAGGATTTTTTTAAACGCAGTTCTCTTTATAAAACCTTAACCCTTGAGAAAGTGGAAGCCGAAAATTTTTAAGACCTTTAAAAAAGCACATATATGGAATATCCTGCAAAATAATCTACAATTAAAAAGAAATAAGTTCCGCAAGTTAAAAAAAACACATTTTTCGCTAATAAAGTAGATAGGATTAATTTTTTAATGATTTTTAGTGGAAATTTCATCCCGATATCTCTTATGGTTGTAGAGTTATAGTAAAATGTTACGATCCAGCAGCCCATTGTATTCTTCGACCGTCCGAGATTGTATATCGCCGTACAACGTTCACTTCAAATAATTTTAATTCTGTCAATTTTCAAATGTCCATCTTTTTAAAAAGAGGTCCGTAAAGGGGACACTTGGAGCTATATCCCCATTTTTTTAATTTTGTGAAAAGTGAGCCGAGATACAGAAGACTTCTGTAACCCGGTTAACCCGGTTAGGCGGGTTAAAGAAGTCTTCTGTAATCCGGTTAGGCGGGTTAGGATGGGTTTTGTAACCCGAACCGGGTTCGGGTTAGGATTCGCAATCCTGCTCCGGAAGAAGCAGCCCAGACTTTTGTTCTGCAGTTTCGACAGAGAAATGTAAATCGTGTCTCCGACTGTGCATCGTTTGTGTTCGTTTCTAACGCGAATCTAACTTGTTCTTTGTTCGGATTTGTTACAGATTAATTGGTTACAAACAACACAATCTTTTTCTAAATACATTAATTGGCTTGCATGAAAACATCTGCATATAAATTGTAGTACGTTTTCTGTATATAATGTAAACTTACTTCATTTAATGATAAAAATAAAAAATATTCAATTTTCTTCTCCGTAAAAAAGAGAATTAATTCTTCAGCATCACTGTGAGAAATCACCCTGATTGGGAACGAACATGATCATCCCTAGTGGCCCTTTTGTGTTTGCACTATTTCTTCCTTCTGTCATAAAAATGTTTCTCTACGTTAAAAAAAATTACGAAAAACCACATACATTTCTCAATACGAAATAACGAACAAATCTTCAGAGTTTCAACGTCCGAACTTACTCGAAAACATCAGCTCGCATCATGCTCGCAAATGGCCGCGATTGACGGCAGGTTGAACCGGAAGAGCTTCCAGCGGGAGAAACATCGAGCTTAATGCGACTGTCCGAATATCACAATGTTCAATATTTATGTAGCCACCGGAGGGTTTTCCGATCCAATAAATTCGATCAAATTCCATGTTATGTTCCGCGTACCGTATAATTTTCTCCCGTTTTTTCTTCTCGCCGGGCGCGAAACGTTAGAGGTCAGCAGGCGGCTGGCGGAAGGCGGCCGCGATTTTTGTTCGTTCTGTTTCTCGTTTTACTTTTATTAAATGTCCTGAAAAGCTTCCATTCGGCCGAAACCAAATATTCCCGGGCGGAAGTCCGTTTCATCGCGTTGCAATATTTTCCTCACGGAAGCGGAAACGCGGAAGAGCGCGACGTTTTCCGCGCGCGTATCTCCGCGTCCCATGAAAGATAGACCCGCGCGCGCGCGCAACAACGAAAAAGAAAAGAAAAAATACGTGTATTGCCACAGAGCCGGGTGCATCGGCGTACCCGGGATCGGCACGGTGCACACAAACACACCGGGAAGAGAGTGTTTTATTTAGCGAGCCAAAGGAAGATATCGCTTCGGACTCGACGATGGCGACCTGTGTCCTGCACGTGAAACACATACACGCATAAAGAGAGAGAGAGACACACACACAAACGCTCAAACACGCAACACACAAGCCTCCTGTGCACACGCATCGCAATATGAATTTACTAACAGTCGATGACATTTAATTTGTTATTGACATGCGTTGTTTATACGCACTGAAATACCTGTACACATAGAAGAGAAAATTACACACGGAACGGGAAAGCAATCCAATAGCCAGTCCGCAACAATGATATTTTAAGCACTCTCGAGATTAAAAGATGGTGTGCCGGTGTTATTGACATTGAAAACCGTCGCATTCCCGCATACAAAACGACGTTACTCCTCAGCGTTGCCGATTGTTAATTCTTCGCTGTTTTCCTTTTACTTTTTGCCCATTCTGCGGCAGATATTTTTAGAAAATAATCGACGGCAAAAAACGTTGTTGTTATCGACATGTACTGTTAGCATTCTCCCAGGAACCTCTCTGGGTCTTGTTTCTCGTTTGTTAATGGCTTAACCGCCCCTGCGACGTCGCTTTCTCCTCGCGAACGTTGTCGATCAGCAAACTTTCGTGTTTTTAGAAATATAAATTTTATTAGAACTTTATTAGAAATATAAATTGCTGAGACGAGGTAGGTGTTCAAAATATCTCTTACCGATTTCCTTCGTTTTGAAACGAGTTGTGGGACACAAACGTGTTGTAGGAAATTCAAAAATAAGCAACACGTATTTTCTTTTCTCATCCGTCCCTCGTGTCAATTTGACAGTTTCCCCGAAATGTTCTGTTGTGTTTATAGGTAAATTTGCAGGTGAAGTCACGAAACTTCCCACAGAAACTGCTTTATGAAAATAGCTACATGCACAGTTTTATGCTTTCGAATAATGCAAATTACGCCTTCTAAACGTAACCGCCCGCGGCCTAGATTGATCTTTTATCTAGCGCTTCTGACTACTGAAAAACTCCATCTTTGCATTATCGAGAAATGACCCCATCGAGAAATGAGAAGGCGCACCCTGCACCCTTACAATCCTGGAAACGAGACTACCCCCTTAACCCTTTCGCTGCTGAGTTTGGGACGATGAACAGAACCCAGAACCTAATTAAAAAATAAAAGACGTAAATTTATGGGAGTAGCACATAAAAACAGATTTTGAAAAACGTATATTTACGAACGTAGCAGCGAAAGGGTTAACTCATCAATTTTAATAAAAAGAACATCGAAAAATAACTGTTTACTTTGTTATTTCATCGATCTTTTACCATTGTGTCAATTTAAAGCCAAGAAACAGATTCAGTTCGTGAACTGTGGGACGGATGAGGGTTAAGGGGTTGCAACAACCCTTCAGATTATTAAAAAAAGTGTTACCACCACGAAGGAGTGGTTCACCCCTATAAAATTGTTCGGTAAAATCAGTGAAAGACACTGGGTACACCTTGCTCGTAAGAATGAAGCTAATGTTGATCGGCACAGAGCTCGCCAGATTTTGTTTTAATGAGTGGCGACCCATTTTTCGTGTGCCCCGTTTGGTCGCGCTGAATATTGAACGCAGAACACTTCCGGCTCTACCCGGAGAGAAAGATAGGGGCTTACAAGAGATAGAGAGAAAGATAGATAGGATAGATTAAAATAACGTTATACTAACCGGGATAGTAGAGGGTATTGTGGGAAACGCTGTAGTTCGCCTTCGGTATACCGAGCAAGCATTTGACAATCGCTGCTTCCGGTAAATCTTCGTCCAGTAAGGCCGTTCGTGATAAGATATCGTACAGTCCATCGTTACGCAGCGTAACGGTGGGCTTCGCTGTTTGCTTTTCCGGAACACCCCTGCAATGGAAGCGACGTTTGCAAAATTATCACGGCCGCGTTAAAGAGGAAACATCATGCGATACAGGCTGTTCCGACCGAAACAGGACATGCGATTCTCTCCTTTAACCCTCGCGACGCCGACCGTTCGAGTAATCGTGCGGATGACAATGCTCGGATCCACTCTAACCGTGGACATTTTCACCGTCCCCTGTACAAAGTGTTTTGCAAAGCGGTCCGAACACCAATCCTCGCGAAAAAATAAGTCGAAAAACCAGGACGAAATTTTCTAGCTCGTTCCCTTCCTGAATTGAATTTTTCATTTCCTGTGAACTACGGGGTTCATATGGAATCCATTTTCCAAGTCGATTTTCTTGGTAACAAGGCGTTGCAACAATTTTCTTCCGCACCTTCGACTTATCCTTTTATGCAAAATTGCTATACGAAAGTTTAGCAGGTTTTCTTTCGAGCGAAGTCCTGTATCGTAATTTTACAGACTTCTCTTTTCGTGCAAAATTGCCAATAAAAAAATTTAGAATTTGTTTCTGAAATGGGTCTTTTCTTCATAATTATAGCGGCGTCTTTCTCGAACGAATTTCGGTATCGCGATTTTGCACGTTCGTCCCGTGGTTTAGAGGTGCTGGTAATTGTGTAAAACAATAATAATATTTATTCACTGCGGTTTAATCTGTGCTATGCCGCTGTCCACGCTTTGTGTTTCTGGTTTTATTATTACAGATAACAGCTCTGCGGAACAGTTTCACAGGATTCGTTGTTATCGCTGAGAAGTTCCCGGTGCTAAAATCGGACGACTTTTGTCCGTGTTTTCGCTCACAATTGATATTTGCTAGATATTACGCGATACGAAACCGTAATGCGAGACAACAAAACATACGTAACGCTTCAGAGTGTATACGTTAAATAATAATTACTTTAATCTGGTAACATCTGCGAAATTGTACACGTACGTGGCTAGAAAATTATCATTTTCTATTCTGTGATCTGAATCGAATTTTTGACTTTAGCAAATATAGCGAATATAATGATATATCGAAAATAAAATGTTTTGGATATTTTTCCCTTTTTTCCAAAAAATTTAGAAGTTGAGTTATACATATTGGTTATTGGAATGACGGTGTACCAAGATTTGAAAATATTCGAAAATTGGATAGTTTAGTATAGTATATGCTTGAAGGATTGGAAAGCTTGGGGAAGTACTTACTCGACGGATATATCCAGGGTGGGTTCTGGGTATAGTCCTTCTGCTATGCACGTTATCTCCACTCCATCCTTATCGTCTATGGTTTTCTTTCTATATATAAGATCGAATTTCTCCTCGGTTGCTGGAAAAGTAAAGACAATATTATAATACGAACTAATTGTATTCGATATTCTAAAAATTTTTCAACAACGAAGTTATAAATAGACAGCGGATTTTATGCATTTATGACAAAAATGGGTAGGTGTAATTTAAAACGGTAAAAACATTAGCGGAATTTTAAAATACTATTATATTATTTGTAACTTATTAAATATATTAAGAAAGAATATAAATGTCTATTTCACTCCTGATTGTTGCCGTTCAGGTAGAACATTTTAATTTTGCATAAAGATCCACTGTCTAGTTATAAAAGTAAGAGATGAGTTTAATGAAATTTAGTTTCGTTAAATATTTACAGAGTTACAGATTTTGTGAGCTATCCAGTGAGTTTTCCTCCCTGTTATATATCGTTCTTTATTTTTCACTTTCAATTCGCCGTGTTTTATTTATCCTTCCTGCAGCAGGCTTATTGGCATAAGACAAATTGGCGAATACATTCGAGTGGAGCCAGCACGGACGATAAAGCTTAATGTCCGACAATGATTTCCGGACTGTTCGGTCGGTTCGAGCGTATTCGAACGCGGGCAAGCTACGACGCTATTTTTGTAAAAGCAACTGTGAAATTTTATTCATTGCGTGCGCCGCCGAATTTACACGCCGTAGACAACACTCTATTTTATTGCAATTTTTATTTGCGTTTGTTTTACTTTCGAACATATATAGGACGTTTCAATGGCGCGGATAAACGAATAACTGTGCGTGACGTATGCGCGCTAAAAATTGCGGAGAAAAATAAAAAAACATCTCCATTTACGACGTGTATATACGTGAAAGTAGAAAATTGTGAATTATAAAACGAATGCCAGATTTACAAGATTTTTATTGTATTTTATATTTAGACAAGCTTCCATTGATAAAATAAACCGTTCCACGAGTTCTACAAATAAATTCATACCGTTCTTGGAGACTTAAAAGTTTTAAATGTTTAAAAGAGAGACCTGTTGTATTTTTCTAAAAGGAATTTTCGAGAGGATCGCAGTTTGTAAGATGAATCGTTACTGTTTATTTTCGTACCGAAACGACGTCGGTGTTTTCCTATATTTTCGGAACTACCCCTTTGTTTTCGGAAAAGCAAGAAAAATAATATTGGAAATGCCGTGGAACAGAACGAGACCGAGCTAAAGGCGTACACAAATGTAACTGCCGATATTTTTTGTGCTGGTCCCCTTCGAGGAAACTCCTGTGACATGTACGTTCCATTAGCTCTAAATCGAATCCTTCGGCCGCACCTGCTCCTTTTTTTCCGCATCTCGCGTTTACGGTCAATTCTAATTTAAACCGTATATTTTTTCAAACGATTTCACATGTTCGTTTCCGATGAAAACTCTTAGATCATGTTTAATTCTTTATATTCTGAATTCTATCAATTTTGTGTACTGAGATACAGCAAATCTAGCAAATTAAATTTGATAAACGGTGCAGTGATTTCAAGTTTTAATGAAAACGGTGCTTCAAAGATCCTCGAAGACACAAAGAGCGGTAGGTTTGAGCTCCCTCGAGAGACATTAGCAATCCGCATCGCGCTCATCAGTAATTCTAGGATCTATCGTCAAAGAGGGGAACAGGGTTAATTCTTCGCAGCTTCGCTGGCCGATGCGATTATCGGGAAATAATTTCGGCGAGCGATTGGAAAATCGGTCATTCGATTTCTGTCCGGGAGCGGCTATTAACGTCTCCTAGGAAAGAATTTACGATCGTCCATCGGATCGAGACACGGGGGTACACAAGCTACGAAAGTGGATATTCCGCGGCGGCCACACGTACGGCCATGAAAATAAAAAAGGTAATAGTAATGGATACACCGCGTGCTGCTGCCGGTGGAAGACGACGCTGCATTATCGCGATAATGCCGGACGTTTTCCCGGAGCCAGTGGCCGCGTGCTCTGTTTCATTGCGTGGCTGGCTCCGGCAACTTTTATTTTGCAGGAACCGAGTGGTCAGGGCCGCGACACCATGGCTCGATCTCGCTGAAATAAATTGCGCACATGTCACATCCTGACAGGAAAAGTTCGAATTATATCGCCGCCCCTGGCGCCGTTATGCCCGTGTCATCGAAAAAGCAAACCAGATGTCGACAAAAAGCTCCGGCTAGACATGATACGATCACGAAAGTGAATTCTAACTGTGGGAGTAGCGAGAACGGTCCACGCTTTTCACGGGAACTAACTTTTACCTGAAAACTGTTTAGCCGGTCGACCGGTCTCCCTCCGCTGGCAAAAAGTATGACCCCGTTTTTTTTCCAACCGAAGCAATCCACGATCTGTGGAGCTGATAGTTCAATGGCTTTGAAGTTTCTGGGTTTTCCAGCCGTCGTCTTTTTTCCCCAGAGCGAATATAGGAAATAGCGGACTCTTTTCGGCCTGGCGTTCTCTAATTGCGGGCAAGCAGTTCGATTCATGCTAACCGTTGGTTGTATTCACTTCCTTTTTTGTTGGTCAAAGTAAACGATAATGCGATCGGCTATTCTTACATAAAATGCATTTTTCGAAAATATAATTCGGACGTAAAAAGTTGAAGCTTCAACTTTTAAAGAGGTCGACCTTACTTTGTATTAAGAGTAAAACGAGACTGCTGAAACGTTTAAGTATTTATGAGACAGTATGAAACAGTAACTCTTTTAGGTTAATTGCAGCTTGGAAATAGTTGTAAGATGAAGGGTATTCTTTAAAAAAGTTCGATGCAATCAATTTTACGGAATCGTTCGGACCCAGCAGAAAGCAAGCACCCTAATAACATTTAATTAAAAACATTGAAAGGGAATAACGCGGAAGTTAATTTGCAGATAGCAAATTAATGGCAAATTGGTTCATGAAAATGACCAACTTCGTTCGATCCTTGCTCCGTCGTGAAAAAAATATTAGCTACTCAGAACTTAATATTCGAAGGAAAAAAGAAGTAGCTCGTGGTCGGCTATTATTTTTAAATTATTTGATCGCGCCGGCGAGGAACTTTACGGTTATTTTCAAAGCAAAGTAATATGGTGGCAGCATTTACATGGTGGTGGTAGCAGATGGGCCTGCAAATTATGCGGAAGTTGCTTCCCCAAGTCAAGCCTTTCTGCAAGAACTTGCAAAATTATGTACGTACTTGCGAATATACCGATATAGCCGCTATGATTTCGTGCAAATACGAAATACCTAAGGAAGGCAGACCAACGAGAAATATCGCTTATTATCAGCCGTAAATTATCATTCCGTACACCACGTCTTTTCGACCAGTTAAAACTAATCAAATTAATCTAGCGACCTGATTACAAGATATTTCAAATGTTAATTAGATTTTTTTATCCGAAAAGGATTAACATTATTTTTGTCACATTAATTCAGTAAAGTTCAGCGAGGTAATTCCGCTTGTATCATTTAAATATAACTAATATCTTTTAAATTAATGTTCCATTAACGTTTGCAACTCCGTGTCCATTTAGTTAACGTTCCGGGACAATTAAACTAACGATAATGCACGTGTTGAAATATTAAATTATATTTCACACGGAACACGGCACGCTTCCGTAAGTTTTGTTCGCAAAGTTGCGTTTTAAAGTTATACCAGCCAGTTTCCTTAATTGTAGCGGACGACGAAGGGAAACAGAAGCAATGAGGTAAATGGAAGAGCTCAAGCAAGATTTGAAAAGCTGCAAATGAGTAAGCAGCATTAAAGGAAACTTCTTTATGCTTAGCGAATACATTAAAAGAATGGAGGAATAATTTTCCGGCGAGCTGCCCGGTTAATTCGAAATTAGGTGTTAATAGGATGAAAAGAATTCTATTGTGCGCGGCGCTGTTACGTTGAAAAACATCTGAAATCAGGATTTAATCAAATTCGACGTGAATCTGTCTATGGGGAGGCGTTATGAGTCGATCGAGGATTCATGGAAACGAGCACAACGGGACAGGAAAATGAATGAGGCCGCTTGGGTTTAATACAATATTAAATTATCGAGAACAAACGCGACATTTAGCGATCCGCTTGTTTTCTCTCGCGCGGTTGTGACCTCGCTGCGTGTAATATGTGTAAAAGAATTGATTCACTGCTCGAAAAAATATATACTCCGTGGACGTTAATTTCAATCACATATTTTCCTAAAATCAAATTAAGCTTTTCCTCTTTTAATTTTATAATTTATCGTTATATACTTGCAATATATGCGAGCGAAATGTTAGTGAAAAATTTTCGCAAGTATCGTGCACATCTCTGCCACCTATATCGAAGCATTACCGTACTTTCTTCTCTTCTAATTTTATAATCCATTGTCACATACTTGCAACATATGCGAGCGAAATGCGAACGAGACATTTTCACAGTAACGAGGATATGTAGATTTTCGTAAGTATTGTGCACATCTCTGTCACACATATCGAGGAATTACTTTCTTCTCTTCCAATTTTATAACTTTTTGTCATATACCTGCAACACTGCAACATATGCGAGCGAAATGCGAACGAAACATTTTCACAGTAACGAGGATAGATTTTCGCAAGTATCGTGCACATCTCTGTCACACATATCGAGGTATTACTGTACTTTCTTCTCTCTCTTACAATTTTATAATTTACTAGCTGTTCCCGCGACTTTGTCCACGTGCAATAATAAATCCTGGTTGAATTTGACCATATATCTGCTTATAACTTCTGTAAAACTGAGTCTATCAACCCGTAGTTGGACTCATTTTATAGACTTTCGCACTCTAAGTAAGCCTATTTGCCCAAAACTTATTTCCGACAAACGGTTCAAAAGTTACGGTCGACAATACCTTAAAGCAAAACTATCAACATTTTCGAGTTTATATCGTTTTTTGCATGACCCCTTAGATCGCGTTGGAGAAAAAAATGTCAAATATGATAGTTGTAGAGAATTAAATTTCCAATCGCCAAGGTGGTTTTAGATTTTTCCTAAAACCTATCGTTGAAAAGCTACAGTTGTTTAAAAAGTCGTAAACCAAAAAGTTTAAGAAAAACGCACACTTCTGTATTGTAACTCCTAAACTATGCAACCTACAGAATCGGCTCAGTGGCCATTTGAAAGAACTCGGCGAGCTGAATCCAATGAGTACCTCAAATTGAATATAGGTGCTACCAGTCAAAAGTTATAAGAAACGTGCCCAAAGGGCGAAAAAGGCGTCTTTGGTCACTAATGACGTTACAACTTTTGAACGAATGGACTTTTTCGAATGCGGTTTTCTCCTAAATCTTCCCGTAGAAACGCCGCGTCTAATGGCTGAAACTCCAGCTTCTACGTTCAGCCGTTCTCAGTTGATGCCGTCTCAAACAGACAGACAGACACGATTTTATTATATGTAGAGATTGTCATATACTTGCAACATATGCGAGCGAAATGTGAATGAAAAATTTTCACAGTAACGAGGATGGATTTTCGCAAATATCGTGCACATCTCTGTCATCTATATCGAGGCATTACCGTGCTTTCCTTATAGGAAGAATAATTAGCCCAAACGAAACAGTGGCAACACGGGGAAAGTCAATGACTAATTAGCCACACTCGAGGGAGTGTCTTATCGCAAGCGGCGAGCAAAATGCAAGACACGTTCCCCGCGGGACTTCAAATATTTACCGTCGAAGTTGAAGCGGCGCGTCTTCGAGACAGATTATTTTGACGGTAAACAGGAAAGAGTCGCGGGGGAAAAATTTGGATCGCCTAGTCGCGGTCGGGGCGGGATAATTTAAAATTCCAACACGATGAAGTTACACCGCCGTTTGATTCTCGTATTGACTTACTACCAGTTAAATTCATCGGCCCCTCCACAGGTTGTTTGATTTCTGCGATCAACTCTCTCCGGCGTCTATTTGAAAGTCACCGGTACTCTCTTTACCTCAAAAATCCCGGTGTCAGCAGGCGGATCTCCGTGAAATTACTTTTCGCCGTCGAGCAACAAGTCATGGCATTTTTTCGATGTTGAGCGCGGTACCGAGTCTGTGCTAATCGTTGGCCTACATTAACCCTTAAAACCCGCCACTAAAAATTGCTGTACCATTATTCAAAATATTGTTTACATTATTAAATATGTCGGTATCTAATCAATTACTAAACATTTAGGTATTATACCTACTTTCCGTATCCATACAATTTAAAAAATTATAGAGAATGGAAATATATTCTAGGTCGGAAGAAATGTTTAATTCTCAAGTTAAAATAGCTCCGAGTGCAAAGGGTTAAATGGAGGACCTACCTCTCCATTTCTCAGTAGACTCGTTCATTTTTGTCATATTATTAAAATCAAATCGAATTAATAACGTCTGAAGAAGCTGGTCCTCTCAATATCTTTTCAATGATTATAAAGGAGCTCTCTTGTTGTAAGATACTGAATAAATCCAGTTCCGACGATCAGAGCAAATTTTTCTAATTTTGATGAAAAGCTCGGAATTAGTTGTTTCGACGGTAGCTCCAGTGGTAATAAATTAAATGTCTACTCCGGCCGGTTATTACAGCACGCGGAAAAGAGGAATCTGTTCGGCGGCCTTTCAGGTAGAATCTTTTGAAGGAAGACTTAACTTCCCTTTTAATAAAGCACTGCGAGAAAATAACGCGATGTTCATGCGTCCAGTATAACGTCAAAGTATGAAGAGGACTTTCTCGCGAAGTCGTATAGCTCGTAGCGTCAAGTGTAACGGGGACGGCAGGAGAAGGACGTTAGGTGAGAGATATTAATTTCGCGAAATTAGGGATCTCGGCCCCGACGCGGCGGCGGCGAGGCGCGCCGTGGATGTTTTAAGTTCATCTCGAGGAGAACTTTTCATAGCCGTGCTACGGTTTCTTATCCGCATCGGTGAATGGCCGGTTCAGCTTCCATGTTGAAATGGAAGTTTGAAGGAAGAAAGAAACGCAAAATTGCTTACGGCTTGTATCCTCCTAACGATACAACTGGAAACCTCTCGTTCGGGCCGCCATTAGATCGAGGAGAAGCATTTTAATGCTCGAAAGTTTTCTACCTTAAAAGTTAAATACACGGTTTCCGCCACTTTTACCCGATAGGAACAACAACTCTTCCCGACAAAAACCTTGAAAAGTTTACAAATCTTCTTCAAATACATATTATATCGATCTTGCGGGAATAACTTCGAACAAAAAAAGAGGGCTGACATTCTAATTTTTCGTGTAATTCCACAAATCATTGTCGATTCACTTTTGTACAGTGTCTTATGCAGAGTTCAATGCATAACATATTGCATCCTCGATAGGATGCGATCGGATAAGGAGGTCAGAGAGAAGCGCACTTAAACCAAATTGGACAATTCGATAGGTTACCGAGAGAAAACGTTCCAAACTTTAAGACTGTATCTTGACCGAGAGGACAATAACAAGGGACCCTGGATTATTTTCCCGATTTTCTTTATTTTATCTAGTCGAGTGTATGCAAAGATTTCGAAGGTTTGGTGTACCGCAGTAGTCGAGGCACGTCTTGGAGGATTTTCTTCGATTGAACACGCTAAATAATGAAACCAATATTTTTTTCCAACATCAATATCGTAACTGTATTTCAAGCTTCGCTGGGCTGCACTCTACAGAAATTATAAACAGCGATGGTATTAATTCGAAGGCAAATATTTGCGTACTATACTTCAGTTAAAGCAATTGTCCTATTATTTGATGGAATATTATTTTTCCGTGAGATTGCGTTAAGAAAGTAATCGGAAATATTTCATTAAGAGAGACCGTCGGCAGTAGCATCAAAAGGGAAGTGAGCGAGTGTACGAGAACAAGTCAGTTATGTCTTTTATAAGCAAATTCACTGCAGCGTGAAATTTTGTAATAAAATACTTACGTAAGATTATTAAACAGACATCAAAGAAATCTTCGAGGCGGATTGCTTTTCATAACGGTTAATTTCTGAGTCCAAGAACTTGTGTCAAGTCGTCCGTGTTAATTAAAGTATTAGACTCAAAGATATAGCCTCGCTTTCCTGTACATTCTTCTATAAACACTATGGTTTTCAATGTTAAATAAATCTTGATGGCTATCAACTACTTTCGATATATCAACTATGGCTTCATTAAGAAACAGTACATGTGTCTCCTCAATGACTAATTGTTAATTCCAAAGGCCACCTGCTATAATTATCGTTAATTACTATTTCAGAGCGATACTCATTTTAATGTTATGAGATTACTCAATCATTGAATGTGGGTTAATTGAATAAATTCAATCTATGGAATTTCGAAAGAAAGGTACAGTATGTGTATCATTAGCTGAATTTCATTTAATATTTGTGGTTAATTGACAATATTGAGGAGAGAATTTATCATGTATAAATTAATCATACGCGCTACAGTTCTTCTAGAAAGTCTAAAATTTTTATTAGATTGTCTAATTAGAGCAAGGTAAAGAAAAGCAAATATATAATTTCTATTATACAAAACTTGCTTCTACGAATGTGGTCGGTAAAACGTAGTGTAAAATAATTTTGAATCCGCTATTTTGATGGATCTCGCAGTCCCAATATCTTGTTTGCAATGGCCGGAATCACGGTCGGAAGAAAATCGATCCGCCGCAGGCTTCATCGATACATATAAATAATTTCAAGCCGGGGCATTTAATTATATCAATTTCCGGCGCTTTTCAATTACACCGACTAATTGTTTCCGCGCGTAACGCGAGTATTTCCTAATTAGTGCAGAAAACCGTGCACATTTCGATGTTAATTAGAAGTGTTATAAATTACCGCGGCTCTAACGCGGCTCGAAAATTCGAGCGGAGCCGGCAAATAGGCGGTTGTGCCGATTCGATCAGGCGCGGCGCCTTTGTTCCGTGTCGCGCTGCACTATTCCAAGAATTATTTCACGCAACATCACTCGGTTTCGCGGGACGTCACGTCAAACTACGCAGGACGTGTAAAAATGCAACATGACTTGACAAATATTGCGCACTTATCGCGCGTCACAAAGCACGCGACATAACGCGCCCCGTATTTTGCCGGGTGGTGTGCAATCGGAATTAAACTTAATGTTGCGAAAACGTACTCGCGCCAGCTAAACATCCCCCCACCCCTTTCTCACACTCCCCCGTACCCACCCTTTATTAATGATCGCGAAAAAATTTCACGGTAACGTGATAAATTGCTCAAGGCAATTATTAACAACGCTCGGTGAATAATTGAAAATTCATCCCTTAATGCGAGACTTTATTACGCTCGGAATGGGATTTATGAACGTCAAAGCCTTTTGCCAAATTTATGCAATCCGATTGTCCAGTTAAAATTTATATTTTGCTCCGGTTGTTAGCGGTGCAAACTTTATACGCGCGGTATCGATAGCAGGATCTGCTCTAAATTTGTTATTTCGTTTAGACACGATTCTTTGGCCAGGGCATTACTCATTTTTGTTAGAAATGCATAAATCCACGGTCCATTTAATTACTGTAAGTATTATCTCGTAAGCTTATTAATACAGGGAAGGGATTATTGCGCACTTCATTACCAGCAACATTGTTTAATTACGCGAACACCATTCTTTTTAATATGTTTACCAGATATTCGCGGTTTACTGATTACGGAGAATATTCAACGAAGCTAGAAGCACACGTACTTACGGGCTGGTTTAACAATTAAAAAAACCGTGTATAAGGCAAAATTGGATAGCTTTTAGTTTCCTCGGTTACTACCCATTCAGTTTTGTGCAGGCACGCAGGTGCAACATGGAATTCCCCCATTTTTATTAAATGGGAACTCGTATTTTTTTACTGTGGTGTATGATGCAGTCTGTTTTTTTAACCGTTTTAGGAATACAGCTCGTTCCAGTTCAGTGTGTATTCGAACTGGTAATTTCAAAACCGAATAATATTTATATGCAAAATTGAAACGCTGGCGATTGATCGTATTCCTCACTGCAGTGTACTACTGAAATGTATACAGTAAAATTTCAAAAGATGGTCGTGAAAAATGCACGAATATTTCGTACAAACTATCTAGTGATTTTTGAAAAATAGATAGGTGTATTATTACTATTAATAATAATGTTTCTGTTTGACACTTTCATTGAAAACGTTGGCATCGCTGCGTTCGTATGTTCCTACAATTTCCCCTCCCCGGACGCAGACAGATATATCGGGGCGCAGGGTTAGATATATCTTTCGTATCTCAATCAGAAACAGAATCTGTGCGATCGAATTATAGGAGAAATAATGGCATTGCCTTCTCGTCTACAGATCCGGATAGAGAATCGTAAATCAATCTTTTATCGTTCTGAGTTATCTCGGATGCGAGATTCGTGTTTGGCCGCTGGCCTGATAGAAAATTCTAACTAGCAACTCGCTAGTTCTCAGATATTCGAGATTACGAACGCATTTCATTGTCGGAAGAAAGACAGTAGCAATTAAATGGAAACTAAATCCTCAGAGAACACATACAGTGGCCGGAATTAATATTCGGACGCTCTAAAAAGAAGATAACTTTTTTAATATTGTACTATACGATTTGAACTTTTTTGGGAAGTTAGAGCAATTAGTTTTCTACAGGATGTGAAAAGAAATTTTTTCAAAAATTGCAATAGATCGGAATTGTAGAAAAAATACTAAAAGTTGCATTTTACAAGTTTTTTATGTGGGCCTATATTGAAAATTTTAAAAATACGTTTCGTAGATCTGTGTGAATTAAATATATTCTAAAAATTTCATCAAAATCGGTAAAAAATTCTTGCTAGTTTGAACACTTAGAAAAACTTAGAGCAGCTATACCTTTTTACAATTTTAACAATTGCATGCCATCATTTCGCATACGTTAGTCACTTCGGTGGTAATCGGTTCAGTAACCTGTAAATATGTGGCCGCAAACGACGTTTAATATTCGAATATAAATGACTAATTAACGAACTGGATATTAACATGTAAATTTTCTCAGTCGAACATGCTGTTATAAATTGATTTAGCTGATTGAAATGTTGTTGTGATCCTTCTCGTTAAAAATTCGGGTATAAACGATTTGCAACATGTGCCCATAATTATGAAAGTGATCCAAATCATATATTTCTTGTTTCGAGATATTTAAAGTTCTCGGTGGAGCCAGCCGATTCGTCTGTGATATTAAATGTTCTGATTTCTGTCGCAATATCGATGACAACTCGAGAAGAAAGTACCAGACTTAGCCGCGGATTATTGAGCTAATCCGTGGATTACAAATACTTTTTTAGAAGATATAAAATCGTGGCTGTCGATAGTGTTGAGCCAGGGGGGTAATTTCGCCCCTCGTCCTCCTGAAGGATCGATTGTTCCTTGAGGAGCGGTTCGAAATGTTTCGGAGAAAAATCGAGCTGTTCGGTCACGTTCCCTCGGCGAGCAGAATATTATCAACTGGGAACAACGTAATTTTTTACCCACAAGTAGTTCGAAGGCTGATAACACTACGATACTAAAGATTGTCACCGCAGACAATTTTTATTTTCTATAAAGATCTACAGTCCGGTTATTACATTAAGTGCAATACTCGTGATGTGAAATCCGCGACATATGTGCTTATAATTATGAAAAAGTAAAAATTTACTCAACATTATTTTAAACTAATGTAATTTTTACGATATTGTTAAAAATGAACCGTTAGATAGTGCCTGTTATTTCAACATTCTGTTCCTTTAAATATCTCGAAACAAGAAATATATCACTTTATTGTTAGACCACTTACGCCTACGGTAGCGCGACTGTCTCGAAAATGTCATTTATGGAGCAGTGAAACAAAATTTATTGGCCGAGTACTTTCAGATATCGTAAAGACAAACAATATCATAAAAGTATATTGTAGGCGCTGACGCGGTGCTTTAATGGCTCTACCCTTTCATTACTTCATATAATATTGACACGTAACACGGTTGAAACTGTACAGTCATTCTTCGATAACATCCGTATTAACTATCGAATATATTTCATCCAGTTTCGAAAAGAAAATAGTTCCTGAATCAACTTAAATGAAACCGAGAGCTCGAACACTTTCTACAGCTACTATACAGGCGCGCAGCATTTTGCGAGGATAAATTTTCGCTGTAACAGCAGCGGCGAGACCTTCTCTGCACGCGCGTACGTAGCTAAAGGAAATTTCATCGCGGATTAAAATCAAATCAACTGCCGTTGTCCGCGGTAATAAAACGCGTTTCTATTGTTCCGCGAACGACGGGCCAGCTTTTGCTTTGTACGAGTAAGAGAAAAAAAGAACCGCGTGTCCCGCGAGGAAGGATAATTGCCGGGTATTCGGTTCCGCATAAAATCGCTGGAAAAGATCGTAAATCAGGCTCGGTTAGGGTAGGACCGGTTAACGATGTACAGTAGTTTCTCGCTCGTTGCACCCCCGATCAAATGCCCGTTCTTTACGCGAGCCTTGTTCGTTGCATTTCGTTTACCGGGGTAAACCGATTTTGATGGAACCTAGGCGAGAAATTGTAGTTCTTAGAAAAAAATAGGGTAACTGCACCGATTACTGCGGTATCATATTTCGATCGTACTTTACTTTAAAATACTGCAGTAAACGTCCCATTACTGTCCGGGTTCGTGGGCACGATCACTGTTCAGTGCCTACCCACTCCACTGCTCTTCTCTATGTTCGGCTCTCTATTGAAGTCTCGCTCGGCGCGGTCGGCGCGGTAGACGCAGTCATAAATCAAAAATAATGCCCGGGTACGATCACTATTCGTGCAAAACACGGCTGTTGGACAGTAAAGGGGCGTTTACTGTATTCTGAAATCCTGACAACAAGTACAAGGTTATTCAGGGCAAAATATGTATTTTTACGTATTTTAATCTCATTGGGAAAAAGATACCGCAGTAAAACATACACCTACAGTAATAGGTACATTTACCCTTTTCTTTGTTCTTTCCCGTCGCTTCTTCAACTGCTAGGTTATTAAGCGACGGGACCTACAATTTATTTTTACGGTGGGTTCCACCTTGGGCCCCACAGTTTCTTAACAGGTACATTTACCCTACTCGACGCGAATTCTTTTCTATTTTCTGAAAATAACAAATTGTTCTCTTTTGGAAGGGCGAGAACAGCCCTCGAAGTTGGGGAGTAAAAACATTGATTACCCGAGCGCGTCAGTTAATTTCCCGAAGGCAGAACAGCGTCATGCTCTCTGTCTTTGGCTACCCTCAAAAAGATAAGCTGTCGCTAACAAGTAGCTAGTGCGCTGGCGAACAGTGTGACGTATGATACTTACAATACACGATCATGGTGGAGCTCTCTGATATCTCGGCCTGGAAAGTGAATATGACGCACTTGTAGTCGCCGCTAAGATCGATACCAGGCTTATTCAATTTCATGGCTCGGTGCTTGGTGTACGGATCGTTGCTGGCTTCGTACGCCAGGTCGACGTAGTTGTGCGCGATGCCATCCAGGGAGGACCTCGGGTTCATCCCGTATATCCATTGGTAGAACAAGTCGTTCGTATTGAAGTACCATTTCACCACCAGTCCTTCCGGCTTCGTGTCCTCTAAGTCATAGTCGCAGTCCAGAATCACGGAGTCGGTGTCGCCGGCCTTCACCGTCGCCGGTATGCTCACGCTTTTCATCTTCAGCTGCCAGCATTCTGAAAAATTGCAAAAAGACCGGCTCAGAAGAAAGGAATTAGAGAGAACCCGCTGAGGATCGATTCTCGTGGACCGTCTCTATCTCTTTTCTTCTTCTTTCTCCACGGTTTCTAGCGCAGGGAGGATCGTGCGGGCAAGGAGATAGCGGGCGACCGCGAAATGAAAAGAGCGCTCGGAGAATTGGGCTCTTGCCGTTCCTGTTGCCGAGGCCCCACGACAGGGAGTGGGCCTAGGTTTCAACCGAAGAAATGCGGGTCGTGTTCCGGGGATCAGCCGTTTCCCCCGAGTAAGCATAACTCGAGTTAGGGGCGAAATTAGAGGCAAATAGAAGGGATTTCGGGAGAGGGTTGTCCTTTCGTGCGTGCCCTCCGTTCCTTTGACGGAGTTTCGGAAATACGCGGATTTGTTTCACGCGGATTCTTAGGAGCGAATCAGAAAACTAATTCCGAACTGTGAAATTTGTTTTTTGATTGCCAGAATGGGAGTTTTGTCGGTACATATGTGAGAGAAGCGAAGATAAATATTTGCTTGTGTACAGCGTAGGCATTCAGCTATTTATGGGTGATAAATTTTCCATAAACATAGTTGGTTTCTTTGAATTTTCCTTTCAAATGTACAAGGTGTTTCAAAATTATATTTCGCGACCACTATAGCGTGATTCTGCACTTCTGGATCGGTGGAGATCTGTTACAAAAATCTCTCGCCCAAGATGGGAAATTTTAATTTCGGATTAGTTCCGCCGAACCGTATTGCGAAAAATTCGTCTAATTAGCGAGCAATTAATTTCTGGGTGCTTCAACAGTAAATCAGAGGCCTTCATAACAGTTCCCAAAGTCACAAATTATTCTGCCTGTGCCAAACTTCATTAGCCCTTGACATTTAACGGCTCAACAACGCCATCAGTCGGATCATTAACTTCTCCGCCAATAGTTCGCGAACTGTACGCCATAAAAGAAATATATTATCATGAATGAACAACGAACACTATCATAAATCGATAGAAACATATACTATGCGTATACCTGACAGATGAATACTATGAAGATATAGACATAGAAATTCAAAGAAATATGTGCTCGTAAAACAAAACTATTGAGTATCTTTATTAAATTTCGTGTTTTACAGTTTCCGGACAATTATTTATATCGTAGAGCTCCACGGTTGATCCTCCATAGTGTCATCTTCTGCGTTAAAGAGAAGACACAATGCGGGGAATTGAAATTCAGTTGCATTAGGGGCCGTAATTGCTTTGAATTTTAAGCGGTGAAATTCTAGATTGATTACATCCCAACCCGACCACCCCGTTGATGTTTCAGCAATTATTGTACAAATGAACGCATACATCGCATTGATAGGGAACAGTGCATAATAAATGACGCGAAATGGAAATTACTGTTTAACTGCTATGGAGAACGTTATTGCGATATTGTTGTAACAAGATGGTTCCGTAATTATTCATCATGGGCCGATGTTACCTTTAGTGCTTTGCGCCGAGCTCCTCGCGTACTTATTCAATCAATTGTACTCTAATTTTCATGAGTAATCTCGAAAAATTTCCGCGAACAATTGTTCGACAAGAAATATTACAAAGGAAATAAAAAGAAAATTGTGGATTTGGGATCCACTGTGTCTCGCGTCTTACAACACCGCGCACAAGTGTCCCTATAAGTCAGCTTGTCGGCGTGGCTGTTGGAGAAGCCACTGCAATGATTACAGGAACAAAGGGGCTGGGTACGGTGATAATTATGAAACATCGTCCCGCGGAAGATACCCTCCGTGCGGCGATAATAAAAAAGAAAAGAACGTGTCCTCGGTGGCTCCTCCTTCACCCTTTTACCTTTTGGTCGGTACTTTTTTGCGGCGCGCAAATGCCGGCTGCCGGTGTGTGTCTCAGTTTTTCGCGCAGCTGGAAAGTTTCTCGGTGGGATCCGTGGTAGGAGGGCAGCGTAGAAGCTCGGTCGCTTTGTCCACGACGAAAGTTGGCGAAAATTTATGAGGCGGGTGTTGGGACTACGCGAAAATTTTCACTTTTCATTGGCCCGCGCCCCGAACTTATATACAAGAGATATCTGTACGCTGACAAAAGTTAGTCGACCGCGAAACTACGTGGAAATGTTCAGCATCCGCGGCGGCGCGGCACGCCATTGTTGAAATTGTGCATGATCATGCCCTTCGGCCATTCTCGATCGCGGCCCGAATTTCTATTCTAATCTCGTCGACGGCGCACAATGCACGCCGAAATACGATTGGTTCCGAGATTTTTCGGATATCTGCCCGAAACGCTGCCGCGCATTTTTGGGATGATGGGGCGCGTCGGTGGATTAAAGCGCGAGGAAATTGCAGCCAAAAATCATTTCCAGGTGAGCCGCGCTAGTGCGATCGGAAATAGTTGATCAGCTGAATAGTAACGTCTCGATAGAAGTGACGAAATTTCATTGAAAATATTTTTTTGTTTCTAATGATTTCTGTGTGAACCTTTCACGAGCATATTCGTGACGTATTCCCACTCGTTGGTGGTCTTCAATTTGCCTCGGTTTACCTCGAATAAGACTGTGTGTGTAAGACTGGCACACCGAGTGTCTAAATTAATTCTGTCGCCTGAAGTATTTTCAGAAAGTGAAGTTTTTGGGAACCAATCTACTACCCAACGTTTTCTTCTATCTAATAACTTAGATTCACCGTATTACCTACCAACCCTTGGAATTAGGTTCAGCCGGTTTAATCACGTTCACACCGAGGGGACAATTTCTTTGAACGAGATTACTCAGTCACTGGACATCGAGCACTTATACCCCAAGTGCAAAAGTGCCACTTCAAACTCGTACAGATTTTATTAACTCTGGAAAAACCGAGGGAACGTATTCTTCGAACCCACCAGTCGTAAAATACTAAAAGTATTTTGTCTCTCGCGAAATATTTCAAGAATTTGTCGTCTGTGTGTTTTCGCTATTAATATTGAAGAAATACGTTTATATTGCTAGGCTTAAGTTAATATTTTTGTAAACGCGAGTGAAGTGATTTTACATGCACGCTGCAAATTGTAATAAAGTTGGAATGTTCATTTCACGGTTAACGGACTTATTTTCCCGGGAATTTTCATAGTTACTGCGTGTTTGCGAAAAACTAGCTGTACGATGACGGGGCGCCAGCTTCATTACACGCCTCGAATTTTTCTTATTCTCGGAAAATTGCGCTTCCCCAGTCAATTTTGGCGCGTTTTCTCTTCGCAGGACTCTCCTCGCGAATTTTCCTTAAATGCACGCCCTCATTCTGCATGAGCGCGCACATATTTTCCTCATGCAACTAGTTGGATTCCCTAACGTAACTTAAAGCTAACAAGGGAAGATCCTCGGACAGAAAATTTCGAAAACTTATGAACTTTAGAAGTACGGGGACGACGGTGAATTTAGTTGGGAATTAACAAACACGGCATAAAACATACATTGCGTAAAGCTAGGAGAGCGGAAATGTAGAATTGAAAAATGGAGATCCTAAAGTATGCTCGTGATAAATACAACTTTACATGTGTGCCCAGAATTACGAAAGTGGACTAAGTGAAAATAAAAAAAATGAATTTATCAGTTACTACACATCGCAATATTTCAGACTAAATTAATTCGATGTCATTTTTACGATATATTTCATATACACGATTATTTCAACATTATATGGAATTCACTTTTAGTGTTAATATCGTTTTCCTTTAAATATCTCGAAATAAGAAATATATTATTTGGACCACTTTCATAATTAAGGGCACATATGAGCTATTTGAAGGCGAAGAGCAGGAAGCAAACCGGAAGCAACGAAGCAGTACAATTGCATAGCGATCTAGGATAAAATAAGACAAGCCGATACAAGCAGCAGCCTTACTTTTACAGGGTGGTTAGAATAATTGGCGAGAGTATTCCGAGCGGCGAGCCGGCTCGATAAATCCACGGAAAAAGCGACTAATTGAAACGCGCCGACGCTCATTAATTATCCCGGCCCCGAAATCGGTTTCCGTGGGCTAGAAGCGGGGAGTCCTGCGGAAAGGAAATTTCCATGCGAGGCTTTCCACTAAATCGTTTGTAATTTCTGTTTCATGCCGCGTCTGCAAATAAATCCTGACGTGGCCGCGGAAGGAATGGCGGTAACTTTGTCAACTTTGATTAAGGGCCTGACTGGCCGGCTGGCTTCAAAGGACGCGGCTGCATTTTCGGCGGGGACGGCACAAGAGACGCTGCAAATAGGGCAACACGCTTCAAATCTACGTATCCGCACTCGGCAGAGTTTGCAAGAGAGCCGTCATGCATCGCAGTAAGTTGTCCGGGCGGGGATCAACTTGAAGAGTGTCCGACGTGTACATTACAAATTAGTGTCTTTGAAACAAGCAGCGGGCGCACTACCAAAGACTGTCCGTACTTGGCGACGGTTGTTCGTCTTCAATTCGAGACCGAGTTAATTTCCCACTCGGAAATTATTTGCATATGTTGTGCCGCTGTTTCCCTTTATTGGTCACTGCTGGAACGATGTTTGCTCCGAAACAATAGTTAGCTGCTTTTCATTTCTTGCACGGAACAGCCGACCAAAATACTGCAGCATTGTTCTGTTCATAATATTGAGCTACTAAAATCTTCTATATCGAAACGATGTTTGTTGCGAGCCAAACAATAGAACCAAAATAATGCAGCATTGAAAAACGTCACGAATATGTCAGTAAAAGTTTTCACATATGTTGTTGCAGAACGAGTTACGAAAATCGAGCACAAGTTCCGATCTGGGTAAACAGTGTATTAAAGTGCTTAAGTAAATTGAAAATAGCAGAGGAAGGGATTTTCATTCGACGCGAAAGTATTGCAATAAAGTCGGCAACGAAATGGGGCAGCGTTACAGAAGAATTCAATTTCTAAGTATTTACCAGCGAAGGGATGAACTGCCGTAGCAGCTCGTTGTTGCATTTCATCGATGTCGATGGTGTACGGCGATGATAACACCGTTGATAACAGAAGCGGTGTTTGTTTAGCCGATAATACAGAAACAATTTCAAAGCTAACAAAGGAACGGAATTACATCGTTGAACGGTTGATGGAAGCCGAGATGGGAATAAAGTAGGAGAAGAGTAAATTCTATGCCGGCTCGCAGGGTAGTAAAGTATCCGCAACGGCGCGACGCCTAAATTGTTAAATCGCTTAAATAGAAAGCTGGGAAAAATTGTATTCGTCTTCCCGTCGTCGGTACGCTCCTGGACGATGTTGTTTCATCTTGCTAAGTTTGTAACGAGCTTCTTGCCGTCGTCTCATATTTTTATAAATGACCTTTTCTTGCATTCGCGCCAGTTCCCTACGATGTCTTCGTATTTGTCAAACTAAATCCGCGATCGTCCGTTTTGTTTCTTGTTCGTCGCAAGCAGCGGCAGAAGCAAACTTATATTCATCGCTGATTTGTTTAACGTCCCTTTTACCTTCCTCCGCCACCACCCCCTCCCGCCCCTTTTGTTTGTAATACGTTTTTCGGATTACTCTTGAATCCAAGAAGATTGTCATAGCTCTTAATGAGTTTGTTAATATTCAGCACGATCCACCGTAGCGTTTATGGAAAACAGAGGCTCAGGCTAGCAAAATTAGTTGCATACCAATAAGAACATTACAACAGAGCCCGGCTAAAAGGTTCAGAAGACACTTTTCCATTTCGCGGAAGCTTTACCTAATCCCGAGCTTAATATGCAAATGTTTTCTGGGTTTAGAAGAAAAACACATTGTTAAATTCGGTCAACGGAAATTACTTTTCCGTCAACTGTAACAGAATCTTCATCAAATATATGAAAAAAATGGGAAAGTTAGTCGAGACTAGGCTTGTGAACCGCTTGAATAGTTCTATTTAAAAAAAAAATATGGATTATATAGTATCTTCGATGCATAGTCCCACACGAATACTTCAGAATATCGAGCGGAAGGCTAATGAAAGCAACCCGAGAACGCGGTGGCCGGAGTATGCAAAGTTGTTATTAACCGATGCGACGGTTCAGCGCGCGGTGTTTTCAGGCGAGGCCGAGAGCTAATATTTTTGCGTTATATTCGAATTAAGTTGCCTAAGCATGTTCCGCGGAAGAAGAGAAACTCTCGCAACGTCTAAGTGCCATTAACGCTAAAACGAGCGCGTTTTCTTCTCGGGCGAGCACGGGCGTGGCGAATGAAAAAAGAAAAGAGGACCGAGCCGTGGCGGCATTAAATTACGGGTAACATTCCATTTTTACGAAATGATAAATCGTCCTGTACGTATTGCGTCGCAATGACATTATATTCTGACACGTGAACGTGATAAAAGAGCGGGGACTCCCTTAAGCGTGCAGCCAGCGAGCACGTAACGACTAATGCTTCTGGCAAGTACGTAGCATAAGCGTGCTTTACAGCCTTCCGATAAACGAGTTTCTTCTGCTCTGTTTACTGGCCCACCTCCTCCGCACACCGGCTCGCATGAAAACCAGCATTTTGCGCCGAGACCCGACGCGCGACGGCTGCCTGCAACTTCGAAATCCGTGACGATCTTTTCCAACAATCTTCAGAATGGATGCCTTCGCGACTTTGATGCCTACGCCTGTTCTCCGCCGGGATTTCCAACCCTTGCAGCCGCGACATTCATGGCGAGCCGCACACTGGTCAGAGTAAATTCAATTTTTCCAGTTCAATTCAAAAACGGTTCAAATCGTATAGTAGAATATTAAAAAAGTTATCATCTTTTTAAGATGATCCGAATATTAGTGGGAGTCACTGTATTTATAATTTTCATATTTCCAAAAGAACGAATCAGGAGCAACTCGTTTTGACTCATCCAGTAGCTCTAGTGCTAATTACTAGACAGGGGATCTTTATGGTAAAAGAAAATTTTAATATGTTTAATAGTTTGAAAATAATATAATAGTGTTTCTGAATTCTTGTAATATTTTTACCGTCTTAAATTGCACCTATGCATTTCTGTCATGAATGCAAAAATTCCTCTGCCTACTCATTGTGAAACATCAAATCGTATTAGGTGAGTTGTCAGCCTCGAATGCCACCCCTGACAAGCGAATTGTGGGGAAAGACGAGCCAGACTGCGGACCATGAAATTCGCGAGACTCGTAGACTGTGTATCGTAAAATTTGAACATAATTCTTCTATTACTGGCTGGTAATCTCTGGCACCAGTAACGAGCATGATGGGGAACTACAGCACTGAAAATAATTAAAGGATCAGCTGCACAAATGATTACGAGCTGAATGACTCTATTAGCAACCTCGTACTCTTTTATCGACCACCTGTTTATGCTTAGTACCAGAGATAATTAACACGTAACGTTTGCAACGAAGTTTCGGTACAACATGTCTATTCGTTCGACTTCGAAGTGATTTCGGATGCATATTCCCACACGCAACATCCCCTAACTTTCTCGACCACACCTTGCCATGACCACACCATGATTTTCTCCAAAATCATGGAAACTACGACAACGACGGAGTCTAAAGAATTGCGAAACGAGCCACGCTGGAGAGAAAGAAATATCGAATCTCACGTATACGCTAATTACAAGCACGATAGCATCTCCAGGGGTGGCTAAAGTTGCAGATACAGTCTGGGACAAGAATGTAGAAGGTTCCCCGTGGATCAGGGGCGCGTGTTAACGATAAACTGTGCACGATTTCTTGGAAGCATCACGATTCACCGGTTTTTGCCGTATCTCGCGGCACGTCCTCCAACTGCGTAGACAGTTTTCGCGAGATCACAATCACGATACCGTCCTCAATTATGATAAATTGCATATAATTATGTCGGGAACCCCCGGCACACTCCGAGGGCACCGCGAGTCGCACTGCGGTGGCCTGGGGTAGTTTGTCTGGCTGATAAAAGGGTAGACGAAGGAAGGTAGACACGGGAATGAACGATTTGCATGCTACCAACTTAATCAACACCCGCGCCTTATGAACGATCCTTTACCACCATCTACGGGGCAAGGTCTCTTCGAACGGGGCTTATCGCGATACGAAAAATGGTCGAATGTCATGCTCGCCAATATTTCCCTCGGCCTCCGCTCCCCGGTTATAGCGATAATCTCGAGCTTGCATCACACTTTGAAACAAACCGGTTCGGATGGTTCTACACCAGCCAAACTATAGCGAACAGGCGCGCCCGCTGCCTGCCACGAATTTTGAGAGATGCTCTTTGTCGCCGGGACGAGCACCGCGTCCGATATTCAGATGATTTTCCGCGCGGGACTCGAGAACCGTAATTTTATGTGAAAGCTGGCAATCATGCGGTGAGAAATGCGCGTCTTGTGGAAGCGCGAAGCGTGGCTGACTTTCTGTTGTGTCCGATAAAACGCGCTTGTATAATTAATTTGAATAAAACCCGGCGTGCAACTGTTATCTTCTGCTTGGAGCCTTGGCCCCGGTTAACGTGGAACATTGTTCGTAATTTATTAGTATGAAAAGTTCAACGGGAAAATGTAATTTATACAAATATACAGGCTGATTAGAAGGTGGTACTTTCTATGCCGGAAGAGTGTAACGAGCATGCTTATCGAAATTATTTACTTCTAAGGCACGGTCGTTGTAGATTTAGACATCTTTGCAGTAAGTTAAAATACAGAGGTAATTAACAGTCACGCACCGTTTGCGCCACCGTATAATTTGCAGACATCGATCCACTGATGGAGACTGTATCGGGGAATGCATATAATTTTTCCTTCCTGTATTAACAGCGACACAACGATCCCAGGTTTTGATAATAATTGGAAATACAATCACTGTAGTGAGAGGTTGATCTTTGCCAAGCTCGAATTGCACACGTCTTTCGATATCCATCGAAATCAAAGTTCGGGCTACAGAGGACTAAAATGAGCATTCTAGGGCACAAACGACAATAGAAATTGTCCGACATCGGTTCAGAATCGGTCGGCGTCTATTCTTGGGGCGAGGAGAGAGGCCATCGAAGTCCTCGGAGCAAGAGTCTCCCGAACGGAAAGTTTCCAAGAAGTGGCTCGGGATCCCGCAGGATCTGCAGAGCTGCACTCGAGGCGCAACTGCAGGGCTGGACTTTCTTCTCGCATCAAGCAGTATTATTGATGCTCGTTTCCAATTACATTTAATGTCGCGCGGGAAGAGACAGAGTGGCGCCCGTCGCAGTTGCAGTCGCAGCCGGATATGGAACTTCGAACTCTGTGATTAGAGGGGCGCCTCGCAGCTGCATTCACCTGGATCCATGGAGCATCTTCTACAAACTGCGAATACGTAAGTAGGGAACGCGTTACTTCCTACGAGCTGAATGATTAGAACGGGTACGTGATTGCGGGTCGTTACGGGCCGAGGATAAAAGCCACGGACTCGGGCCCAAGGCGGACCTTTAACCCGCTGTTCGCACGTCTAACGCGAACGCTCACACTTGCTCTACAATTTTCCCCGCGGTTCTTCCGCCGAATATGCGCCATTGAACCCGTGGCACCCCGGGAAAGCCTGGGCCATTTAAGTCGATTTCTTTTTATTGCATTTTTCGAAAGTGTGGAACCTCGAAAAAGTACTTTCTCAAAATATACAACGGAGAACTACACGACGATTTTTCAATTAAAAAATTATATATAATATCTATTTCAATGATAAAACAGTGTTTTAAAAAATAGTGTTTTACTTCGCGCACGTAATCGAAATATCTGATTCGTTCTGGATAAACGCTTTCATGTTTGTATCCGGCGAGCTATAGCTGCTCAGAATTGCGTGATTTGGCGAATTCAATGTTGTTTTGTATACCTTAATGGAGATTAGGAAACAGTATTTATGGCGATTAATTGGCCGAGTTCGGTCGGTTTGCGTGAGAAACCGTACTTTCAGAGGACGGCCGAAGCCACTTCAATCTGTTGAATCCGCGAGCACGGGGTCATTTTATTGTACTGTACATACATACATATTAACCTAAGCGAACGTGGAGAAATAGTACGATGAATTGCTGATTCCCGAGGATTTGCATCGCAAATACTCGTAAAGCATTTTCATTTACGGATACACGGTCCAGCCGTACGCAATTCTATTAGAAACTTTTCGATTCGTTGTATGTTACGGCCGGGATTTTCAACGAACATTTAAATATTAACATCGAACAAGCACCAATTGTTTCGGAACACCGCGGAGTTAATTTATTGGGTTCCTTATAGCATTTTGATCAAGCTCCCTGTCGTATTTAAAACACAACGGGAATTCATTTTCGAAATACTTCTGTGTGCTCGCTTATTAAATTCCATTCTGCAACAAATATTTCACACCAGCGAAACGAATTTTTATCATATTTCTGCGTCCGGAACAATTTCAGATTCCGAGAGAATTACAAAGAGTTCATAAAATCCACAGTCTAGTAATAAGATACAGTAAGAAGGTTGCAATTCAGGTTAATCACTTCGCAGAAACATTAATAAACCCATTGTGCCATTGGCACATATTTTCCGCGACCGATAAATGTATGCACACAAGCGATGCATCCGAAACTGCAAAGCCCCGCTCTCCTTTTACGTCACTTTTTCTTTTATTTCTTCCCTTTCAAAGCAATCGCTTTACAGGAGTACATGTGCACTCTGCGGAGGAGGATATTTTTCATGTAAAGCATTCAGGGGTAGATCGCCGCGAAAACTTGGATCGCGTAGAAATCGAGCTATTTTCGCAGGAATGGCGCGTGAAAATCGTAATGCCTCTAAGAGAATCTTTTTGTGAAAATATCCGAACGATTGATGATACGTGGCGGCCGCGGAAAAAGAGTGGCCTGATTTTCTTTTGCGCGGGGAGAATTCACATTTCATATATTTTTTCTTTCATCTTTTTCTATTGATACCATATCGCGGATTATTGGCAAAAAAGAATTCAAAGACATTTCCGCGTTCCCGTCAGCGAACGATTTCAATGGGAACGTTTTATTAAATACAGATCCACGCTGAACCGTATTTTCCTTTTTGATGGCAGAACAAAAGTTAAGTTATTCGCGCGAGATGATCGATAGCATGATTCCGAGCGAGCAAACGTATAGACTGTTGACTTTTACTCGGCGGCGTTTCCGTGCAGAATTCGAGTGTTCGTAAACAACCTGGACAAATCGAGCAGCTCGATAATTTTGTAATAAAAATCACGATCGTACGACTCGCATCTACCGGACATGATTGAAACATAGAAAGACTCGACGCAATTTTCCGGAACATCGAGAAACAGGATTTCAGAGTGGCTTGTTCACCACTGACGGGAATTTATATACGTATTTGCATACGCAATTTTCACGCTTAACCTCCTGGAAACGGGATTGAATTTAAGATAATGGCGGACCGAATATGCATGAATTCTTTTTACTGACCGCAATAATAAATCAGCGAAAGCGATATTCTAATATCCCGGACCGATTTATCCGTTTCTTGTCTGGCCGCTCCTCCCTCCACTTTCTCCTTTCCCTCGCGGTTTCTACAACGCAGCTGCTGCTCATTAGCATGTAGACCCCATATGTTTATGCAATTTCAAAATTTTCATAAAGCAATTTGGAAAAAGAGAAACGGAACAGGTTCATAAGGACGAGCGGGGCCGGCTTTGTTTCGTTCCTGGGAAATTGTTATTGCCCTCTGCTTTTCACATCGTATTCTTTGCGAACGTGTACGGAACCGTATTTTTTTAGATGGAAATACAGTTTTGCTACTGTTTTTTATCGTTCTCATTATTACGATACCAAATTATTTGAAAAGCACGATTTGATGTTACAAACTATAGAAGAATTCCAATTTCTTCTCTTGGAAACGTTGCCTGTTATTTTTCGAATGGAATATTTTGCAATCTTTTCATAAGTGAAAACAAAATCTGAACTGATTCTTAATCGTTAAATGATTCTGTTTGTTATAAACAAACCCGCGGAAGCGTGAATGCCCATAAACGTCCACAGTGTGCTGATCGATGGAGCTGATTCGGGCAGACAATGGAAATCCTTTTTCGTCGCGGAGCCCCATAAAATCGAGTTTCAAAAACGTGCGCGACAGATCCATTGTTTTTTATTATGCTGTTATGCCAGAGGTGTTGTTCGTTCCTGCGCAGACGACGGTCTAATTGACGTGATCGAAGTCGCACAATAAATCCATTTTATTCATTTAATCGTGCCGGTCTGGCGCCGCGGAATGGAAGAGACCGGTTCCTCTCGGGTTGTAACCATTTTCTCCGTCACGTGCTGCCCAAATTACGTTAACCCGCGGCAACATGCGCGTGCAACTCTTGTCACACCTATTTCTGCTTTCTTGCCGCCAGGTTCTCTGTGTTAATACAGCAGGGGACACAATGTGCTGACCGTTCGTCCGCGTGCGGATTTCCGTCACGTATTGTTTTTCCGCCAATCGCATGCTTTCCGCACCGACCGGGCCGGGCCGCGCCGTTCCATTCCGATGCGACACGTACGAAAGCGTCCCGTTAATAGCCTTAGACGGTTGATCTCGCCCGGCTACTCAGATCCTAAATATTTTTAGTTTATTCATGCTGCTTCGACACTCAACTTCACTACAGTGACTCCATTAATATTCCGCTCTAAAAAAAACGCCAGCTTTTTTAATATTGGACTATAGAATTTGCGGAATTTAATCATTTTAAACTGGCCATACGCATAAAATATGCGTTTAATTATGTTTAATCATACTCTTTGGTCGTGTATCACAGAATATACTTCGATTTTGATATTATTAAAAATGTCGATATTTTCAACAACTTGCAATTTTTTTTCAAAAATTTTTTCCACGTTGTGTAGCAAACCAATTGGTGTAATTCCTCAAAAAAGTATGAAATGTGATCTTGCTAATTGTGATACAGTTTCGACAGAACGATCTGTTCGGTGTGCCGCCATTTTGTTCTGACAAAATGACAATATAACTCACAGGATGATATACTAGATTATAGGATTTTTCCATAGGAAGTTATTTCAGTATACCTCGAGGGTCATAATACTACATCTTTCCATTAGATAATTAGTTTTCCATGATAACGTTCTCATCAAAGAGACGCGACGTTATTTCACCGAAGGGAACATCAAACACTCTGAAACGATAGTTCCGAATAAATAGAAATTAACAATAATTGTTACCTTGCATTATATAAATGCAAAAGTTCCATTAGAATAATCGCGATAGAAACAGTTTAAAAAAAAACGTTTCAATGTCCCTTATCCTCTTTCAGGATCAGAGATTTTAAAACTGCACGGTTCTTGTATTCACGCGAAGTTCTCACGTATGGAGAGGAGTAAGTCAGGATTATATGTATACAGTGTTCGATTTTTCGATACTAATCTGACTTGCAGAGGCCTGAAAGCATTCAATTTAGCAGACGTTTTAAGAGTTTCGATGGACTATACGGATGTTTAATTCATAACTGGAATAGGAAGAGTATTTGTTTGTAGGCAGCATATGTTAACAGTGCTCGCATTGCACATGTATACTAGTTTGAAATATTCTGCGCATTGTTTCGATGGTTCTCGATGTAGTTCCTCAACTATTCTATCAGGTAGTCCATACATCACAATATACATATGCATACAAGTATTATTTTAAAAAAATCATACGCGTAGAAAACCACGCGCTTTGTAAATGCTTTGAACTATGTCTCTTTCTTTCCCATACGCTGTCCTCCTTTGCGCTGAAAATTTTGGTCGTTCATTACTAGACTGCAAGAAGTTTCACTTCTGTCGCGCGTGGTTTTCTACGCGTATGATTTTTTGATTCGATACATAGTTTAGAAGATATTCGAGAAAAACGAGTTTTATATTAACGTTTTCCCAATTTTCTCGAAAACCGTTTGTTTTTCCAAGAAACGCACCATTTCCGAGATACAGCCATTTTTTAAGAAAACCAGCGACTCGAAAGCGAGTAACGCGCTGGACTTACTCAGCGCTCTCAACAGAGAGAAGAGGGGGTATAGGGCACAACCGGCTGCGTTATACTGTGTTATACTTACACTGTGTGTAGTCGGTAAGCTTTTTAGCTTTTAGACCGTTACGCTTTTTCGTGTCGCGAATTCCGTGACGCGAATTAGGCTTACACCCTACCAAAAGAAGTTTCACTTCAAAAAATTTTTAAAGCCCCCGGAGATCGAGACGACCGAAACGATAAGAACAACAGCGAAGTCGGTTTATCAAAGTTCCATTTCCCAGAAACACTGGAACACGATTGCTCGCTAATTCTGGGACTGTGCAACGGGAACGAATTAATCCAGCCAGTAGCGCCAGTGAAAGCATAAAACGCAGAGGATCGCGACGGTAGTCTAATCAGGCGGGTCGCAGCGAATTAGCCGTGATTCCTAGCGGTCAGAAGAAAGCGTTCGTCGCCGGGGATAGTATGCAGGCTTGCGGCGGTTACGTCAGACATTATTGGTCCACCGGGGGCCCCGGTAATTTGGTTAAGTGCCGTGGCCTCGGTATCGTTTATCGGATATTGAGTCCGTTGCGTTTTGCATGCGGCCAAGGCGAGGCGCGCAGGGATACGGTACAATTAACATGATTACTTTACGCGGTGGCGGCGCCGAGTCTGGCCAGGCCGCACCGTTCATTCCGTGTTTGCTCATCGTTGCCGTTGTGTACTTATCTCGACGTGTCCACACTGGGACGAAGGAGCTCGAAGGAGAATAGTTCAGCCGCAATTAGCAGCCCGTGGTGAGAATATTCGCCGGAAAACAGTGCCTAAGCGTTGACTCGGCCGAGCCCCCTCCTCCGGGTACGGAATCGTTATCGCGAAAATGGAATATCCGAAAACGGAGCCAATCGAGAGAAAGTGAAGCTCGGATAACAGAGACGCGGCGACGATGATCTCCTTTCCTGCCCAGGATTCCAAGAGGATCGAATCCCCTTCACGGCCATCAGCTCAAATTTAAATATTACGCGAACCCGCCGATGCCTGGATCCCCGATGGAAAATTTAAAAAATAAATAGTTCCACGGCATGATAACGAGCGAAACGTACTTTCGGCTGGATGGCCTATCCCAGGAATCCCCGGAGAGCCAAAAATCGTCCGGACCGTCGTAAAAAGTTTTTCGGCGAACGAGTCCGCGATATTGATACGCATTTCTCCCAGTACGTACTATCAAATGGGTTTTTTAATATTCCGCACTTAATGAGCTTGCGGATATTGCTCATTCTAGTTATATTATATTTTCCAGTTATATTGTATCCTCCAAGTATTTGTTTTTGTTGGAACTAAAATCGCGACAAATTATTTTCAGCTTATCAAGGGTTGTGCGAAAGCAGACAAAAATTTAGCTTTTTAAACACTTTACTAGGCCGAGTTGTATGAAGTAAAAGGTGACACGGTGCGTGAAATCCGCTGGCTAATGCTAGCGGTGATTAAAGATTTAAAATATCAAACGAATTTCATTTTTGTGCCAGTATGTTTTTAATCGGTAAAAACGTTTTTTACATTTATAAAGCTGTTAATCGATACATGTTGCCGAGCATGCAGCAAAACATGTGTGTCATTAAAAACATTTAACTACCATAATTATATCAGTCAGAATCACATTTTTAATAAGTTTCTTTGAAAAAATGACAATTAATCGATAATTTCTTTGACAGAAAGATACAGATTGCTTCCCGATATTTATTAATTCGGAACGGCGTCTGGTGAACGTATTAAATGCGTGACAGGTTTCTAAGAATGGTCATTCGTTAGTCTTGTCGGTGGCCGGGTTTTACAAAAGAATTATTTAATTGAATGCGGAGAGGAATGAATGCGAAATGAAGTGACTTTAGAAACTAGTTGCGGGGGCTGCATGTGACCAGCGTCTTTAATTAGCCGAGGTTGCCGGCTGCAGTCTCGCAGCTCGTCGAAGGCAAAGTGAAAATTACACTAATGATCAATTTTTCCTTCCCTCTTCCCCGAACTGATTTCAATTTCCCGAGGATACGCGGCAGATGGATTTAACTTTGACTATTCCGACAACTAATTTGAAAATTATAAATCGCTCTCGTTCCCGGGCAATTTTACGCGAACCTCAGCAGATCAAAAATGCTTTTCGGAATTACAGTCGTCGAGGAACGCGAATCTTCGCTAGTCCAAATTTGCAAGAAGCAAAATAAGACCGTCAACGTTGCCCCGAGGCGCGTTGTCAGAATTTTATTTCGCGCGAATATCCTTCGGCGAATCTCACCAGTTTGGAACTCTGTGGTTCCAGCTCTTCGTACGCTCTTTATCTTTGAAAATTCTAGGCAAATCAAATGTGACTAATTTTTCATAATTCAGACAACTCCGTCGATGCACGAACTGTACATCGAAGCTTGTAATCATGAAATATGAACAATTGATGAACAGTTACAATACTCACAGTGATAATTAATTTATACATAATTAATATAATTAACATGATAATACTATTAACATATAATTAATAAATTACAATAGTAATTTAATGGCAACAGTATTTGAAATAACGTCGTGCATACCTGCAGTAGTAAAACCTTTGCTTAATTAAGTCAATAATAGGTTCGTAAATTATATCTTAACATCTGCACTTGTCAGGAAAGCGAATAAAATTAGCAGAAACTATAATTACAGTGAAATACGTTCGTGTTCGATAAGGATTGTCGTCAAACCTATCCGATAAAAGTTATCGTGCTCGAATAATCGCACATGAATAGATTGAGAGAACGTTCACATTTTATATATTTTTCGTTAAAGTGAGAATATTTTACTTGACGTTTCCATCGTTCGGTCGCAATGACCCGCGTTTTCGAAAATGACTTCTAATGGTGAAAATTGTAGTGTTTTGCCGCACGCGATCGCACGCGCCATTAAACGTTCCTCGCAGGTAGTTTACACACGACACATTATGACATACTATCATGTGGTACATCGGGAACGTGTAACGGTACGTACACAACATCGCAAACATTTCTACGTCGGCGATAATGAACAAACGTCCCCGTCCGTCTAACGTAATCGCGCTGGGGCAAAACGGAAATGAGGAATCGACGACGCGACGGTGCAAAAAAAGTTTCTGTAATGTGATGTGTACCCTCTTCATGTAAGCACAATAATTATAAACCATTCTGAACTGCTATCGAGATAATAAGTGTCCTCTGTAAATGAAAATGGCAATTAAACAACATTTTACTAGCTAATATGTAAATAATATACTAAATATACTAAATAATGATGTATATGTATATATAACTTAGATTTGCAAACTACATTTTAAAAAAATTTAAAAATCGTGACCTTTACTTTTTCCTTCGCAATTGCGATCGATAACAATTTTTAAAAAAGATTATTTGCACATTAGCTAGTACTGTTGGGTCCAATTTTGAAAGAGTGATTCGTTTTTAAACTGTATGTAAGGATATCAGACTTCGCTGCTATTATGTTCGCGTTACAATCAAGTCATATGAAAAATACAAAAATCTAAAAGAAAGAGCGCAAACCCTAACGAAACATAATTAATTTATCACGACTGATAAAAGTCCTGGACAGGGTATATTCAACGAGCCGCCTTCGCGAGTGCATAGTGCATACATTACGTACTCGTTAATGCTCGAGGCAGTCGCCATAACCGGAGACGTTCTAAAAAATATGATATCCATAAAATTCTCTTGCTCCTTAACTTTCGCCGATAATGTGGAGATAGTTCTCCGGTTATTCGTGCCGACCACGAAACATGAATAAAAGATGCACTTCGTGAGAGCGTTTGGATAAAGGTCGTTTTAATTTCGACAATTGTTACGTCCTCCCCTCCGGTAAACGTTTTACCGGTACGCTCGAAAAGTTTGTTTATTTAAAAGTTCTTTTTTTCGCCGTTTCGTTTCTATCGCTGACGGAGAGCCAGCCCCGCCCCATCCTGGGTCTCCCGATGAGTGTACACAGGTATACATATATGTATAGTAACACCCACCCCCATCTCGCCCCTTGGCCCAGTTTATTTTCCAGGTTTCCCGGTGTTTCCACGAACTCGACCGGAAGAGACAGCACGAACACTATGGTTATCTGTGCTGACGATCTTTTCGCGTCCAAAGGGCTCCTGTATGACTTTCGAGTAATTCAAGTACCTAGTTTCAAAGAGTGTTGCCCAGGCAGATTAGGAGGAAGCTAGGAATTAGAGACTCGACATTCGCGGACCATGTTTCTCTCGCCGACACGGTAATGTGTGGTTCCCTCTACGGGGTGGGAAAATGTTCCGATGATAACCTGGCGCGGCTCGTCAGACACTGATCTGCGCCAAAGATTCGTTGGATACCGGAAAAGTCAACCACTTTTGTTTTAGACAAAAATATTTTCTAAAATCTTCATTCTCTATTTTTCTCAATACTGCAAGAGGTTACATTTTGTAGTTAAATCTAACTTCCAGAGAATCTGCACCAAAGATTCTCTTGGTTCGACGTTCCTGATGTGGCTGATTATGAGGCAGCATTTAGGACTTTTCTAAATATTTGTTTGGACATTCTGGAAAAAAATATTTTCTAGAATCTTGTCACTTCATTCTCCATTTTTTTCAACACTGCAAGTGGTTATATTTTGTAGTTAAATCTAACTTCCCGAAAATCTGTACCAAAGATTCTCTTGGTTCGACGTTCCTGATGTGGCTGATTATGAGGCAGCATTTAGGACTTTTCTAAATATTTGTTTGGACATGCTGGAAAAAATATTTTCTAGAATCTTGTCACTTCAGTCACCATTTTTCTCAAGATTGCAAGTGGTTATATTTTTTGTTTAAATCTAACTTTCTCAGGATTTCGTGTGAGACGTCGTTTCGTTAAATTCATCAATTCTCTATTCCTCACGTTCTATTTAGAAGTTCGTTGCTCGTGCTTATGGAGCGTTTCCCGGTATTTCTTTTGCGACTGTCTTTTTTCCATTCGAGACTCCTCCTTATCATTTCCGCTCGGTACATATACGTATACATCTTACTACACAAGAGCCTGCAGATTCGAGGCGACCTGTCTTTTCAAAGAGATCGCGTGGCTGGTATTGATCAATTATATTGAAAGAATGAGATTTCGAGTAACATGCTCTCTCTCTCTCTCCTCGCTTTGTCTCCTCTCGCTGTGGTACATCAAAGATGTTTAGTGGGACTTCTCTGGTTGGTTTCTTTCACTCCATCCTGTGTTTCTGCGCAGTTCTTGTAAGCGGCGCGCGATCGCCACTACAAACCAATATGGCGGCGCCCTTACCTGTAAAAAATACCGAAAAATGCTTAACTTTAAGCAACCATAAATCCTGATCCTGGAGGATTGAAACTTCGACTGAAGCCGCGGTAGGTACAATTGAATTACATACCAAATACATCATAATTTATTGGAAAAAGGCAGAAATTTTGAGTCCGTCAAGGTAAAGAGCAGCCAAATTTTAAGAAAGTGTTACCAAATAAAATTCTACATAATTGAGACTTTTCTTGTTAAATTGCATATCGTTCATTCAAGTCTGATACACTCGAGTCAGCCATTTGTGTACTTGTTCGAAGCTGCGGATACATGGATGATTGGGACGAAAAAAATAATAACATTTCTCCACCCCGTATGTAGTCGAATGGTGACCGTGAGGGAGGGATATGAGTTCCGTGCTTAGAACTGTGATTATACGGTTGCCAACCCCTACGTCTTCATCTAGCAGAGGTTCTCCACCCACGTGTACCATAATGCACTCTGATAGCGTGTAATAGAGTTGCACCACTTTCTGGTAGCGCTGGCTCGCATGCTCGCGCCCGCGTGGAATTATGAATGTCACGTTGCGAGTAGGACGATGTTTGCATCGCATATGAGACAGTTTTGGCAGTGTCGGTGATTTCAGCGCCGTAAACGACGAGCCATGGACCAAGAAAGATTTCCTCCTGGAATTTTCTTTCCTCGTACCCTATTCTCCTCGAGTTAAGCGTTTTCTGAATTCTGATAGATTTTCTTTCCTCTACAGTCAACTGCCAGAAACCCTCGACTACCATTGCTACGACCAGCTTGACTATATTTCGTTTTCTAGTCTTGTACAATTCCTTACGACAAGAGAATTCGAAATTCCAAATTGCTCAAGCACAATAAATAAATTGATTAGAACCTCGGCGAAAATCTGTTTCATTTCATTCTAACAAGTCGGATGGCGGTCATTAGGGGATTAAGAAGCGGCATTAAAATCAAAGTTATTTTGATGGTCGCTAATGGAGTTGCCGAGAGAGCTACGGCGAACAACGCTCTCCGGCGATGATGCATGTCACGTTACAAAAGTTTGGCAACAAGGTTTGCATTGCATACGAGGTACGTGCGCCCCTGTGTCGTCGTATCAACGAACTTGTCGGCAGAGTCAGAAGTCGTCGGGAGTATTCGTTATAAGTTTTCCACGTCAACAGCCGGACGTGAAATTTTAAGGAAGAGCCTCCTTTCCGCTGGATCATTGCCATGGTATCGTGTACTTCGCAGCCTTGATGATCGCGAAACCATGCACCTGACGAAACTGACGTTTCCTCGCTGCTGTGTGAAAATATTTTCGAGAATTCCGCGGCAATTTCGCTCGCGGATACTATTGCCTTTTCTGCAACACAAATGGAAATCTTGGAGCATGCTAAAACAAGTGAAGATTATCTAAAGGTTCACTGACATCCATTTAATATCACAATGGAAATAGGAATCGTCTTGAAACGGAGAAGTAGAGAATATAGAAAGTAATGCGGATCCTTCACAGAAAATTAAACAAGCTCAACACGCGAGAAGTAAAATTTAATGTGGTAATGCTTTAGTCCGCCGTGATTCCCGTGCGATACGTCTTTCCGTCCATTTTCTTGGAAGAGTTCATTTCTAGCCAGATGTCACTGATAGTATCTCGTAGCTTTTCGCACATTCTTTCTGAGCGCGGCGTTGCCTCGTGCTTTTTTCGCGATCCTATTCTCCTTTTTCGTTCGGCCCGCTCCTTCCTTTCGACTTTCCATTTCCTCGGCCTCAGTTCTTCCATTTCCTTCTCTCTCCTCCCTTTCCTATCTTCTCACGCTCTCTCGCTCATTCTCTGTATTAATCCTCGTTTCCTTCCAACTCGCCATTTTACTTTTCCATTCCCTGTAAAATGCGCGGCATGACATCTCTCTCTCCACCGTGCTCCCGGAGTTTACTGCCTTAACGTTGTATCTGCTTGCTTTTATCTTTTCGTGCACTATACCCGCGTCTTGATTTTCGTTTCAGCTTTTGTCCTTCCTACTTTCCCACCACGGTTGTGCGTTTGTTTCCATACACTCGCGGAATGTTTAGTCTACTTGTAGACTTCCTCGCGGCCACGGCCTCTATTTTCCCGTTTTTATGCATTCAATTTCCTTTCGTGGCTGGTTCGGCTGCCCCCCCCCCCCACTACCACACGCATTATTTAATCTTGTATGAGAGCTTTCCACAGTTCTTGGTAGCGGAATGATTATGCATCGCGGGAAGATATTCCAATTCGTGCAGAAATAAAAAACTTCTTCGATAGTTTTGAAATGTACAAGAGCTCAATTTTTCCACGTGTTCAAGCTTTTCCAGCAACTGGAGAAGCTACGCGTTCCAGAATCGTTTTCCGTCCGACTTTGCTGAATATTATTCACGACGTTAATTCCGTAATTATGTAGTTTCTCGAAGACTCGTTCTGTTACGTACCGTTCCCATTAAGAACTATCTCGGCGGCCATTTTTCATTTCCGACGTAACGATCTAGCGCGACTTTCCCATCTATTTTACTTCACCTCTCCGCTGTTTACGGATTACTCTTTGTGTCGAAATGTCGTGAAATCATATCGCGTTATCCAGTAATAAGTTACAGCGAAGTGGACGCATAATTAAAAAAGCTTCTTCGGATATCAGGGTGTTACAAATCCATCTCTGTCATGTTCCGCCTGCTTTTTCACAGAAAAGTATACGGAACACCTCCAATCAGCCGGGAACAAAGTCGGGCTGATTAAAAGATAAGAAAATTCGTAATCTTCTAAATGGGAAAACCAACTGGTCGCCGGTATTAAAAAGTCTGTACGCGGCCGACATGAGAAATAACGAAATTCAATATCCCCGAGAATAATTGCATCGACGAATCCCGGGGTGGAGCGATCGGTGGAGGTCGTGTGAAATTTTCGAAAGTCGATTCCACGACAGGATCACGGATCTCTGGGAATCGGTGGACAGGGGGATCGGTACGATTGATAAGCGAACGTGGCAGGGAGCGTGGATGGGCAGGTCGGTGCTTATTGATTCCCAGCCCGGAAACACCTTTCCCGATCTTGTCAAGGGGACGGACAATAAACGGTCTGGTCGAAGTCAGAAACATTATCCGACGTCCAGGAGGCAGCAGAACCAGAAGCAGAAGTAGAAAAAGAAGAAGACGAAGAAGAGAAGAGGAAGAAGAAGAGATTCGTGTTTCGAGTCGGGCGTAAAGTGGCTCGGTTCCACGGCTTCCCTAAGGACGCAATTCCCTTGGATCTAGATTACGCCCGAATCCTCTATACACTTGCGGCGGAGTAAACGGAAAGGAAGTGATCCGGCGAGTGCAAACGACACCCCGCCACGTCAACAACGCTGCCGCAGTGTTCCCAAGATTGCGCAAGGACCTCGCTCTTTCTCTACCCCCGCAGACACGGATCAAATTTGAGACAGTCCGCCGCGGGTTCCACGCCGGCCGAGATTACCGAACACGAACCACCGGTATGCATCCCCCAAACTTCTCCGTTTCATCTTGGTTAAACCTTAACGGCCCCGTTCTCGCTTCAATTTTCCGCAAACGCCACGTCTACACCCAGCCACGCCGGATTATGTCTTTGTAATGGGCACGCTGGGTCGCAATCGTGATTAGTCGCGTAACCAAGCTGTCCAAAGTCTACCTCCTCGAGGAACAGAACCTGACAAAGGGACAATGCCGACTACGAGCCCGATATTTTAATCAAATTCTTCTTATAGATGCGTGGGCAATAGCTGAAACCTTACGGATGATCATGCGAGGGCCCCGTAATTCAGAAGTGGCTCTTTAAATATTTACTGTTCCATCCATTTTGTAGTTACATAAAAGACCTGACTAAAGTAATGCTTTACACAGGTTCAATTTCATGTTCCCAATGTAAAAAAGATTACATAGAATAAAATTAAAATTAAATCAGAATTGCTCTGAGTCCAAAGGGTTAAACAGTAACTTGTACCATCTCATTACATTCCATCTCGACTCAAGTGATCCGCGGTATACGAAAGTTAGCGGATTTGAGCCCAACAGTTCTTCATCAGCAATCGCTGAGAAAGGCCGAACTGATATGAAAGAAACGAAAGAATCTGTCCGCCATTTCCGAGGGATGGCGATTGGGTGGCCATGGTATTTGCCCGACTGGTCGCGAAAAATTTCCGTCTGGAATGCTTCGAATATCCGCTCGGACCATGTCGATTGTCCGTTTCGGAGGACTCGCGCGGAACTGATCGCGCACGGTCATCCGCTCGGAAGACATCGTCCTTTGACATTGTCCGGTGTCATTCGAGGATACCGACGAGGGAACAGAGAAAGTCACGGCCGCTGATTGGCTGCTATTCTTCCCCGAGATGGAAAGTGGCAATTCCTCGAGGACGAATCGGACACGGCGCAGCTTGACCTAATTAAGGGACCGAGGACCGGGAACTGGTCATGCTGTCGCCGAAGGTATCCCACAGGGGTCGCAGTTTATGACAATAGTGTTCCGCGAGTCGGTCTCCGATCGAAACCGGTGCACGTGTTAATTGCTCCTCGTTCGCCGCCCCACTTGTACAACAATATGCTGGCTCCTCGAACGTAAAATACTCGAAGCCCGGAACTGGCTGTTTCTTAGGACGTAACAGGTATCGCACTAAAGATAATACTGTGGAAACCCTGCGCCCGAATTAACTCCATGCTAGGCGACGTAGAGCTGCAAACCCAATAAACACGATTAAAATTGTTTTCCTCGCAGTACACCAAAAATAAATACATTAAAAAATGTAATTTTGAAGGCTCAATAAATTGATTTCTTATATAAATGCAATTTCAATGCTCTGTGGATCTAGTACTTTATGAAAAAGTTAGTTATACTCGGTGAACTCCGTCAGAGATTCATAGTCCGTCGACACCTTGCGAAACTACTTTGCTGAATCGGCGTTCCGTGCATCCGCAAGCTCATCCTGAGTAAACTGAACGGAAAATTGCCGTTCATACCGGCGAAAACCAAAATTTGTCGATCGCATGTCGTACATAAAGATATCACTGCCCAGAGTAAACGCAACGTGTCGCATTAACGCAACCGCGACCTGTCTGTCGCGAAATTATTGCTAATAAAACATCCATTCGGAATGGAGGTACACTCATCGATTAGCTTGTGTCGTTCGTCAACGAAAAATGTTGACCGACAAAAACGACGCTGGAAATTGTGCGCTTTTAAAACAACAGGATGTTTTTACACAGTGTCCATAACACGTTATTTATCATTGTTCACGGTATCGATGCATTTGGTAATTATTTATTCAGTAGCATTTTTCTATTATGAATAGAATGGTCAAATTATTTTTCAGTAATTATATTAGATCATTATTTGTTCAAAGGGTTTCGCTCCAGTTCATTAATTAATGTTTTACCCAGCAAATACGAATATTAAAATGCTGTGCGATGCAAATAATTGTGATCAACAATATAGCGTGACTGGTGCAAACAATGGTTGCTGATAATGATACGATCGATACGGAATAAAGTTGAAGCAAGGTTTCTCCGAAGAGAAATTTCCGGTTTGCCGTTGCGCATCGAAGTTGACGTTTCAAAATGGCGGCCTGAACACGAATGTTCTATTGAATGGCATTTACGAGGCATCAAATCACCTTTGCTCTGTTAAATGGAACCCGACTTTTCCAGCCCGTCGGAATGCTGTAGTACAGATCGCCAGGAATCCAACGACCTGGATTAGAGTGGTGTTGCAGTGAAATGCTCGCGATATATCGGAATTTAAACTGCAAGCGTGAATTGTAGCTGGAACTCGGCGACAAGTTTCCTTCAGCTAGCGAAACGCGTCGCTACACTGTTTGTTGGTAGTAAGTTCTTATTCATACATCGACGCCTCAATAAATACAACGATTTCGAACGGCTTGCTCGTGTTGCCGTCGACTACCATTTCGCTATTCTTGGCTCCGAGGGAATTGTTAAGAAACTGCCAAAGTTGCACGCTGATGATCCATTGCAAATGCACCGCTCGAATTGGAAACTATTCTGCCGAAGCATTATTACTAGACTGCGGATCTTCATGCGAGATAAACATTCTCTAACTGAATTGTAGGGAATAGAAATTGCACGAATGCTCTTTCCTTGATTCCTACAATCAACAAATAATACTTCTAACATACTGTTCCCTATATCTTTAACTGCAACCATCTGCCGAGAACATTTCCTACGTCTTTGATTCCGCGTTTTCTTTCTCATTCAGAGCGTTGCTGTTCGTTCGTTTGAAAAAGTCGGTAAAAGTTACCCGATCCAATTTCACAGAGTTAACTCGAAGGTAGAAACAGGGAAATGGGTGTATGTTTCTTCACAGGAATGCACGGGAAAACAAGATAATCTATCAATAGGTAAAAGGATATTAATGGGTGTGCAATCTGACGAAGGAAAACGAAACAAGGAGATGAGGATGCAACGTAAACAGACACAAAGAAAACGGCAGGAATAAGGGGAATGAAGACTCGGAAGGTAAACTCCGGGAAATAAATACAAAGCTGGGGCGAAGGTATATGTTCGGAAACACGAAAACAGCTCGAAGCTGTATCCTTAAAAGGAAATGGAAAAAATAACGAATTGACTTACTCGAGAGTAAGATAATTACGAACAAATTTTTCTAATGGTGTCGTTACTGTCATTATTCTGTGCTTTGTAGATTTGACAAGACACACAATATTTTTATAAAATCCAAGAAACATTCGAATGTCGTTGTTTCCGAACGTTGTCCGACAAAAACGGGAAGCTACGTTTCTATGTAACTATTTCGATTGTAGATTTATTCATAAAAATGTTTGACGACGGTTCACCGGTTTCCGAGCAGCAATATTTTATTTCCGAGAGCGCAGAAAAAGCAGCGCAGCCTGTCCAACGCACGCGGGGGTTGAAGTGCACCGCGCGAGGGTTGCAGTTAATCAAGAAATCAAGAGATTTTAACACCTCTCACGAAGGGCATTTTGCCCGCACTTTCCTGGCGTCGATACAGCATCGAAGTACATGAAGTAATTGCGCCGGTGGCCGTAACTTATGCGACGTTGCGCAGGTTATAGCTTGTTATTTCTTGTCGCAGGTGGTCGACCGTGCATATCGACCGGCGGCACCGACCGCCCTTTTAACTGTAACATTACTTTCGTGCTCTTTAGAATTTCAGTGCAACAAGCACTGGAAAGTCGTGGCCTTATCCGACGAATCTGGATATTCGCGATTCCAATGGTGTCGACGATACACGCTCGTTCAACCATGCTGATGTACCCGGCCCTCGAACATCAAGATACACTACCCGGAAACAGGATAACGAATTATTTCGTTTTATGCGACGAGACCTGAATCAACCAAACCGATCTTAACCCTTTGGACTCGACGCAATTTTAATTCCAAAATCAAGACACCTCTTCCAACCCAGATCATTTTTATTCTACGCAATTTTTCTCATACAACAGTTGAGCTTCTTGCAATTTATAGAATACACACGAATTTAAATAATAATATTAACCCCTTGCCGCACCTTTCTTTTAATCCCAAAATCAAGACATTTCTTTCAACCCAGATCATTTTTATTCTACGCAATTTTTCTCATACAACAGTTGAGCTTCTTGCAATTTATAGAACACAGACGAATTTCAATAATAATATTAACCTCTTGCCGTACCTTTCTTTTACAGTTACAGTGATTAGAACGTCTCTATCCGAAAAATGTCGGTAGAAGAGAAGAGAAAATTTATATTTTTTTCATCGCGAGTCTGGCTCGTCAAAATAGAGGAAGGGGTTAAAACTGTTTTGAATAACGGTATGATCATTTTTACTGGCGCCTCAGAGTCACCATTCGGGTGGAAAGGGAGAAATTTTAAAAATTATGAAACTTCTTCGACTTTTTTCTAATCGCATAAACAATTGGTACATGTTCTACCAGACGATATTTTCGCAGAAAATTTGGACGTTTCGTTACACCGCGGCGAGAGATCGTTTTGATGAAAATCGTCCAAAGTGCTGGATTGGACTGACAGTTGATGGCAATTTGCTAGTCGCACGTTCGCCATCAAGAAGTCCCGATTTATCACCATCTGGCTTTTTTATGGGGCATGACAAAGACAAGGTCTCCGACCTTTTTTGTGTATCCAACAGCTGCGAAACAATTTTTCACAGTCGCTGATGCTGTAATTAATGAAAATTTGTTAGTGCGTGTCTACGAAAAGCTGGCTGAAACTACAGCACTGGGAACATCCGTCAGAATAATACCAGAATTCAGCGAATAATTCTAATTTATACGGTGAATTCATACACGAGTAACACAGTATTTGATCAAGCTGAAAAATCAACTTTTATTACGATCTATTAAATAAATCAGAGTTGGGCAAACTCTAGTCACAATTATGATTATTGACTAATAACTTCATAAGCTCTACAAAAGTGACTAATAATTAATGACTAAGTAAATATTTGAGCGTGACTAATGAGTAATGACTACATGAGTATTTGAGCGTAATGAATAATGAATAATGACTAAATTTTTATTAAGGATGAATATTGAATACTGACTATAATGGCATAACTAATTACTAAATACGCAATCAGAATTTCTCTATGACTAATGACTAAAAATGGTTATAAGTTAAAATAAGACATAATAATAACAAAAAAATATCCTATTACTTTACTAAACATACACAATACAGATTATAATAAATTATGCTGACGAAAAGGCAGTTGAATAGGAAAAGATTTCCAGATTTTCTTGTTTTATTTTTGTAAAGAAAATAGATTACAAAAAATTTGTATAAACCGTTATAAGTAGAGTAATAATAACACGATGAATTTAAATTTAAATTATATTTAATTAAATTTTGTTTGGTCACTGCTAATTCCGATATAGTTTAAGTATACATATTAATGTATGTTAATTGCACAATAGTGGCTGATGACTGATCATTTAAACTAACTAATGATTAATCATAACTAATAAGCAATAACTAACGAACTACTTAGAGCTGTGACTAAATAGTGCCATGTAGTTATGACTAACTAATCAAAAAGTTTAACTGATGACTATTTTGCTATGACTAATAAAATCAATCAGACTATTAGTCATTTTTAAATTATTAGTTGATTTGTGCCCTACTCTGAAGTAAATAAACTCACCACGAAGCGCAAGAGAGGTAATTGCTGAAATAAATGTTAGTCTCTTCCATTCTCATATTATTATTGTCCGACTTTTACGAGCACCGTTATAGCAATCAATGTGTTACTATGAACGTCAGAGTATTCCTAGATTTCAATGCAGAACTAATTCTTCGCTGCTCGCAGTAAAATTTTTAACACCCTCAGGAAATATTTTTTTCCACGGTACGTTTGACTCCTCGACTTTAGGATTAGGTTTATGGGTCGGTGTTGCGATCAATCGGGAACAGTTAAGGTACTAAAAATCCAGGTGGAAGGTATGCTCGAGATTCGGAAGATTGAACAGCGGAAAACTACAATTCAAATGGGAAGCAGTGAAACGCGTGATTCAAATAGAGCACAACTTTATCGGGCAATAAAGCTCCGCGGTTTATGTGTACGTTCCTGAAACAGAGACACGGCTTCCCTTTTTTTTCTATTACCCGATGCATACATTGGCATGTAAAGAATTCCAGTGCAATGGCCAAACTTGTTCAGTATAATATTCAATTATTGTATGTACATCATGCGCATAAATCCAAGTGAAGAAAATTTCATATATTCCAGCCAATATTACACATGCACAGTATATCTAAGCAAAATACACGAGATGAGAAACAGGAACACGGTTTGATTTCGCAGTGGGGTTATTGTGTATTCGAGTGAGATATTATAGCATGTTTCCAACCGTTTATGATGACGAGTAAAGCCTCGACCGCTTAACGAAGTCTACAAAAGGCTGCGCGTAATAAATTTCATCGCGTGAAGGGATTGCATGTGTTTATTTCCCCTCCCCTCCCCGCGGAACATGCTCGACGAGTTTAATAAATTTCTGTTGAACGAACGGCGACATTAACGCGCTGAAGAACAGACAAACTACAGTTGCGCAATCTGAATGGACGGCCGCTTTCAGAGAGGGATCTGATTGTGTTAATTTAAGCAATAAATTTTTTGAGATGCTCGCGAGTCGCACGATAAAAACGGGTCAGGAAGTTTTGTACTCCGCTAGGAATCTAGTCGGAAATGCTGGGAACTACTCTAATAAAGTACAACTCAAGGAATTTCTTTCTCTTGAGATGTTACATTAACCATAGTTAAGTCTCCAGGAACATTTCCTTTATATTAGTTGATAGTTCTTCAAGAAATGGTAAAAAAGATCAGAGCTGATTACTTGTCCGTTGATTAAAACGTCAAGAGCTCTCTTGGTGACCTGGTAATAGAAAGAAGTAGAAATAGTTGGTAAAAGAATTTCCGAAATGCATAATTCACGTGTGAATAGTTATCGTTCGAGACCTTTCAGTACTCAATTAATCTACCGACTATTTCGATATGCAGAATCGCGGATTCAAACGAGAAGTAAAGTTAGCCTGGAACCAGCTTTTACCGAGATTGACGGGTAATTGAAGTGCAAACGTTTTATGTTTCCTTTTATCTTCGGTTTATGCTCCTTACCGGCTCTGTGTTTCTTATCGATTCTTCCCCGGGAACAAATGTATAACACTTAAACGCACCGCCATGTTCAATGTCTCGAAGCCAAATCAGAACAAGGTATTCCATGAATATCCGATGGATATCCATATTCCTCATTATTCGCCGAAGTCGTACGGTAGATACACACGAATATTTCCGAAATGTCTACAGAATTTACAAGAGCGATTCGTGTAATCATCAAATCCTAACAGACATTTCCATTGGATGTTAATTCATTTCATGTATAAGTAGGAACTTCATTTTTATGTATTATTCATCGTAAAATAATTAAACCTGATTGCAATTAATTCACGAGAACGATTCGTCTGGGCATGATTGATCGTAAACAGAATTAATAAAAAGATATTCGGAGCACTTCGAATATTTCTATAAAAATTCTCTGCAGGTTTTACTTCATGAAAAAGCTAATTAAATCCTCCATTTTGTCGCGATGCTTCTCCAAAGAGAATACTACAATGAAAAAGGCTAAATTAAATAGCTCCCTTGTTCACCGGGGTCTTCACGCAGTCGGATTAATTTTTCCTGATTCACTAAGTGCTTTGCAAAGCCTCAATAGTTGTAAAGTGAGAATCAAAACAAACAACATCATACTCGAGATAAAAAGAAAATATAATATTTTGTTGAAAAATAATCGGAACAATAATGGCATTAAATTTTATTGGATCCCCTCCCATAAGGGTATCCATGGCAACGACCTTGCGGATAGTTTAGCTAAATCAGCCATGGAAGCCTGCAGTGCCTTAACATTGCCAATTCCATTTACTGATTTGTATGAGGAGTTCAAAAAGACTGCGTATACACAAACAAAAAAGATTATAAAAGAGCAAGGTTTGATGAAAGGGAAAATTTTTTTCGACCATTATTATACTGGAAGGTTTAAGCCATGGTTACGAACATCTTTCACGGGAATTTATTGTAACTATTAATCGGTGCAGAGCCGATCATTATAGCCTTGAAGCATCTCTATTTCGTGTAGGAATTATTAGTGATCCGAAGTGTGAGTGCGGACACAGCAGTCAGGATATCAATCATGTCGTTTGGCAATGTAGCCTCTTCGATTTGCAGCGATCTAAGTTAATTCACCAACTGCGTAAAATTAAACTTCAGTTACCCTTATGCTTGGAAATGTTAGTTGCCCGATCCAACATTAAAGCTTGTTTTCTTATTTTTAATTTCCTGAAAAATTGTAAACTACGAATTTAATTTGTGAATGATGTATTTACTGTAATTTACAGTTGAGATCTGAAATGCTTAATAAAAAAGAAAAAAAAATCGGATTAATTTATTTCGCCGAAAGAAACGGAGGGAATAGATGAAGCGATAAATATCATTTTCGAGAACTGATGTATGTTACTCGGCAGAGAGAGAGAAGCATCCGCGCGAAATCCGAGAAATCTTTCGGACATATATTCCTACGGTTTCCCGTGTGTCTAGCAACTTGGAAATCTTCGGCAGAACTTTCCGAAGATCTCCGAACTCGCGGGAGTTTCCGCGAGAATTTTAATACAAAGTTAAACGAATCCGTGGCGAACAAACAAATCGACGCGTCGTCGCCAGGCTACTGCTCCCCTGTCTATCTGCTTTTCCCGGCGACACCCTTTAAAATCCGAATTTTTTTTAGTGTTCCTCCGCAGCGAACCTTCGCTTTGTACTTTCTTCTGACCCGTCCCCTCCTTGGTAACTGTGTTCCGCACTTTCCCACTGTCTCCCCGGGAAAAGTTTCCAGTTTACTGAATTTTTCAAGATGTCTCTCGCGCCGCGAAGAAAGCGACGTAACCTTCTGTCGCTGATACGTGTTCGCGGTAATTGTACCATTTTCGCTGCGTTGCGACAAGAAATTCCATACGTCGCGTCGAGGGAGCTGCGGCAACTTTTTCGTAGCGACTCCGTATTGTTAATCTTCGTTAGACCGAAGACGGGTTGGCAGTGAGTTTGTTATATTGCCAACACGAAACAGTCGACATCGATCCGTTTTTATTCCGTGCATCCCCCATGTCCGCGTTCCGCCCGTTCTATTCTACCCCAACAAGTTTATCGGGCGACTCGAAAGAAGTATTAACCTAGTTCAGATAATGTGTTGTGTAGACGCTTCTTAACTGTCGAAAATAGTTGCTGAACTATAAAGATCCTTCTGTGATTTTCACATTTCCCGCAATTAGTATGTGACAACTGTATACAATTCCAATGTAGTAAACAGTCCATCGAGACGATCCGCGGGCTCAAGCCGCGTTTCCTCGCGTTTCCGGCGCGGCCGAAGAAACGGGGTCACGGAGCTGTGACCAAATGAAAACAACAAAACACAGCTGGTCTCGGGTAGCGTTTACAAAGCGGCTGGTCACGGCGCGGCGTTGTTGTAGGGCTCGATTCCCGCGTCCCGTCCGGTTCTCTTCTTAATCGCGTGCTGCGTGCGCATCGGGTTCGTGTGATTCCGGGCGGAAATACGTCAGCAGAAAAGGAGCCGGGCTATCCGAGGTGTTGCTTCTGTTACTTGGAAAGTGTATATTTCAATGTCGCTTGCTCGCAGCCGGGCCGGGCGGGTCGGCCATTTGCAAGCTTACCGAGTAGTCTATACGGTTCAGGAATAGCGAAACAAGTATTTATAGCCCGCAGCCGGTGCGCCGCGCCGCTGCCGACCCGACCGACCCGGCCCGCCTAGACGAAAACGAGAGACCCAACGAGGGACAGAGAGAGGATAAGGAGCCACCGGCGAAACCAGCAAGATTAATTGGAGGCGGGGCTGACTTCTGAATAAGCAGGCCCAGCTGCAACCAGCGTTTTGCTGAAAGAACGTGAAAAAGATTAGGGGAACAATGCGGCCTGCTTTTTATTCCGTTCTCCGTGTCCGAACACAGATCTTCTTCTCTTTCTGTTCTATCTCTGCTATGGTTCACTCTGTTTATCGAAACCAGGAGAGAAGAGGAGGCGCGAACCCGGAGGGACAACGGGATCCGAAAGGAGAAACTTAATTAACCGTGGTTTATGTTAAGCGCCGCGGATCCGTAACTGTGTTCGGCCACCGCCGCCGCGCCGCGCCGTGCCGCCACGTTCTTTTATTTCACGTCGTTCCACCCGGCGAAATGAAACCAAGGAAATTTTTTCGATGGTCCCGTCGGTGTACCAGCTCGGCCCGAGGCTGCCAGGTTTTGAGAATTTCCACGGGGGAACGGGCAAATGAGCTTCGTTTATGGCAACGTTCTAAGCCATTATGCGGTCATGAGCGGCATCAATAACGGTTCGTTTTATTTGACCAAAAAACCACCCGGTTGTCGCACCGTTTTAATTGGTGCATCGCTGCGGACTAGAGGCTTTCCGAATTTTCTGCCCCTTAATGGCGCCACGGTCGTTCCAGAATTTAATCGGCGATGGATTTTTTATTCTGCAGCTAGTCGGCCACCAGTTTTTCGAGTTTTTGCGGGACGAGTATGCTCGTCGAGATGGAACTCCAGGTTCTTGAGTTGTGCAGTGTATGTTCATCGTATATGAAGGAAATGACTACTAGTTGTTCCGTAAAACATGTTTGTCAATTTCAGGGGATTTAGAAATGTTCATAAAAATGTTGTCACCTGTGATTGCAACGGCAAAGTGATTCCTCAGTCGTTCTCAAAAATGTGCAACGCAAGCCATTGATCAAAATGCAGAAAAAGATGGTAATCATTGGGTGCTACGTCAGGTCCGTAGGATGGAGGGTTGAAAATTTCGCAGCGAAATTGCTGCAACCCTTGAACTGTTATCAGACGGTTTAAATCACGAGCGATGGAATTTTTAAAGGTGGACTTAAGGAGCTGGCGAAACGGTATTAAAAATATATTGACGTCGATAGAAACTCCACAAAAACGAAATGCAAATGCGTACATTAATTTTATTTGCATGAATTTTGTTAACCTCCGTTTGCCACGCTTTTGGTTGCTACGTCACACCCGAAGCTTGTACAAATTTTAATAGGAAATACATTTTACATCGTCGTCTTATTATATGTTCGTTAAATTGGCAGCAACGGTTTTCATGCGAGTGTTTTAGAGCACGAATAACGAAGTTCCCGTTTTGGTGAGAGGTACAGGGCGAAAAAGTTGTTGGAAGTGCCGTCGCAAAGGTCAGGAATTCTGATAATTTTTTACTTAAATTGGAATCGTAAAAAAGTAGATTCTCAGTCGGGTATTTTAGTCCGCTGGCGGCAAAGATTCTTAAATTTTATTGCGCCTTATATTCTGCTGGTTCTCAAGAGACATTACGCTTTCAAGGCATCTAACAACGTCTATAAAAATGGCGGATATTTCATCAACTGTTTATTACGAAAGCACTGAAACGTACGAATTACGCCAACTAAGATTAATACTGTTCCTTCAGTACTAATTTTTCGAATGTAACAATGCTGAACCGAACATGAAAAACGAGGCTAACTCGGTCGCCTTTTTATAAACATTTTGAGCCCAATTAATTATATATAATTACATGGATTTCCTAATTATAACCAAAGAAACATTCTGCAAGAATCAGGGCTGGAAAGAAGTTTTCTATTCTTGCTGCAACACGCCAGCTGAATATTGTATGACCGTTCCGTAGTAAACAGTAACAAGTATAGATAATGGTGAAACATCCGCGGGACCAGCGTTTAATTAAAATGTATTCGCCGCATACGAGGAGTTGCTTCGTTTGCAACAGTTCGGTCCGAATGCAACTGGATCCACTATACTATACCCGAATTCGAATGAAACTATATCTGACTGATTAGAAAGCACATACGCGGCTGGCTTCGCCTCCAAAATACAAACGAATAGAGATTTGTCTTTAAAGCACTCTCGGCAACTTTCATAACAAACTATTTCAAAACGAAACTAGTTAGCATCACATTTTGGTTCTCTTTGGTCGACAAACTGAAATTGAAACGCCGCATCAACAAAATTGAAGTATCAAACACTGTTTAAGCTGTTGTTTGCAAAATAGCCCGTGGAAGATCATTTCGTGCTCGTAGGAGTTGTCGCAGGCTTTCTGGTGATTCGTTCAGGTGAGACCGATCGTGAATCGCGATTTCTCCTTGAAACGCTGTTAGTATGAATTACCCTGAAATAAAATTGGCGCCGGTTACCGGGCCGGGAGAGCCCGTAGACGCGATAGCTAGCTCTGTGGAAACTCCATCCTCGACTCATTTCGTGCGTTACTCGTTTCATTATACACGACAAGTATATCCTGAAAATCGATTTGGCTCCGGGGCACGTCGCCGACACCGTATTAAACCGGTGCCTCCAAAGATCGTATCGCGATCAAATCGGAGTTCCTGGCTCGATTTTGATGCGCGCAAAGTAGGAATGAATAATTGATGCCACGCGATGCCTGGATGGTAAACTGACTTGTAGACGACCGTTCCCGCCCCTCCCCACCGCTTTTCACGGATCTTAGGAACGCTAATGCAAGACACTGCCGTGTGCTCGCATTAATATAAATTAACAGAGATCCAAGTTCAGGCAAACTCTCGCGTCTCCGTCACGCTCGCTTCTATTCCCCGTCTGGTGCGGCGTTCTCTATTTTCTGTGTAGTTCGAGAAACCAGACCCAGGCTCGTATGCGCTGGGACCCTTTCCCGTATCATCATTGGACACTGTTGAGTCATCATGCAATATTGATTCCAGTCCCTCAGTTAATAACAAACCGAACATGTCAAAGCGAATCTTGCATAGAGGCGAACGGGGGAATTGTAGACACTTAAGGAAAATCGTAAATTAAACCATTAACACTATACATATAATCTTTTTTATAATAACACAGTTTATAAAAATGTTTTAAGGAGAGGAATACGTTTCTTTGTACGGAAGATTATCTTCCTGAAGTAAATTTCTGCCCACGACTGGCGTTTTTCTCCTTTTTTCTATAAAAATATCCACAAAACAGTAAGGACAGATTTTTACTCGTCCCCGTCTTGGCTAATCATTGATAATTGCCAATTAACTCTGAATTCGAGAAAACCAACAGGGCAGAACTTAACGACCTCAATAAGAGAATTACAAAGAGAACAGAGCAGGGGGGAAACAAAGACATAAAATAAGCTGGCGATGGAAACGAAGAATAACTAGTAATGGTGGAGCATCTCGCACAAAGGGAAACGGAAAGGGAAGAAGCAATGCAAAAATAGAATATTCTACAAGCATCCAATCATCCTGATGCAGAACGGGTATTATTTGGTGCAGCTGTGAATTACTTCCGATATCGTGTTTTTACTGTACGTTTGCCGACAGATATTTCACAATTGTTAATTACATTGTCCATTGTCTAATTCCTATTTACGATACTTTTTATTGCTTTAACGTTCATTCACACTGTCTGTAAAATTGCATGGTCGTTTAGGATCACCTAAACGGAAAAGTTAGGGAATACCATTTAAAGTGCAGTTACTGCTACATACTGAAATGCAAATTCCACTAAAAGTGAAATTCGGGACTTTCCGCAGCATGGTTAGAGGGATATTTATCTCTGAACAATAGAACGATGAATCGATATTACAGGAATACTAAAAAATCCAGAAGCTCCATTATTTCAAAACAAGTTATAAATCCTAAAAGAAAATATTTTCCTACATCGTCTACTTTCTAAGATATTCTAAGATATGAAATAGATTTTCGCAGAACTAATTAGACGAGCAAATCAGATTAACGGTCGAGGGTTAAGGGTAGCGTTACCCAAATGAGTGTGAGTGCACACACCGCTAGACTACGTATACGTACGCGAGGATTGCAAGGGTTCGGGATTTCACTTCTGATACTTCAATAATGCAAAGACGGGATTTCTTAGTAGTCAAATTCGGTAGATGGAAGATCAATCTAGGGTGTTATTTCCCTCAAAAGTCCGACTTTTACGTTTACGACTCGTAATTCTCATTATTCGGCATCATGTCGCGGAGCCGCGATAGGCGGCAGTACTGTCACATTGTTTCTCGCGGCTCCGCGACATGATGCCGAATAATGAGAATTACGAGTCGTAAACGTAAAAGTCGGACTTTTGAGGGAAATAGCACCCTAGATTGATCTTTCATCTAGCGAATTTGACTACTAAGAAATCCCGTCTTTGCGTTATTGAGATATCAGAAGTGAAATCCCAGACCCTTGCAATCCTCGCGTACGTATACGTGGTCTAGCAGTGTGTGCACTTACACTCATTTGAGTAGAAGCCACCTTTAATTCGGGAATCGGAAGAAATTTTTAATTAGCCGGAAACGCGGCTCCCGGCGTTGTATGAAATTTCCGCGAGTAATACGGTCTCGGTATTATTTAAATATGTTCGCGATATTACACGACCGAACGAGATCACGTTTTCCGTTTGCGTATTCACCATCGTTCTGTCTTAATTCATCGGAGAAAATCAACGTGTACCTAGCTTTCATATGATCGGGTCTGCGGTAGCGTGACACGGTTCCGACTTTTATCCGGCGTCACCATGGCAACTGTTATAGTTGTTTCGCCTAGTCGTTTGCCGTTCGCGGTGTCGCCATCGAAATTTGTTTCGGTCCTCTCGTGATCACTTTTCCCATTCGCGCGGCGGCGGCGCCGCGGCCACGGTATATTAAATGCAACTATGTACGACGATGAATAGTTAGTTTACACGGGCCGGCGGATTTCAACTAATATTAAAAGGCGCGACTCACCGGCTACAGCGAGCCGCGCAGCCCCCGGACCCGTGAAATGAGAATTTACATACTGCTGAAGTGATTTCCGGTCCGCAGAGTGCCATGTTGCTCCTTCGCTCACCGAGTTGCCAGCCATTTATCGTCAAACAACGCCGACTATTTCATCACAGTTTAAAGACTTTCCACTTTTCGCCAATTGTTACAACGGTGTTCGTTTCAACTCGATTTTTAAACGCGATCGTGCTCTTAACACCAGACTGGAAGTTTCGTAAACTATTGGGTTTACATCGTTGGGCTTTGGTATGTTAAGTAATACAAACTATTAAAATACATATTACGATTTCGAAATCGAGAGGAAGAATTAATTTTTTTCTTTTTTAAATACTGAAGTACGGAAAAGAAAGTTGAGTATTTTTTATTTTTAACATTAAATGAAGTAAATTTACGTTATACATAGAAAACGTAACGTAATTTTAAATTTACGTTATATGCAGATACTTTTATGCAAGTTAATGCATTTAAAAAAAATGATGTATTTAAAAAAGGAACTAATTCAATCGAGATGAAGAATTTGAATTAAAGAATTTAGATTAAAAGAATGAAGTGGTAGACTGTAATTTTCACTGTAGGAAAGAGAATGGAATATGTATTCAAAAGGTGATGCGTCGACGGAGCAGGATGCAATCGGTGACTTGTCCAGGCAACTGCATTAAAATAACAATGAACCGCAATAATCCAACAAGCGCGATGCACAAATTACACCGGAGAATACATAGCAAAATTCCCAAGTATTTCAGCTTTATTCCGCCTGAAAACACGAACGTGAACATAGTAAAAACGGCTGGTACACGGTGTTGCAATGCTGTAGCTACACGGACAGATAAATGCTCTGTTTTACTACTGAAATTACGTTTGTCCGGTTCGGAAGTCTGCATACGGACAAGAACAACAGCGAATTCCGAAAAAAGATCGACCGTGGGAGGATCCAGACAAAGCGAAGTCGATTAATTCGTTCTACTTATCACGCGTCCTCCGGGATAAACAAAATATATCCGACATCAACCATTTCGCGATAGAACAAAGCGCGTTGCGAAGGGAAGCTGAGCCCCTTTTGTTTTATTCGTTTTTTTTTTTCAAATAGAAATCAGACTAAAAGTGTAGCGCGCAGAAAATGCAACTCCGAAAAACGGCACGCGTCGTTTAAAAACCCGGTGATTAACATGGTAGCCCGAAAACTTGTAAAGGGAGAACAAAAAATTTAGTCTCCTTTGCCAACATTTGTTCTCTCACACGCGAGCATTTTGGAACTTACTAATAAACTACATTTCCGTGGAACTAACGGGGAGGCTTGGAGTTCGTTAGTTGCAGAGTTTGTTAACGTAATGCTCGGCGCGGTTTCGGAATCGATGTAATTTATTTAATGACGTAGAAATACAATGTACTAAGGAAATGTAATTCAACGTGTTATTGTATGTACTTCAAGTCAGCTTTGTGTTTACCTTTCTGATTGTGTCACACTTTTAGATGATCCGAACGGTTTAGAACCCATCACAGGTGTGACTGCGGGAGATCAGCTTAATAATTGTGGAACACACTGTTTGTTCAGTACAGAGTAGGGCACAAATCAACTAATAATTTAAAAATGACTAATAGTCTGATTGATTTTATTAGTCATAGCAAAATAGTCATCAGTTAAACCTTTTGATTAATTAGTCTATATCGGAAAATGTAATTAAATATAATTTAAATTTAAATTCATCATGTTATTATTACTCTATTTATAACGGTTTATACAAATTTTTTGTAATCTATTTTCTTCACAAAAATAAAATAAGAAAATCTGGAAATCTTTTCCTATTCAACTGTCCTTTCCTTTCACGTCAGCATAATTTATCATAATCTGTATTGTATATGTTTATGAAGTAATAGGATAATTTTTTGTTATTATTATGTCTTATTTTAACTTATAACCATTTTTAGTCGTTAGTCATAGTGAAATTCTGATTGCGTATTTAGTAATTAGTTATGCCATTATAGTCAGTATTAAATATTCATCCTTAATCAAAATTTAGTCATTATTCATTAGTCATTACGCTCAAATATTTATGTAGTCATTACTCATTAGTCACGCTCAAGTATTTACTTAGTCATTAATTATTAGTCACGTTTGTAGAGCTTATGAAGTTATTAGTCAATAATCATAATTGTGACTAGAGTTTGCCCAACTCTGGTTTAGTACTTGTTTAATCATGATATCTAAATCATATATAACTGCAACACTTTATACACACGATTCTGTCAGCCACACTGTATCAAACACATGCGGCGATCATATCGATTTCGATTTCCCAAATCCTCCATAAATATTGTATTTTTAAGACATGCAATTTTTAATAATCGTGTTCCTAATCGAGAGTTATGATTTCTTTAAAAAGTGGGTCTCCAACGAGGCCACTTCAGCCTGAGTTATTATTAGAAGGGTGGGATGGCGTTATCGCAGCGAATTAAGAAAGTTCGATCGCAATTGGAAACGCGGCTGCAGCGACGCAGAGTCACGAGCATGCAGCCTCTATCGCGATTGCTTCCCGACTGTCTGGGGTTGTTCTTTTAACGAAGGTGAAGCGGGGCTGGAGTCGGTAACGTTTGAAGAGTCTATTAGATCGCACTTATTCCGTAATCGCGAGCATTTTCTTAAACTCGGCTGCCCGCGTTCCCGTCCCGCGCCGCGCGCCCCTCTGATCGTTAAACGATGTCAATCTTGTTGAAACTTCCGTTTGCACGCGGCCCTCCATTAACATAATTGAATGTTTCGACTCCGGCTCCTGGATACCCGATGCGAATTAACAGCTCGTGAAGTTCAATATTTCGAACCGTGGGACGGGCAACCGTTTCGGTCGAACGCTTGACCTCCTTCGCTACTCGTTTTATCAAAGCGAATATTGCAAGAAATAACGGATATCGAATTCGAGAGAAAATGGCGGCATCGTCAGGGTGGTGAGGGGGGGGGGGGGGGCGTCTGGCAGACAGGGCGGAGTCGAAACGATCTTGCCCCGGAATTTTGTTTGCCTTATTACTCAAGTTCGCCTCTCGACTTTATCTTAGAAACGGATGTCCGGCGAAGAACTTGGCTCGGTTTTTATTTTCCGCGGGCGACGACGACGCGACGGCGATGCGTCCACGGAATCAATCCGACCGGAACTCGAGGGGCAAGTTTAATGGCGGCAAAGAGCTCCGGTGTAATGTGGTAAGTGTAGAAAAAGTGGGCCGGAAACATCCCGTTGTCTGCGGTAAAAAGTTCGCCCGGCAAATATTGCATCGACGGATACTCACCGGCTCTCCGGCTAGCGGCGAAGCAAACATTCCTCGAAAAACCGAAAAAACTTTGCTAGCAGTTTAATCGAAATGAATTGATAGCTGGTACTCTCAGTCGATTTCTAACCCGATTGAAAACTTTGACTTATTAATTAATCGTTTTTCCCTTTTTTCCGCACACGATTGAATTTACCTGGCGGAACAAAGTAGTTCTTGTCACTCTGTAGAAAAAGAAAGAACTGTTACCATGACGTTTACAGATCGACGTTCATTTTTATTATCGCGTTATTGACATTCTTGCACCTGAAAATGCAGTTCACGTTTCAATTAGCCTGGAACTACGAAAGTACCGAAATTTAATGAACTGTTCCGTTGATAAGGCACAGGAAACATCTATTACGTCGCGCACAGCATTTAATTGGTATAGCTTATGGTTACTAAAATAACCAGCCGGCGATGTACAATCATACCATTAGGCTGCAGGTTACTCTATACATATGTCGATCAAATTGCGGTATCACGATAAATGTTTATCCGCTACACCTGGATAATGCAATACGCTTTTCTTCCGGTTCAACGGATCAACTAGGTCAACCGGCACGCGGTTGTAAAATCGATCGCATAAGCAGTAATTAAGAGAGGAGTTATTATCTAATCGATTCGCTGGTTTACATTTAGAAATTCCGCCCGATTAAACGGTAAACAATTCGTCGCACATCAGGCGCCTGGTCAATCGTGAACTCGCTTCTTCTGATTAAATTTCCATCATTCTTTATCGTACGATAAATGCTAAATACGTATAACTATTTATAGCTGCATCATAGTGCACCTGTACATATTTCATCCATCGCAAACAAATTGATTAGCGCGCAATTATTTCTTAATTAGAGTACACAGCGGAGCCTAATACTGATCATAATCAATAGCCAGTCCAGAATAGCCTGAATTAGATACGGTTAACCCGGCGATTAATCGTGTTAATTTATATCACGAGAAATACGTTGCGTTTTGCGGACGGTTCGGGCTCCTAAAATCGTTACCGCGAATAAAAAATTCATCGCCGGTAACACGGTTTGTATTTAACGGAATGGGGCATCTCTGTACTTTGTGCGATGAATTAATCAAATTCGGGGTGAAATTAGACAGGTGAAAGCTTCACGCTTCGATAATAGCTTCAGATCCGCGCGGGAGCTTGTGCATTTTAAGGGGAAGCATTTAAATGGTGAATTGATTCGAGAAAGCTCGCTCATGGCAACGAAAATATTTCGACGCGAGCGAAACTCGCGCGAGCTCGACGAAAGCAGGTTTAAAAATGGTTCGTGAATATTTTATTTAAAATCATTCGCTCGGCGTTCAATATGCAAATTACGAAGCGTAGAAAAGTGAAACACGGTCTGCAACGATTCAATATGTTCGCTTTTTTAATTTGAACTCAAATAGCCCAGCTGTATTTTAAAATGTTTTAATGGCCATCCTCGAATTGATATTATTCATTGTATCATGAAGTGCTGGAGGTTCTTGTACGGTGTAAGAAGTATTTGAACACCGCGAGTCAAGGAAACAGGATAAGCATCGCGAAAGGTATTAGAGTTTCGCGAATATATACAACACATCGGCAGAATAAAGTTATTCCGCGGAGCGTGTCGCGGCTCTCCCGGTCTTTTCCTGCTTTACGAAAACGTACTTCACGCAAAGTAATGTAAATCAGGAACGACACGGAAATAAAGATATAATCGGTGTCACGGCAACATGCAATTTGCCCAGAAACGTCGAAAAGAACGGGCACGATTTAAAATTGCCGCGGTTCTTTGCGGCTACGTGCAAATCCTTGCTCCCGGGCAATTTCTTCCGTCGACCGGAACCGCGTTTCCTTCTCGCGAAATAATACGCATACCTCGCTCTTGCAGCGAAAAATATACGGCCGATCGATCATCCGCGGCTCGAATAAGTTATAAAAGGCACTCGTGTTATTATTACTAGTTTTATTTATCATTTGATTTCTTCTTGTACAAAAATTTTCTCACACGATAATATTTTCTTAAATTAATCGTCAGAAATAGACTATTTGATATGAAATGCTTCAAACGAGGAATATTGACTGGAATATTGAACGATATTTCATTTAACAATTAAATGAAAGACAAATTTAAAGCCTTTTACCGTCTGACACTCTGCGTTAAAAGTGCATTGTTATAGGTAATTGCATATAATATCCCACATTCATCGACATTATCGCCCGCCCGCTGAAAGTTAAATTTAATTTGTGTCGTTACTATGAAGGACAAAGCACAAAATGGATACGAAGCGATCGAAAAAGTGTTTGATAAAATCACTGTCGGTGCTGTTCTGGCACATCGAGTGCTACGGTTCCTTCAGGGAGGATATGAATCTGAGAAAAGGTAAACACGGTTACCAATTAACCTTCGCTCAGCAACTACGGAGTCTATATTCTATCAACCATATAGGACACATAATATACCACGTAATTGTATAATCCACGATCGTGTGCGTCTCAAGTGTCTGTGCAAGTGGTTTCGTGAAACATGGCTTCACAATAGTCTTCCTCGTCTACGCCTCATCGATCCGCAGTTTATTTGTTACAGTTAATTCGGAACATAATTATTTTGCATAAAAATCCGCAGTCTAGTCAGAAGGCGAGTGGTCAAGAACAATTTTCTCGAAAAATGTCCAGAGTTTCCATTTTGTATTCCAGTTTTCGCTAATATATCATCATCGGGGTCATCGGTTGAATCGTTGGAATTGCACTTTTGAAATAATTTAGCATTTCTGGAACCACAGCTCCCGGTGATTGTAGTCGGGCCATGTATCAAAGGTCTCAGTTCTAGTTACGATTCCGCGAGCACGTGTATCGTTTAATCATCGATGGTTCCTCCTCCCGAGCGTTTCACACGCGCGCGTTCCATTTTATAATTCATTCAACGCGGAATTATTTGACCGCGCGATATTATCGAAACAAAATTACGACTTTCATCAACGGAATTTTAATTCGCCATGGGTTTCGGCGAGGAATTATTCCAGTCCTCGATATTACTAAAACGAAATTACCGGCTTTCTCGTTACAATTTGAATTCCTAATTAATTTCATGCGAAATTACCTAACACGAGCCCCGGCAATGGATTCGCAAAAACGGAATTTCTATACCGTTCGCGTTGTAATTTCAACTCGGGTCTTACCGAATTGCCAATTATACGTCAACAAAGTACTCGTTGCAATTATACTTTCTGCTAACAATACAGCAAGCATCTCAGATAATATTTTCATTGTCCAACAAACAATTAAAAGGTTAATCTCGAACGGTATCAAAATAAGGATCCAAGATTCGGCGCGTGACAACGAATAATAAGGTGATAAACGAAGATTCGTGGGGCTGGTTCTGTCGGGCATCACGTGGCTATGCTTTTTTCCCGTCTTCTCGCGACTCTTCATTACTTTCGCCCATCCATTTCTCTACCTCCGTTCTTATTTCTTTCTCCGACTTTATAAATTAATCTAACTCTATTTCTGGCTCTCTGGCTTTGTGCCTGCTTTTTTCTGTCCCTCGCCCTTACTTCCAACCCTAATTCAACTTGCCGGATCTGTCTCTCCCCCTACGTTTCTTTCAGGCTTCCTTCGCCTTTCTTCGCAACCCGCTTATGCTCTCCATAGTGTCCCGCTGAAATATGTCGGCTCGTTACCTTTGGACCTGTCATTCGTCAACAGCGACGGTGTTGCGCCGATACAGTTCTATCGGGACTTCGGTCGACCGGGATCGATACCACGGCTTCTCCCAGACATTAATGGGAATGTCTATCCCAACATTTTATCCATCAGGTTTATAAAAATTAGAGGAATTATTTTTCGAGTACCTAACGTGCTTTCACGAAACGTGCAAAATTGTTGCGCTGCTTTGCCTGGGCTATCCAGGCGAATTAAGATAGAATTTTGTCATGATTATGATCTGCTCGGGTGACGGATAAACACGGACCCTCCGATCATATATCAGAAACACAAGCTCCGGGGAAAAGAAGGGACTATCTTGCCGCCATTAACTCTTAGGGGTTGGAAACGTTTTACCGCTAGATCCTGAGCGAAGTCGGATTACTTTCAGTTCATATTAACTCTCTGCGAGGCAGCAGTGTGTTACCAGGAGGTGTCCCACAGGTTCAATTTAATTCTACAAAAGTAATTAAGAAAACAGGCACTACCTCAAATTGCGGGGGTGTATTTCACTCGTACGGTTCCCCGAGCAGCCCTTCTCCGACCATTTTCTTTCTGAAAGTTCTTCATCAATAGATTCAGAAAATAAAACCTCGTCCTGGATATCAACAATAATATTTGAAATTAACTAGAAAGCCAATGAGTTTCATAGTTACGTTTCATTGGCTGTGGAATATATTTCATTGTACCATGCACCCAATTCCTTTTGTAATTGAGGAAAAAATTTGTTAATCAAATGTAACCGACAACCGAAAAATGTGAAAAAATTCGGGCACGATATGCTTTTAAGTTAATCGGATTATAAAACTATTCCATAGCTGTCCACCGGGAAATATTTGAACTACATCAATCGAATCGCAGGGCAGCTGAATTGACGTGATGAAAGTATGCGCGTACGTCGATAGCGAATAATAAATAAAACTCCGTGAGTTATGCGATCGGAAAAACAATTGCAGCGAAAATTACAATTTAATTGTTCGCGACGATATTTGATTTATCTCCGACGCTTTATTGTCTAATTATCGAAAATTATTTTTCACTGCGTCGTGGGTAACCGTGAAGAAAAATGAGGCACAACGAGCAGGAACAAGATGGCAGGATCCTTGAAACGTACAGAGCTACGGAAGGAAGCACACGGTATCGTTAAACATTAAGCAGAGACGCGGGGAAACAAAGAGAAAAGGGTAGGACACATTTTAAGATGAGTCAAACAGGATGGGGTAGGGTCGAAAAATCCTGAAGACTGTACAGACGTAAAAGATGAGAGAAAGTCTCGGGGAATCCTTAAAATTGAGCGAGACAAAGGGAGCATGATGCTCCCGGCGTTGAATAGAGGATGACAGAAGGTGGCGAAGTATTGTTGAAATTGGACAAAGAATGAAAAGGGGCAAAGTAGGACTGAAAGTCCGTAACAAGGATTCTTGAGGCTGTACAGAGGAAGGACTGTTTGAGCTGCTGCTGGATAAGTTATAAGAAGAGATAGTGCACGAAGAAAATTAAACGTGATTGCGGGGACACAATGATGGCTACAAGGTGTTTCAGAAATGTACGTACAATCTTTTTCTATTTGCCAAAAATATTACACTCTAAGAAACTTTTTCCTTAATATTGTATATTCACGAAAAGTATACAATGTACATTTTCATACTGGTAATATTTCGCGGCGTTGACTTAATTAAACGGTGTTCCTCTCGACGATGTGAAAACAATAGTGGAATCTTGTATCAATATTCGTAATATAAAAGCTGCAGCAGCTCTCCCGCTCACTTTTCCAACAGCACACGGAAAAGGTGTTCTGAAAGAGCGTCATAAGTCGCAGACAATCTTTTCCCACTCTCTGAGTACCACCCTCTTGGTAATATTCCCTCTCACTCTTTCTCATTTCCTTCCAGCACTCGTTTTCCTTCGTTTTTCCTTGGTCACCCCTTCCCTCTTCTGCTCTACTTATTTGTATCTCCCTCGAGCGGTATTTATTTCTCTCATTTTCCCCCCACCTTTTACCGTCGCCCCTGATTCAGAAGATAAGAAGCGAATATACCGTGAGTCGGTACTACCGGCAAATCTGCAATTTATGACGACTCCGAGGCGGGTAAGCTTACGGGGGTACTACTGAATACGTTACAAATCAATTTACACAAAGTGGCGGTGGCACAAGTCGAAATTCTTAAGAATCACGTGAACCTGGATCGCTGGCTCGATTATTTCAGAACGTAATCTCCTTTCATCGATGCTTGGATTCAAAGAAATTTTATATCCAGAAACCGGAAACTTCATCGAACACACAGATCTTACTTGATTTAGAATATTCTTCCAAGAAAATATGAAATTAAAATTTTAGTAACAAGCACGATTGATGGAGACAATTTTAATTTCGCATAAAACTCCGCGGTATACTAATGATAAATAACTACCGAATAACAACCGAACGTTGTCGATCCCCGAAGGATCCAACACAGCCAGTCAAAAGGAGGCCGTGCTAAATCAAACATGAACACCATCGATTAATTCGTAGAACCACTTTCGTCGTCGGGGAACGAGGTCCAACGTAAAAAGCTTTTTCTCCATTTTCGTCGGTAGGATCGTCCGCTTCCAATTACACCGGTAGATCCTGGCGCGCGGAGTGGAGCGGTACGGAGCGTTTACAACGCTAGACAGTGGCTTTAATCCTACAAAAAGCCCGCCCCCGCCTCCTTATCCGCGCTTCGGTGACGGCGGACGTGTTAAATAACGCATAGCCGCTGTTCCGGCTGCATCTGGACTTCGGCCGCAAACCGCATTAATGATTCACGATCCGCTTTTAAAAAGGGTGCAAAATGTAACTGTGTGTCGCGCAACTACAGGTGCCCTCGGAAAACGGTCCTGGGGCCGGTCCCGTGTTCTTTGTCGTCATCACACTCCTCCAAATTTCACCAATACAAACCATCCCGCTTGGGCAGGACATTTCTAGATTTCTGTCGCTGAAGGCTTTGTTAAAACTTTTCATCCACAAATCTAGGATAACATCCGTCCAGTAACGTTGACACAATTGTTCCGTAAAATCGAGATAAATGAAGACGATTGGCCAGTTACATTCCTTACTTGTTACAGCGTGTATCGACGATCCGTTTTTAAAAAGGGTGCAAAACGGAACCGCGCGTCGCGCGACTACAGGTGCCCTCAGAAAACGGACCTGTGTTCTTTGTGGTCATCACACTCCTCCCACTTTTGTCGATATAAACTTTCCCGCTTGGGCAGGACATTTTTTAGATTACTGTCGCTGAAGGCTTTGTTAAAACGTTTCATCCACAAATCTAGGATAGCGCCCGCCCAATAGCTTTGAAACAATTGTTCCATGCAATCGAGATCAACGAAGACAATTGGCCAGTTACGTTCCGTACTTGTTCCAGCGTGCATCGACCGCGGACCGCATTAACGACCCGCTTTTAAAGAAGAGTGCAAAATGTAACCACGCGCGACGACTACAGGTGCCCTGAGAAAACGGTCCCGGGTCCGGTCCTGCTCCATTCATCGTCGTTGCACCCCGGGGCTATTCAGCCGGTCCAATCACGGAGTTTATTCACGGCAACGGCGGCGAATCATTCGATTCATATACATCGAATTGCAGGAAGGATTCGCAAAAAGGTATTCCGCTCGGATCGCCAGCCGGCGCGCGGTCTCTCTCCCTGCCACACCGCCCATTCCGTCTCCTGTTCGACGACCTATATAAGGTATCGATCGGCCCGTCAACCCTCGTATTTCTTTGCTTCCACTACCCCCTATTTCCCTATCCCTGACATTGCTATTAGCCTATCTCCGTCGCTACGTATCCACCTCTCTGACATTGTGCCTCTCCTACGCGACTTTATAGATTTCATTTCTTACCCGGATCCATTCCTCTGCCCGTTGTATCCCAGGCCAAATTTCTCAACCCCCACCCCCTCCCTTCGAGATGCACCAACCCTCCTCCATTCACATATCATTCACCGTCTTTGTTTCACCTCGGCCTGGCGACGTATTGGACGAAAATTTCGATTGCATGAATAATATTATCATTTTTCGAACGAGCACCCTCCCCCTACCCTGTCCGACCTTATCTACTCGCGACCGGATTCCAATTGCTTGAAACCAGGACTAGGTAAACCCGGGGACGTGTTTCATATGGATTCAACGGAAACCGTCTCTCCTGGCTTCTGCCATTTCTGCTGCTGCTGCTGCTGCAGAACTGATTTGTTCTTTCAGAACGAGATATCGTTTAGGAATATTCGAAGGGTGATCGATGCTGCCGAGTGTCTTTAATATCGAGACGTTCGTTGATCTACGAGGACTCTTCCCGGAGAGAGATCACTAGCTGGACGATTCGGAGACTCTCCGGGGTTTAGACGATCGCGTGGAAATCGTCGATGCTGAAAGAAATTGGGAATTCTGCTTTCGGAGACTCGCCAGTGAAAAGGCACTGGGGAATATTAATTTCTACCCGACGCAATGCTTTCGCTTATTATTCTCCGGTTTCAGTGGAGTTCTATGAACAGTCTTCTGGTACTCGATTGGTAAGGCTCTTCTTAAAATATGTAGTTTTAAATGGATTTTTTTCACATTTTATTTTTGCGCTACTTTGAATTGACAAATTTTCGAAATGATATTCGTACTTCTAAAAGTGGAAAAAGTGTGAAGAATAAAATAAAAAATACATAAAAAAACTTTTTAAAAACCACGCTTATATTAAAGTGCTACTAAAAAGGAGAAAATAATTTTTTTAGGCATTAGCGACAATAAATAAAAGCGTGGAGCGC